>CM061497.1:7965000-8502500 GCA_030867185.1 Tagetes erecta | reverse complement strand
TGAACATGCTTGGCTAAATATTTTAGAACCATCTAGGCGTAACGATGTTTCGTTAACGTTATTTTAACTTATGTTGGATTGTTTGTTTATGGATTATGTTTAATTAAAGTTTGAATCGTTATAATTGTTTGATGCATTTTATATGTTTGAATTGATAGATTTAGTATTATTAATCCACGTGTTCTTGGTGATTGTCTATGTCACGGAATAGGGCTCGTTTAGTCATTAACTTGCTTTATGATTATTATGGTTGATTTGCATTAAAACCATAGGATTAATTATATTAGTAAAATCAGTAATAACATGTAGCTAATCTAGATATCCATGAGGTGATAGGTTATTAACAAGTCTTGGTTAATTAAATTGCTAGGTTTAGGTTTTTGTGAAAATTCCATCTTAGTATTAATTATTAATCTTGTTTGTTAAATCGGATGATTTGGTTCAAATGGCTTTAAGGATTGTATTGTGAGATAGGTCTATAGCGTGGGTCAATTAAGCATAATCTGATTACGTAACCGTGAGGAAACTTAATCCCATAACCGGTGTGCTAATAACTTAATAGTTACCCTTTAGGTTTCTTCTCGAAAAGGGTCAAGGGTCTTAATTAGGGAAGCTTTTAATTGAACAGGTCTAGATCCTGGTTCCATAACCATTAGTCCAACGTAAGCGATAATTGAAGTTAACGATGGTTCTAGCCTAGGTGGTTCGTCTTCTTTCATCTGTATGAAATCCGTCTTTTAAATCGCCAGTTTCCATTTTTAGTAAGTTTCTTAATTTAGAAAGTTTCTATTTGTAGCAGGTTACTATTTTTAGCAATAAACCCCCATTTTAAACAATCTTTTATTTAAAGTTCGTGTATAGTTAAGTCGAGTCCTAGTTAGTTAATTAGCGTGATATATAGAGTCTGTGGTTCGACACCCGGACTTACTTAAGCTATATTGCATTCGACCGGTCCACTGCCGGTTGTGTGTAAGTTAGTTGGTTTGTCTTGGTTTTATAAATTTAATATTGGTCCTGATAATCAATGGATCCGTGCTATGATACTGTAGATCTGATTACAATCAATTGATACCAGTAGATCTAGCAATCAATTGATTGTAATTGATGATCAAACTCACACAAACCATGAAAACCCATTAAGAATGGTTTAATTAAGAAGGTAATAAGATGAAGATGGATTAGATAATTGCAACAAAGATATATCAGATTCAATTCCTTGCAAACACACATAGAGATTCGAACTCAATATCAAAGGTAAATTGTATTCTAATAAGTTCCAAAGAGTTATGTACAAAATGCCCCATAACAACTATTTATACAGTAGCTAGTGTCGTAGGCATTGTCGCAACCACGACACTGCCTGCTCGCTAGACATAGACAAGCTGCTTGCGACACTATAGTGTCGCATGCAGTGTCGCATAAACGAGCATAAAAACAAGTCAAAAGGAGACTAACCTAACTATTACAAAGAAAACAAAATACGACTAGTTGGAAAGCAGTTCCAGATCTTACGAAATGATGCACGCAAAATAGAGATGCACAGAAAATGGGGGAGCATACAATATGGGGGAGCTTGTGAGATAAAGGATTTTCAGCAACATAATATGACTTATCGATGCTGAACACGATGCTAGACGTTGATAATAATAGACTATGGGGGAGTATTGTTGGACCTGAATTGTAGTCTAATATTATCAACACAGTCAAAGTCATAAAAGTCAACATCCGGTCAAAGTCAACGTAAAAAGTCAAATGGCGCGTTAGAGACGAAGAACCGAGTCAAGACGTTGAAGTTGTTTTATGCCTAGGATCGTTAATGTAATAAATATCTTTTGTGTCAACTAAATATATTTAATCTAGTTTTAGACATGTTTTAGCCTTTTATTTGTATTATTTCCATTTGTCATGTTTTAGTCTAAGTTTAGGGTCCTAATTGTCATTAGTCCAAAGTGTCATTAGGCTATAAATAGTAAATGGCAATTAGGGTTTCATTAAGCTTGCAAGAGCATGAATTGGGGTCTTATCACTTATTGTAATATCTGATGCAATTCAATAGATCAAAGTGAGGGTTTTTAGTGTGTTCTTCATTGTTCTTATTTGTTCATCATATTTATGTCTGTTTGATCCAAGCTTCACCAAATTACATGATTCAAAGCTGTTTTGGGACTAAAATTTAAAACTTAGGTGTTTTTAGTTATTTATTTTATATACATATTGCACGCTTGTTCCTAGCTTCCAAGCTTAGGAATTCCAACTCAATCTTGTCTAGCTCCCTTTCAAGGCAATACTCAACGAACCTCCGTATCTCAGACCACTTCATCCTTTGAATAGCCTTTTTACCATTAGCAGTAATAATGTTATCCCACCAAGCTAGTGCTGGACCGATAAGAGAATTAACAGAAAACTTCACCTTCTGATTTTCCCTACATTCATTGATCTTCAACATGGCCTCCATTTCCCTAACCCAACGTTGAGCATCATCAATGTTACCCTTACCGTCAAAAGTTGGGGGCTTGCATCTTGAAAAAGACCTATAGTTACACCCCTTCCCAATTTCGTCAACCTTTGAATCATTAGAATCATCACCCTCATACTCTTCCTCCCTATTACTCCCTTCCTTCTCAACTTCCTTCTTTTTATTAACCTTCTTCTTACCCTCCCCTTTAACTTCTCAACCACGTCGTCAAACAGAGTAGGAATCACATCAACCAGAATTTGATTCACCTCATGAGCTATTGCTTCCTTCACTGTTTTCTTTAGCTTTCCTTGCTCAGTAGAAGGCGCCTTAGCTTCACTCTCAGACTCAATTGGTTCCTCCAGAGGCTTCTTTTTCAGCTTCCCAATAGGCTTCTTTGTTTTGCTCTTTGTCTCTTTTACCTTAGGCGGGAGATCATTCTTTGCACTACTACGTATGAACCTCTTCGAAACTACCTTCTTACCTGCCATTTCATACTACTCCTATAATATTCAAATAACCAACGTGATCAGTTAAGGCTAGTTCAGATCATGACGAGTATTGTAAGTTTCTAATTAAAGTGGTTAGTTGTGATTAACTACTTACATCACTTTTCATGGTCTAAACCTTCCTATCGTGAGCCACACTAGTAATCAGAATCTACTAGCTTTATTCTAAGAACACATGGTCAATCATATAATAACATAGGCAAAATCTATTATCAACTACTCTCTTATCAACGCAATATAAATGTAACACAGTATAAACGTAATATAGTACATCTTTTACCCTTGGGGTGAAGCTACTCGGGTTGGCATCCTTGTCTCTTAGTCCCATTTTTAGTTCAAGTTTATGTTTTGAAAATATTTTTTCCAAATCTCTTAAACTTTAGCTCTAATACCAACTTGTAAGGCCCCTGATCCTAGGAGACACCACAGTTGGTCATACACGGCATGAAAATAAGTTTAAAACAATCATTAAATTAAAAAATTGCAGCGGAAGTAGTCATAAAACATAAGTAAGTCATTACAAACCATTTAACGTCTAACTTTGTCTTTTAAAATAAATAAAAAAGTCTTCTTAATGTTCTTCATAAACGGATGCCAGCCTTCACACACCAAGTAGCTTGCACTCCTAGCCATCCACTACTTCGCTGTCAAACTAATATGCATACAAAAGTCAGCTTCGCTGAGTGAGTTCTAGTTTTATAATTATTACAAAATCTTATAAGCAAAGCTACATATATAGCAATCCTCATCTTTACATGTCTGCCAAAGGACCAGACTAATCTTTTCTCTTTTTGAGTTCGCTAATGGGCCGAACTCGATCATTACGGTTGCCTTAAGCCCCTATCAGGTAGATAAATATGTGGCTAGCAAGGCCCCTGATAGTTTGACCCACTAATGCCCATGGCCAATTAGCCGGATTTAGTATAGGATCCATCAATTAAGATGTAGCTCACAAGAATGCAACGAATGCAATGCTCCCCATTTGCTTGCAAAGCTTTCTTTCAGATGCAACTCCTCTTTGGGCCCAATTATCATTCTTTACTTTCACTGTTATCTTTAGGTTTTTACATATTATATTTCACACAACCCAAGATACTACACAAAAATCCACAACTTAGCATAATTGTTGGTCCTGGTAATCAATGGATCCGTGCTATGATACTGTATATCTGATTACAACCAATTGATACCACTAGATCTAGCAATCAATTGATTGTAATTGATGATCAAACTCACACAAACCATGAAAAACCATTAAGAATGGTTTAATTAAGAAGGTTATTAGACGAAGATGGATTAGATAATTGCAACAAAGATATATCAGATTCAATTCCTTGAAAACACACAGAGAGATTCGAACTCAATATCAAAGGTAAATTGTATTCTAATAAGTTCCCAAGAGTTGTGTACAAAATGCCCTATAACAACTATTTATACAGTAGCTAGTGTCGCAGGCAGTTTTGCAACCACGACACTGCCTTCTCGCTAGATATAGACAAGCTGTATGCGTGTGACACCCCGCCCGGCGACAGAAACACCGGGCTGTCATTGGAATTCGATATCAATAGTAAACAAAGCACATGGTATTTATTTATTAAGTCTAATAATGATATAATTACATTGGGACATGAGTCTTAATTGGAAACGACAAAAGTAATGAAAACTGAAACAGTAAATGCAAAAGTCATTATTATTATTCTAGGTCCAAGGCAATCCTATGTCTTGGCAAAAGCAGCAAAACAATCATAAGCAACACCTAAAATATGTGAAAATAAAGTTAGCTATTTAAAGCTAGTGAGTAAACCACAGTTGATAAATAATAGTATAGAAATCCGAGTTCATCATAATATGCTGCGCAATCTTACATGCATAGCTATTTCATCATATTACTCAACCCTTGACCATAGAACACATAGAAACAAGAATCATAGACCCCGCAGGGTAACCTTTAGCAACAAATCATGAGGAACCACTCATGTTACAATTAGTGATAACTGTCATTTAACCGTCATTTAACCATCTCGATGTGTAACTTATCAAAAATTGTTTAAGCATCGAAGTGACATAGTAGCATAGCAACAAGTATCACAGTATAGTAACTAGTAACCATTGTATAGAATCGCCGAGTTTAAATCACCTATCGTTGTTGTACATGTAGGTGGGTTTGTCAGACCATTAGCGCTAACATTGTACCGGTGGAAATTACAAGTAATATACTACTTTAAACTACCACATAAGGATTGCATCTTGTCGCGAGTCAAGACTAACACATTTTATGATCTCTTTTGGAAAACAAATAGAAAAAATGAAAACATTGTAAAGTAACTAGAAACATATTTCAGCCCCAAAACATTGTAAAGTAACTAGGATTGCATCTTGTCGCGAGTCAAGACTAACACATTTTACTCACCTTGAAACTTGGGTTCGAAACAATTAGTAATTACTCTAAATAGAACCGAGGATCATCCAAATATTAGAATCACCTAATCATTTGACAATCCTAACTTAGAAAACATATAGTATAGAAAACTTGAATTGAAACAATAGGAATCTAAGGAAAACAGAATCCTAGGGTTTCGAATTGGGATTTGGGGTTTTCTCGTTTATGTCAAATGATAGTAATGGTACTAATAATATTTGAGAAAAATAGATATTCTAATAATATATATTTTCAACAATAAACTATTTGATGTCAAGATAATATATTACTTTCTAGAAATTCTTTAAAACTTCTATTACCATTTCTAATGTATAAAAAGTCCATATATAAATCTTATGTTTATAAACTATAAGTATTAAAACAAATTTTTTTATTAGTATTCTTGAAGTGTTAAAAATATTTGTAATAATTGAATTTATAAAACAACGTTTATAATAAATCATAATTTTGTTATATTTCATAAGATGTTGGCATTTTGTAATATATATAATTTAATATTTGTATTAGGTTTAAGATAATGATGAAAATGATTAGTTAATGAAAATAATTTGGAAAATAGTTAAAAGGAAATGAAACAACAAGCAAAAAGGGGCCTGGGTTCGAACCCAGGACGTCTCTGTTCACGAGCAAACGCACAAACCAGATGCTCTACAATACCTTTTTGTTATAAGTTTGAACATAAATTCTTTTGATAGGTTCAATTGGATCGTTCAATCGCTCACAATGATCAGAATAACAAGTACAAAACAATCGATTCAATCACAAACACAATCCATACTAATAATTCTCTGTATATTGATGATCAAAGCAATTCGTAGTACAAGGTGCAGGAGAAAATAAATCACACACAGTTAATTCTCTCTCTAACAGTGTAAAAGTGATCTAGCCTCTCTCCTCACACACACAAACTACATGCCTATATCAACCAATTACAAGTTTAAGGAATATAACAAAATAGACCCTAAACTATTTACAAACATATAAACACTAAACAAAATACAAAGTAAATCTTAACAAGGAAATAGCTCTAACAGTACTCCCCCTAAGATTTATCTTTGGATCTTCAAAAACTTCAATCTTTTTCTTCTTTTATCAGCATCAATCTTCAATCTTTTCTTATTAATCTTCTGGTTCTTCTTTCACGTTCAGCAACTCTCGTCCTTTATACTCCTCTTGTTCTTTCAAAGCTTCTTCAATACAGGATTTGAACTTTTCAGCGATCTTAGCTTGTCGAGGCTTGGATTCATTTGTCAGAATTGGTAGAGCATTCATGCGTCTGAGCGAATCCAGATTCAAACCTGCAAAATCGATATTAGCATAAAACTCAAATGGCATCTCTTGGCCTTGAACTTTCACCTCCAATGTACCCTTCCTACTGATCCGCATATATTCTATCTCTGGTATATCAACCCTCACGAGATTAGAATTGAGTAAAGCCTTTCTTACACGAATCTTCTCCGAAGCAGCTGCTATTACTTCAATCATAACCACAAATAACTTCCTGTCAGCTTCAGCTAGTTTATCCTTACATTTCTCCATTCTATAACTTCTCAAGAAATCGATATATGAAGGATGTAATAGCTTCAACTCAAAAGTACTAAAGAGTGTGATCATATCCTTATCTCAATCCTCCAAGTTCCGAACAAGCTTCAGTTCAAATGTTTCCTGATTGTAAAATACTCTCAGTATTGGCTTCGTCATTTGTGACCCATCTATTACCTTTAATCCAGGATCTGTAATCTTGTCAAAGTATTCGTCCGAGAACTCTTCTAAGTACATATCCTCGGTCACCACTAATCTTTTCTTCTTTCTTTGTTTCTTTGCTTGCACATATGCTGTATCTTCCTGTTGACCTCTAAAGTCAAGAAACTTAGCTGTTCTACTCATTCCAGCATCAAGAAGTATCACGCATTTATCACCACGCTCAGCATGCGTGTGATTAATTAACTTCAGCTTGTGCAACTCTTTCAGATCCTGAACTTCCAATTTGAAGATGCTTGAATAGTAATGATAAACGTCACATAAACCATTTACCCTCTTGATCATAAACGCATCAAAAACTTCATCATATTTCCATGCTATGATTTTTACTTTCTTGTTCTTCTCAGGCACAATCATAGAATCTAGTAACTCAGCAATTGATTGTCCTTTGCTCATCAGCGACCTCACCACATCACCTGGTGTTGCTGCCTTATGCCAAGTTTCACGCACTTCCATCGGTATGTTGTACGATTTAACCTCGCTCGGAAACATGTCCATCAGTTCGTGTCTTTTCTTGTGAGCATCTTCAGGAAGCGCCATTACCGGAATCTCTTTTGGACCAAGCACTTTGAATTTCTTTGTCAGCTCAAAGTACTGAGGATTGTTATAGTCCAAGTAAAACATTCTGTTGTACATTTTCTCCGTTTTCATAAAGCTGACTACAATCTTTCTCAAAGACTCAGACTTCAACCTCTGCAAAGTCTTGTACGGATAGTTTCTCGAACTTAACCAGCTCCGCATATCAGACGTAGTCATTTCATCTGGATTTTGATGGTAAAGCTCAGTCGGTGGCAGATCTTCAATATTCAAACTTTCCTGCATTGGAGTCCATTCGCCCATCTCAGTCACAAACTCCTTCTTATCTGCTTCAGCTTTGTCTTGATGAATCATACATTTCTCGTATTCTTCATTAATCTGAGTCACCGTCAATCCATTCAAAAACACAGAGTTATACTTCATTCTCTCAAGATACGCAAACCTCTGATCCAAATCATCTGGTAACTCTTCAACAACATTTTGTACAGGCTCTGGCTCCTCTTCATTTTCAGACTCAGTCCAATCTATATCTAAATCATCCAAAGCCTCTATCATAGGTGCTTCGTCAGTTTGAACCGGCTCAGACTGACTAGCAACTTCAGTAACAGTTTTAGGCGCACTTTCAACTTCACCAGCTTCAGGTTGAATCGGCTCAACCTGAACTGTTTCCTCAGAGCCAACCTCCTTCTCACTATCAGTTACAGCAAATAACTCAGTTTCAGCAACAAAATCAAATTGAATCGGCTCAATCTGACCTGATTTAACATTCTCAGCTTCAGTCACTTTCTCGGCCTCAATCACAGCTACAGATTGAATCGGCTCAATCTGCACTGGTTCATCAATCTTCGCCTTTTTCGAGCTTCTTTCATCACCAAAAATTTCCGGAACAGCATCTATCTTCCTCTTTCCCTCAGCTTTGTCCATATTGACAGTATCAGCAACAGCTTCATCGGGAATGACAATTGGCGATTCTACCAAAATACCAACATTTGTAGTTCCTCGAGCTCTAGTCAAGTAAACTTTTGGCACATTCGATTCCGTCACTTCAATTATTCCATCAGAAAAGTCTTTGTCTGAAGATGAGCCAGCCTTCTTCGGTTTCATATCTTCCAACTCTTTTTCCAACATTTCCTTTTCTGCATTCAAAGTATTACACTCAGCTTGTAATTCTTTGTAATCAAATTTCAAAGTTTCATGCTCATCCTTAAGTTTTTCATAATCTTCTTTCAAAATCACATGTTCATCAACTAATTTTACATGATCCTCATCCAACTTCTTGAAAGTTTTCATATTCTGATTATGTATATCCCAGTACTCATCCAATCTTTTCCTTTTTCGTTCGTTTGAGGCTTTCAACAAATCATTTGCCTTAAACAGATTTTCAACTATCTCCTCCAATTCTGCAATCCGTTTCTCTTTTTCATCCTCAACTTCATCAACACTTGGCACAACATTTGGTGAAGACTCCAAATCTTGTCCAATGTTTTCAGCAATTTGTGGTGAATTGGTGGGAATTTCAGCAACAATAGGATCAGTAATGTCAGCATCCACTTCATCTATCTGTGCAATAGATTCAGCTTCGGCCATTACTGTCTGAGCAATCTCTATCACATCAATCTCTTCAGGCTTTTCTACTGGTTTCGACCTCTTCTTTCGAACATACTTAACAGCAATTTCTTTTGGAACTTCAACCGCAACCTTTTCAATCTCAGAAGCAACCTCAACAGGTTCTTCTACAACCATAGGTTCAATCAACTCAACATTCTCCATTCCTTCTGTCTCAGTCTCCATTGGCTCCACCTCCTCTGAATTAGATTCAGATTCAGCATCATCACCACCATCATTACCATCACTATCATTGCTATCATCATCATTATCATCACTATCACCATTTCCATCATCTTCTTCATCTTCTTGATGACGAGCAAAGTACTCATCATCATCCAACAGGTTATCCGGCACCTCATCCACCAGATCCTGTGGATTGACAATCTCACCATGAGATATATGATAGTACACACCTTCTACATCTTCTTCATTGTTTACTATATCTCTCATATAGTCAAACAATTCAATATTAGGCACATTCCCGATACTCATCTTTCGATAAGAGAGATCGTTCATGTCCTCAGTATACAAAATGCCTCCAGCAAAACCTTCACTTCTGATAATAGGATAGGCAATGTTTATCATCAGTTGTAAGAACCTCGGGTACATGAGGAACTTAAATCTCTTTCCTTTCACCAAGTTGAACACAAAACCATTCATAATCCACCTCGACATGTTGAATGGCTTGTTCTCAGCAATTGCCACAATTGGTGATGCTATATCCGAAGGAAAGTTATCAAAACCTGCACTCCTCCTGGACATGCATTGCTGCACAACATAACACAGCAGCTTGTACTTCCTTCCCAACTTAGCTCTGTAAAACTGCGACTTTGGAAACACAGGTGGATGTCCCATGTTAACAAATCCAGATTTACATTCCTCCATGGTCAGTTCATCCAACATACCAACCTCATCCTCATCAATCCTTAGGGCCTGCCTAATAGCATCTTCTGTAACATTCAGTACCCAATCCCTAGTGATATGCCCTCTCACTATAACAACACCATTCTCATCCCTCACTACCTCTGCTGTTCTCCAGAAACTCTTGATCAGCCTAGCATATATGACCGGTTTGGCACATATAGCATATACATACTTAGTCCTCTTGATGAACTTAATCATATCCCTATAACCCTCTGTCTCAGGAAGTGATTCATCTAAACATGCCACAAGATTATGTTTAGGTTCAAATTTGAGATTCTCCATCTGTTAAAAACACAAACAAACACAAAACAAAGCAAATGTATTAGATTCTTCATAAAACATATCAAAAATTTTAATAAGTGTTTAACTAAAAGTTAGAAAGCAAAACATTAACATAATCAGTTTAAATCCTAAATTGTTCTAATAACCTGATTTTCATCATTTTAATCAAACAATATTGAATTTTTAAAGATTATACTTCATGGTTAAACTTCTAACAGTTAATCACTTAGGCAAAATTTTGACAAATTTATGATGGAAAAGTTTAACATGTTTTGGTTCAGTTTTAACAAGTTTAATCACTTTTAAACAGATATTTCATCGTTTTGATGTTTAACTTTTAAAAGCTTCTAAGTTCATCAATGGCGATTTTTGTCAGTTAAGAACATTTCACTTGATTCAGTTGATTTTAAGGTGTTTTAGAGCACATGAATGATTGAATGATGATAATCGAGTGTTTTTACACCAAAATCAACATTCGATTTCAGTTTTAACACACAAAAACGAAGTGTCGATTCAATGTCCAAAACACTGTTCATCATCGTTTTTCTTTTAAACAGTTGATTTGCAGGTCGGTTTAGGTCAAAAACACTTAATCACTACCTTATTCAATCGATTAATCTTGTTATAGAGCAACAGATTGAATATGATAACAAGGCGATTTGAGGTTCAGAGTGTTTGTGTGAAAGTGAATGTGTGAAATGATAAGTGTTTGTGAAGAGGCGGTATTTTGTATCGTCGAAAATTTAGGTCAAATTTTAAGTGCCGGGTCAACAAAAAGTGACGGGCAAGCAAAATAGGCCCAATAAGCCTTGCCGGGTCAAGTACTGTAGTGACGGGTCATGTACTGTAGTGACGGGTCAAGTACATAAGACAAGTCGCAAACATATGAAAAACACTTGACGGGTCAAGCACTGTAGAGACGGGTAAGTCACTGTAGTGACGGGTAAAGGTTAGGAACAACTACACCTGATGGGTTTTATTCATCACCCGGCAGAATAGTTATTATCAACATCACCCGGCAACTCTTCTTCATCACCCGGCAACACAGTTGCTTTCCTTCTTCATCCGGCTTGCTTTTCTTCTTTACACGGCAACCTTCTTCACAAGACAACTTTCTTTTTCATTACCCGGCAACATAGTGTCATACCTTTACACGGCAATAAGACTTCTCTTTTACCCGGCTGTATAGTACACACTTGTCACCCGGCAAGATATCTATGACCTTCACCCGGCTGTATTTGACATGATCATTGCCCGGCTGTACAGTGGTCACAATATCTTCACCTATTCCTCAATCACCCGGCATGTATCAGACTTACAACCTTACCCGGCAGAACAGTTCTTTACCCGGCAGCATAGTTGCATCTGATATCTTTGCCCGGCTATAACACTTGTTCATTTTTCTTCATTTTTCTCGTCTGTTGACTTTTTCAACGTCATTTATTGCACCTGCAAACATTCTCCGACATATTAATTAGACAAGATATCCTTAAAAAGAATGTTTGTCATATTAATTATCAAACAACATTGAACATTGCAACAAATTAATTTTTCAATTAAAATTCAATTTCCTTTTTCTTTTTGAAAAATGTTTTTGCACAACCAATTTTTCTATATCCCGAAGCAATTTCTTAAAAACAAATTACATGACCTTGGGTTTGTTTTTAACACATCCAATACCTTTGCTTTTCATAACTTATAACCTTGTTCATTCAAAAACACACTTATTCAAAAACAAAATATTTTTGGATTTTTGTAGATATTTTTCTTCAATTTATTCTCCCCCTAAACTTGAAATTTCTTGAAAATTTTTAAGTTTAACAAGGATGTTGATGTGTCAATAATGATTCCATATGCCTGCACACACAAAGCACACACATTAAAGTAAAGACATATGCTATGCAATGAATCAAAATATCGCAGTGAGATCATACCACACATTATCTGAACATGTTTTGCAAGTTTTGAATAGACATTTGACTTATGCTTGATTGAGTGATGATATGAAAACATATCAATTAGCTCGAGATGACACACTTACTTTTTCAGTATCATGATGATATTTAAGATTCGATTAGAATGACTTATGTGACCCACATGTATACATATGTCAACATATTTCCTTATCAATCACTACCTGAATGCATACTGCACACAACCTGGTCACTTACAGTCATACACAGTGTGGAATCTGGGTTCTATTCGGATTTTGGTCCACTTTGGGACTTCTTTTTAATTCCATCTTTGGGAATTTTTCTTTCCTATCGTTCCCCTTGGGAATCTTCTGAATTCCATTTTGGAATTTTTGTTTGGTGTTGGTCCACATTTGGGACTCTTTTTGTTCCAATTTGGAATCTTTTGCTGCATCTTGAAGCTCAAAAGAGACTTCGTGTGAGACTTCAGGTCTGTGGATACCACAACAAAGAAGCTCACGATGCGGTTCATCACACTGAGAAGACTACATCGTTACCCGATCATGCACAACTAACATTACAAGCAATGTATCAAAAGATATATATCTAGACATGTATAACAATGGAACTTAACACAAAGATCATTAAGTTTATGTTTGTCAACAATCAACTTACTTGTTCAGTCTAATTGCCTGAGCTGTCTAGCACATCAATTAACATTCATCAGTCTTTATTTAAAAATGATGTAACACATAATGTCTAGTGTAACTATCATTTCTCACTTTGTGCAATATTGATTCTTATGAAATGATATTTTCTTTTCTTTTTGCTTTTATATTTTGTATTTGCTTTTCTATTTTCTTTTTCACGCAAGCACACACAATGCAAAACATAAAGTAAAAGACAAAGGAATCAAAATATAACATCAACTTATTATATTTTTGGCTTTTATATTTTTCAGATTTTTGTTTTGTTTTTCTAAAAATAGAATCAATCATGATTGATTAATCCTATGGATTGAATTAAGAATTCAAACCGTCCTGACAAAAAAAATTTTGTGAAAAGATCTGCCAGTTGTTTGTCGGTATGAACCTTAATCAAAATTATTAAACCCTTTTCAGAGTTGTCTCTTAAAAAGTGATATCTAATTTCGATGTGTTTGGTTTTAGAATGTTGAACCGGATTAGCAGTTATAAACATAGCAGCAGTATTGTCTATGTAAATAGGAGTTTTCAAAAAGTTAAACCCGTAGTCCAGCAACTGATTTTGTAACCATAAAACCTGAGAACATCCTGCAGATGCAGCGATATACTCTGCTTCAGCTGTGGATACAGAAACATTGGTCTGCTTCTTGCATTGCCAAGAGACAAGCCTTGGACCCAAAAATTGACAGCCACCAGTTGTCGATTTCCTGTCAAGAGCACAACCACCAAAATCACTGTCAGAATAGCTATATAGTTCAAAATTTCCTTCATAAGGATACCATAACCCAAGATTTGGTTTCCCTTTGAGATATCTGAATATACGCTTCACAGCAACAAGATGCGACTCTTTCGGATCTGACTGGTATCTGGCGCACACACACACAGCGTACATGATGTCAGGTCTTGATGCAGTAAGATACATCAAAGAACCGATCATTGATCTGTATAGTGTTTGATCAACTGCTTTGCCCTTTGGATCCGGTTGAATCTTGCAGTTCACATCAGATGGAGTTCGAATTGTTTGACAATCTTGCATCTTGAATTTCTTCAACAACTTCTCAACGAATTTTGATTGATTGATGAAAATTCCGTCAGCAGACTGTTTCACTTGTAATCCAAGAAAGAAGTTAATCTCCCCCATAGAACTCATCTGGAATCTGGACTTCATGATTTCTTCAAATTCTTTGCACATTGACGCACTGGTCGATCCGAAGATAATATCGTCCACATAAACTTGAACACACAATAAGTCGTCATTATCCCTCTTCATAAACAAAGTTGGATCAATCTGTCCTCTTGTGAATCCATGTTCTAGTAAATGCTTGGATAATGTCTCATACCAGATTCTAGGAGCTTGATGTAGACCGTAAAGAGCTTTACTCAACTTGTATACCCGATGAGGATAGTCAGGATCTTCAAAACCCGGAGGTTGTCTGACATATACGTCATCTGTAATTGGTCCATACAAGAAAGCACCTTTAACGTCCATTTGGAACACTTTAAACTTCATGAAAGAAGCATATGCAAGAAAAACGCGTATGGCTTCAAGTCTTGCGACTGGAGCAAACACCTCTTCGTAATCAATGCCTTCTTCCTGAGTGTATCCTTGTGCAATCAGTCTTGCTTTGTTTCTCACCACAATGCCACGTTCGTCTGGCTTGTTTTTGTACAACCATCTTGTACCTATTGCGTTCTCTCCTTCAGGTAAGTCCACAAGTTTCCAAACTTCCTGTTTGCGAAACTGAAGTAATTCCTCCTGCATGGCCTCAATCCAACTGTTATCTTTCAGCGCCTCTGAAATATTCTTTGGCACCACTTGAGATAGAAAACACGAATAAAGACAAACATTTGCTTGCTCTGTCTGACTTCTTGTAGTTCTCTGATTCAACGGTCCAATAATCTGAGAGACAGGATGTTTCTTGTGAATTCGATGAATAGGAATATCACCTCCTTGCACTTGAGTCTCTAGATTAGAAGTATTCAGATTTGGTAGATCTTGTAGTATGGAAGAAGTATGCGGTGTGAAATTCGGAACTTGATCCGGTGAATTGATGAAGTAATCAAAAGATTCTGGAATAACTTCAGCATTCGGATCCGATGATGGTTGATTTTGAACGGATCCACCATCATTAGGAGAAATCACATCTTCTTCATGATTGTTTGATTCTTGATCTTCATTCGAACCAGAAGGACCCGGAGCTTGACTGGATTTGACATGATCAGGATTGTGAAAAGACATAAATGGATATTCAGAGTTGAGATTTCCATCTTCGTCATTATCAGAATCGTCACTAAAGCATCCTAAGTCGCCTGATTCCTTCCTTGCGTTTCCTGAAAAATCAAATAAGTTAGAATTGAAGGATTTCGATAATGAATCTAAATCAAATAACCATTCGGGACCATGAGCCACTAAAGGAAACGAATTTTCTAAAAACTTGACGTTGATAGTTTCAATAACAGTATTTGTTTTGCTATTAAAAACTCGATAAGCTTTAGAAACAGACGAATAACCTAAGAAAAATCCATCGTCAGATTTTGACTCAAACTTCCCGAGATGTTCATTTAGATTTAGAATCGATACCGGACAACCAAATGCTTTCAAATAAGAAATATTTGGTTTCCTTCCAAACAACAACTCATAAGAAGTTTTCTTTTTATCTTGCACTAATAATGTTCTATTTTGTACAAAACACGCAGTAGCAATAGCTTCGTCCCAAAAAGTGATCGGGATTTTGGCATCTGCGAGCATGGATCTTGCTGCTTCAATTAGTGTCCGATTTTTCCGTTCCGCAACCCCATTCTGTTGAGGCGTTCTAGGCGCACTAAATTGTCGAGCAATCCCCTTTTCTGCACAAAATAAATCAACATTAGCATTCTTAAATTCCGTTCCATTATCACTTCTTAACACTTTAACTTTGCATTCCAATTGATTTTCAACTTTAATGATAAATTCTTTTAATAATTCAGCTGTTTCAGATTTTGCATGCAAAAAATAAACCCATGAAAATCTCGTAAAGTCATCTATGATAACTAAACAATATGATTTTCTCCCGATGCTTTGAACGTTGGTCGGTCCAAAAAGATCCATATGTAGCATCTGCAAGGGTTTTGAAATGGAGTTTTCGAGCTTGGACTTAAAAGACATTCGATGCTGTTTTCCCTTCAAACACGCTGGACACAGATCAGTTGTGGAGAATTTCTTCGATGGGATTCCCACAGCGTGATTTCCAGTTACCAAACGGTTCATGTTTCTGAAGTTGGAATGTCCCAGCCGTCTATGCCAAAGCTGACTCTCATCATTTGAAGCATGGGCAATGAGACAGGTTGTTTCGGTTTCAGCATCAATCTGCGACATATCCAATTTGTATACATCACGATCTCTAGGCGCTTTAACCACTACCCACTCATTGTCAATCTTGAAACCTGGTTTCAGAATATAACAGAAAGAATCATCAAAAAGAGTTGAATAAGATTTATCACAGATTTGAGATACACTAAGTAAGTTAAAGTTCAACTGTGCACAGTAGTTGACTTTATCAAAACTTATAATCCCATTCGAAACAGTTCCTTCTCCTGTGATTTTACCACCCGCATCACCTCCAAAAGCTACGTGAGTACCATTCTTTTGCTTGAAATCCTGAAGCAAGGCATGGTTGCCTGTCATGTGCCGGCTACACCCACTATCAACGAACCACGAGTTGATAGGTCTTCTTGGGCGAACCTGCAATTCAAACATTTTCAGTTAGTTTGGTCAACCCAGGCCCACACGGTCTTGGGTTTTCCGAATTTATCTGCAATTGTAACTTGCTTATATTGAATATTTTGAAAATTTGTTTCATTCATGAGATTTTGATGCTGATAACTGTTGTTTCGCCCATTGGCGTTCATTGACTGCTTTCTTCTTAAAGCCCTGAACCTTTCCTCCAACTGAGGATCAAGGTTGTTTTCAAAATTTTGGTTTCTTACCAACAAAGCTCTCGGCTTAAAATTGTTAACCTGCACACTTCTTGACAAGTTAGAAACAGAATTGTTTCGATTGAAATTTCTCAAAACTGGAGAGTGACTCATATTTTGAAAACGAAATGAATTATTTCTTTGAAATGTAGTCATTTCTCTAGTTGAGTTTGATCGAAAGAAACAATCCTTTGTGTCATGGTTTCTTCTCTCACAAATATCACAAAACTTGTTATAATAACATTCTTCTGAAGAATGGTTTCGTTTTTCACAGTAACTGCAGTACCTGTTAAAGAAACATTCAGCAGTTGCATGATTATACCTATTACAAATTTCACAATATTTCTTGCTAATCCTAAAGAGCCGATTGTTAACTTTTGATGTTGAATCAAAACGTGATTCATTATCTTGGTTATTCGGTTTTAGGTTAACGCTTCTTTGTGGAGACTTGGTTTGTGATTTTTATTGCATGGGACTTTGGTTCGATTTTAAACTGTTCTGTTTGGTCACCTTTTTATTTTCAATTCTCTTATCATTGACAGCGGAAGACTTAGGACCTGAACCTGTTTTCAGACCAGAGTTAGATTTGATTGGAGAATTGTTTGGTTTACCATAAGATCCGTTCAAATCAAACGTTCCTGCAGACACAAACTTGATTTTCTTTTCTTTTGACACTTTCTTGACAGGTTTAACTTTGTCAGTTTTAACACTTTGAACTTTTGTGTTATCATTCGATTTTAAGACATTTTTGCCTTTTGACTGTTTCGTTTCAGATTGATTGTTCATTGTTTTCGATTTTTGCTTCTTAGCATTCGAAACTTGCTTCTTGATCAACTGAGCTGCAACTTGCGCCTTTTGTTCTTTCTTCCACTTGATGTACTCAGGATCATTGTATCCTGAAAATTCACCTTCTTCCTTCACCTGTGTTTCTGGTTCGGGATTAAGCTTTGGATACTCAACAAGTTGGATAAGAACAGGTTCTAATTTGTTTTCAGATTTGTTACTTGCTTCATCGTCAGCTTCAGTTGACACATCTTCTTCTTCATCCAAACTTTCTATCAACACTTCAGTACCTTCAGACTCGGATTTACTTCTTTGAATTTCTTTGAATTTTCTTTCATTTTCAGGTGAATGATCAAATTCATTAAAGTTTTCCGGTAAGGTTTGTGTGATTGAATTTGGCATTGGTTCATGAGTAAAACCCAACCCGTTTTTGGTTTTGTTACCTCTTTCTTTGATGAGTTGTTTAACCATGGTTTTACAGCTTTTAACCTTTGTTAATTCAACTTGAGTGACAGCATGCGCGACTTTTTCTTGTTCAAAGTTCTTTGTCATTTCTTCAAGTTGTTTTGTTATCAGTTCCAGTTCTTTTAAGGTTTTGTTCCATGATTCCTTAAGTGACAAAATCTTCTCATCAGCAATTTTATGATCAATTTTAAGTTGTTCATGAAGTTTTTCATGTTTACTTAATTTGTCACCTATTTTGAATGAATGAGTTCGATAATGTTCTACTTGTTGAATGCACTGTTCAGAACATAGCCTTTCCTTGACATCAGCAGGTAATGGAACATAGTTAGGGGGTAAATCAGTATTAACCTTTGGTTGTTCAGTAGAAGACGAAGACTCATTGGATGTAGCCATTAATGCAACTTCAGATTCAGTTTCTTCAGTAGGGTCAGACTTTGCACTCCAGTCATAATCTTCAGAATCTTTACTAACATCTTCAACCATCTTTCCATCCCCTTCTTCAGACCAATCTTCTTCTTCAATTTCACACACCAGTGCCAGATTTGATGTAAGATCAGATGTAAACTGTTCTGCATATGCGCTCCAGTCGTATCCGTCTTGTACACTTACAACTAACGCTTTAGTCTGGTCTTCTGGCTTCTTTTCATTATCCTTCAATTCAGGCATAGGAAGACTTTGGTACGGTTTCTGAAAGAAACGCTGATTTCTGGCTTGATAACTCGTAGACTGTTGAGAACTTTGACCTTGACCTTGATTGCTTGAACTAGCTTGGTCATTAAAATTCTTTGGAGCTTTGCATTCTCTTGAGAAATGACCATACTGGTTACAATTAAAACACCTGGCCTTAGATTTGTCAAATCCAACTGTCTTGTTTGCATGAGGTTTGTAGCTTCGGTTAACATATGCATGCTTTTGTGTACGATAAGCTACCATAACCATTTGCCAATTCAGATCCATTTCTTCAACATCAACTGGATCCATTTCAAATAAGTCTTGAAGGACCACGTCCATTTGACTTAAATGACTGCCTTGATACGCTTGAAAACTTGCCATAAAAGCAGTAAAGGCAGTTTTTGTTTCATCATCTTGCAACAGAATATTCATAACGTCTTTCACTTTGGCTTGTACATTTGAACTCTGATTTTCTGATTGACTTTGAACTTGAGCTCTTGGTGGAGATTGAGGTTGAGAATAAGTTGGTGAATTTGGAAAGTATGCTGAATCAGTAAAGAAACTTGCACCAACAAATAAGTCACCCTCATCTTCAAACTTTGTTACATCTTGTGCAAGAAAAGCGTTATCCACAGTATTGGCAGGATTTACCACATACTTATACTGAGTTTGTGAGCTTGATCTATCAGTATTTCTTGATCCTTCATCAATCTCAACTTCTTCAATTTTTCCAATAAGCAAATCAAGTTCCATTGGAAATTTCTCAGTATGTTTCAACAAGGTAACAGTTTGTTTCCATGATGATGGTAAGGCACTCAACAATCGATCATTCAAGTCTTGAAGTTCAGTCTTCACACCGAGATTTGTCATCTCAGTAGTTAAGTGAACAAACCTGTTCATCATCTGATGTACTGTCTCTCCATTAATATGTTCAAAAAGTTCCAATTGTCTCTTTAATTTCGACTTCTTCAGGCTTCTCAATTGTTCTCCTCCTTCACATATAGACTTCAATGCTTTGAAGCATGTATAACCAGTCTGATATGCATCCAATCTAGACAGAACTTGAAGTGGCAGTCCCTTGCACATTAAAGAATAAGCCTTGCTATCATTCTTTACTTTCCTCAGATCTTCTGCTGACAAATTATCTTCTGGATAAGGTTCAGTAGAGTCTTTTGTGTAGGTACTAGCACTGTCTGGAGCAGTCTGAGTTGGAATATGAGGACCCTTCTCAATTGATTTCCATAAGTCATTGTCAATAGAACACAAGTGATGTCTCAATCTGATGGTCCAATTCTTGAAATCTGCACGATTCAAAAGTCTAGGAACACGGTTATCATAATCATCATTAGGAGCCATTTTTTAAACAAATTTTTTTTTTTTTTTAAAGAAATATTTTTGGTTTTTGTTAATTTTTGAAAATAAATGATTAAAATACTAAAATAAAGACAAGTAATTAAAGACAAGATAAGAAACAAGTATTAAAAACAACTAAAGTGAGTCACACGGCAAAACAGTGAAAATCCTTCTTCACCCGGCTAAACAGTGTCTTTGTTCTTCACCCGGCAGGAAAAAGTCTTTACACGGCTGAACAGTTACCCGGCTCAACAGTTGAAAATACTTTTGTTCTTCACCCGGATGAACAGTTACCCGGCAGCAAGAAAAACTTCACACGGCAATAAATCTTTGACCTGGCAGAATCTTGACGATGAAAAGCTTCCCCGGCTGAACAGTACTTGGTCACACGACTGAGTTGTTAATTACCCGGCTACACAGTTGAAGTTTACCCGGCTGTATTTTCTCTATCACCCGGCGTAACAGTGTATTACCCGGCACAACAGTGTCTGATCCGGCTGAACAGTAGCACTTTTTCAAGTCAAATTCTTCACCCGTCTAGAACAAATTTCCTTACACGGCTGCACAGGACCTAATTTCTTCACAAAATCTAAGTCCAAGGAAAATGTCTAAGTCAAATATATCACCCGGCAAGTTAATCTTCAACCAAAACTCAACTGTTCATCATCTTCTTCATGAAGATTTTCTGGGTTTTGTCTAAAATTTGTCCAAATTGTCTAAAATTCACACACAAGCTGTGAAAAGGTCCGATTATCAATCCCTTATATCAATCAATCCAAAACATCATCATTCTTCGATGAATTTGAGCAAAAAATGATCGAACAGTAACTTTTTCTTTTCTTCTTAATTCTTCAGATCTGATGATGATCTGATAGAATCTGCACAATCGTTGTGTATAGAAGTGATTGCGATGATAAATCACAACTAAAAACAGCAACAATTCATTCAGATCATGATTTTTGAGCAATTTTGATGTGTTTTGCTTAAGAACAGCGAACAACACAGTACCGATAGCTCTGATACCAATTGATAGGTTCAATTGGATCGTTCAATCGCTCACAATGATCAGAATAACAAGTACAAAACAATCGATTCAATCACAAACACAATCCATACTAATAATTCTCTGTATATTGATGATCAAAGCAATTCGTAGTATAAGGTGCAGGAGAAAATAAATCACACACAGTTAATTCTCTCTCTAACAGTGTAAAAGTGATCTAGCCTCTCTCCTCACACACACAAACTACATGCCTATATCAACCAATTACAAGTTTAAGGAATATAACAAAATAGACCCTAAACTATTTACAAACATATAAACACTAAACAAAATACAAAGTAAATCTTAACAAGGAAATAGCCCTAACATCTTTTAACATGATTAAACCCTAAATCCCAAATCATATAAACCCTAGAAACATCAATTCAGGAAATTCATCGGATTGAAGCATAGAAATGTAAAATCGATTGAGGGGTTTTGATCTAAACATCATCAGGATCATTTTATATATAATAACTTACTTGTTTGGTGATGAATTGAACCAATGATGTGAAGAACAAAGGGCGACGGTTTTGAAGATCAAAACATGGTTCTTGTGATTTTTGGTTGCAATTGACATTACAGCGGGTTAGAACAATCGATTGGGAGTGTTTTTCTAGCATCGAATTAGTTTAGTTTGGTTTTGAAATGGACGAAGCCGTTTGGGTTTGTGTTGAATGTATACGGTGTCAATTTGCGATTAATTACGCAATTATAACTCAATTAACTGCTGTTCCCTAACTCGAATTATGTAAATGGTTGTTTCTATTAACTCAGTTTGATTGGAAACGGAAAATTTTTGTGAATTGGGTTTTCAAGTACCCGTGAGATTTGCAATTGGATTAAACAGACTGGATTTAGAGTTAAAACCAAATTAAAAGAGGTTATGTGATCGAGTTTGACACGAGGAATGGTTTACAGGGTTTTATTTCGATTAAAATTGGGTCAAAGTATCAATTTGAGGCTCGCCGGAGCGCTGCCGGCGGCGACCGGAAGGACCGCCTGAAACACGGGGTAACAGGGCTGGGGGGTTGGTTTTGAAAATCTTCAATTCTGGTCCCTCTAGTTTGATGATGTTATCAACTTGTGTTAAAAGCTTTAATATAATTTTCAAACTTGACATTTTTAGCCCAAATTTAATTTAATCATTGTTTTAACTAATTAACTTGACCACTTTGTCTCGTATCATTTACAAAATTGATATTTTTGAATGTTTAAATTGCGGGTGACGTTAAATGAGTACGTTGAGACTTATTGGTATTTGTCTTTAAAAATATTTATAAAATCTCTTTTATAAAATACAATTTATATACTTTGGAGATTTATTTATTTATTTATTATTATCTATAGTAATTTAAATGGTATAATTTAGATATTGTCTCGTAGTGAATTCGATCACTTTATTAAAGACGGAAAAAACTTGAAATCCGACGTATTCAATTATATTAATAATAAAACGCTACATTTTTTTTAAAACTTAAATACGCACACAAATAAAGATCGATAACTTCAGATTCGAGTCGGGCATTCGGGTTTGGGTTTGGGGCAGATGTCACAGTCTCCCCTTCTTAAAGAAATTTCGTCCCGAAATTTGCTCAAACCGAAGACAGAAGACGAAACGAAATGATGTGATTATTTAGCTTCCCAGTATAAATGTACTTAAGTTATTTAGCTTTTCTGATTTAAACAAGGATACGTTAGTCTCGAGGAGTTGAATTAGAGTACACCACTTAAGCACTTGGTGATGATAATGGACAATTGGCAACATGTAAAAACAATTGCAAATTTTGATTTCTATATGATAAGAATTTATTTCTGATTTCTACATAGGTTCAGATAGCAATAGGTTCGTTAGTTTAGATCACTTAGAATATATAGTTTACCTTATTCGATAATGTGCGATAGGTTTTATTGTATGAATATGATACTTAGAACAACACGAAAGTTCACAGACCGAAACAACGCTTCATTTGACAGTATGACAAACTGCATTTGTCGCATTGCCCTCAAACACATGACAAAATTTGCTATGGTTTCCATGCACCAACTTTCATAATTCCGTATGCACCCGTAATTACTTTAGTTTTTGCATGGATCACACAGTTCATTTGATCACGTGCGAGTCAGATGTACACGAAAGTTTCTAAATCAAGATAAAAATGATACGCAAATTGGTGATTCGAGAGGATTGAGTTAATAGATGGTCATTGCCCTTGTAAATAGTTTTTTTTTTTTTTACTGACATAGCTACTCAAATTCGAGTACAAAAATTTTAGCAACTTAAGTTTTTGAAAAACCAACTTTATGTGTGAGATGTAGATATCAAAGGTTCATAGTATTGCCATGTTCATGATGAGAATAATCCAATTTATAGTTCAAATGAATAAATCACTCAGTTCTTAATAAATACAATTCTTACGACGTTTGAGTTCATATGAGAAAAACTTTAGGTAAACCAAGTGTATTGGTTATAGAGGTAAACAAGGTTACATGCGGTGATGTTATTTTTCTATAATACGGTTTAAAGAGAAAACTAAGTAATTAGATAATGAGTTTAGAAAAAGTTAAAAGTTTTAAATAATTAATCTATGGAGGGATTGATTGAAAATAAATAAATAACACAGTCTAAGTCTTGTATATTTGATATTGACAAACATGAATCATGACGTTGTTGCAAGTGTTTGTATCACATTTGAGAAAACATGGAGATGTTATGTAAATATTTAACAACGTTTAGAATATTCAATCCCTACTTAAAGACATCATTTATCATGAAACTTATATAATTTATATATTTTACAAATACTAAAACCATAAGATTTTTATTTTTATTTTTATTTTTATTTTTACTTGGAATAACAAGGAAATCATTTTTTTAGAATTAACTATTGGTTGGTAGTTTTACAAAAACTGCAATTAAAATATGGTGTTTTAAGTAGAAAATTTATACGTAAGACACGTGTATGAGTGAGGTTATAGAAACGAGATGTTTAGATTTCATTAGTGGTCATTTATACAAATGAAATATATTTGTTCAATGAACTTAGGAATAGTTGTGTAGTGAGTTCACGTTAAGTTTTGGGAAACGAATTTATGTATAGCAGCATTTAATGGTGGATTAGAAGCTGGATTAGAATCTTATGATTAGATGAGTAGTTTAGACAACATTTGAGAATTGAGGCCAAGTTGAGATAATTTGGAGGTACACGTTCGATTGGTAAATCAAACGGATGCGTTGACATAACAAAATAGTACATCTGTTACGAGATTTCAGGAATCATGAATTAAGTCTTTAATTTGGGATTCGATAATTGAATTGAGGTTAGAACCTTAAATTTTGTATTCTGTTTGAAGTTTTGATAATTTGATTGAGGTTAGTCAAATATCTTAGTTTTGATTTAGAATATTTCGGGTCGTAGTGGTATTAGCGATTCGTTAACGTCTTGTTGCCTTTCCACAAGATAAGATAGAAAAAGAATTGAACGAGACATAATAAAATTTCGGATAACATAAGTTGTAATAGAATTTTCGATTGAATAGAAAATGATAATTGTACTTTGACATTCATAGAATTGTTTTCGAATCCATAACATAGTAACCACTTGGAAATCATTGAAATGACAATAAGCAAATTTGGAATAACATTTGAAATAATATAGAAACCATTGAAATAACTTGAAGTCATAGAAAATGATAATCATAGAATCCATAAATAAATAGAATTTGAAGGCTTAGGAATGTGTCTTGGTTTTGGACACTTAAGACTTATCAAAGTGTTAAGTTCATTTTCAACGTATTCGGGAAGGCGTGCTTTAGCCTATAGGGTCACACCCATCTCGTCCATCCCCAGGTAAGCATACTGATCTCTTAAAGAGATTTATACGAAATGCTTTGCCTTAGACAGGATGTCCGTGATTCATGCGTTCCCCCTTCCGGATTGCACACGTTCCCACGTATCAAACTTACTTAAGACGATGATGAGATTTCACAAAGAGAAAGATCCTAATCATACAGACGAGTCTCTTGTAGCTCTTTCGCGAAATCGGAGAAGAACCAAGATATAGAAACAGCATAGAGAAATTCATAAAAAGAATAAAGGAATAAGTTCTAGAAGAGTTTTCTAAGCACAAGCTATTTGTACTAAGGACTCTTAGGTTATAGTCTAGGTCGGTGTGTTTCTAATACCCTATCCTAGTTCCCTATAACCATGGCTCTGATACCAAACTGTGACACCCCCCCGGCGGCGGAAACACCGGGCTGTCATTGGAATTCGATATCAATAGTAAACAAAGCACGTGGTATTTATTTATTAAGTCTAATAATGATATAATTACATTGGGACATGAGTCTTAATTGGAAACGACAAAAGTAATGAAAACTGAAACAGTAAATGCAAAGTCTTTATTATTATTCTAGGTCCAAGGCAACCCTATGTCTTGGCAAAAGCAGCAAAACAATCATAAGCAACACCTGAAATATGTGAAAATAAAGTTAGCTATTTAAAGCTAGTGAGTAAACCAAAGTTGATAAATAATAGTATAGAAATCCGAGATCATCATAATATGCTGCGCAATCTTACATGCATAGCTATTTCATCATATTACTCAACCCTTGACCATAGAACACATAGAAACAAGAATCATAGACCCCGCAGGGTAACCTTTAGCAACAAATCATGAGGAACCACTCATGTTACAATTAGTGATAACTGTCATTTAACAGTCATTTAACCGTCTCGATGTGTAAGTTATCAAAAATTGTTTTAGCATCGAAGGGACATAGTAGCATAGCAACAAGTATCACAGTATAGTAACTAGTAACCATTGTATAGAATCTCCTGGTTTAAATCACCTATCGTTGTTGTACATGTAGGTGGGTTTGTCAGACCATTAGCGCTAACATTGTACCGGTGGAAATTACAAGTAATATACTACTTTAAACTACAACATAAGGATTGCATCTTGTCGCGAGTCAAGACTAACACATTTTATGATCTCTTTTGGAAAACAAATAGAAAAAATGAAAACATTGTAAACTAACTAGAAACATATTTCAGCCCCAAAACGTAATAGTAAAAAGGGAGTGAATTTACTCACCTTGAAACTTGGGTTCGAAACAATTAGTAAGTACTCTAAAGAGAACCGAGGATCATCCAAATATTAGAATCACCTAATCATTTGACAATCCTAACTTAGAAAACATATAGTATAGAAAACTTGAATTGAAACAATAGGAATCTAAGGAAAACAGAATCCTAGGGTTTCGAATTGGGATTTGGGGTTTTCTCGTTTATGTCAAATGATAGTAATGGTACTAATAATATTTGAGAAAAATAGATATTCTAATAATATATATTTTCAACAATAAACTATTTGATGTCAAGATAATATATTACTTTCTAGAAATTCTTTAAAACTTCTATTACCATTTCTAATGTATAAAAAGTCCATATATAAATCTTATGTTTATAAACTATAAGTATTAAAACAAATTTTTTTATTAGTATTCTTGAAGTGTTAAAAATATTTGTAATAATTGAATTTATAAAACAACGTTTATAATAAATCATAATTTTGTTATATTTCATAAGATGTTGTCATTTTGTAATATATATAATTTAATATTTGTATTAGGTTTAAGATAATGATGAAAATGATTAGTTAATGAAAATAATTTGGAAAATAGTTGAAACGAAATGAAACAACAAGCAAAAAGGGGCATGGGTTCGAACCCAGGACGTCTCTGTTCACGAGCAAACGCACAAACCAGATGCTATACAATACCTTTTTGTTATAAGTTTGAACAGAAATTCTTTTAACATGATTAAACCCTAAATCCCAAATCATATAAACCCTAGAAACATCAATTAAGGAAATTCATCGGATTGAAGCATAGAAATGTAAAATCGATAGAGGGGTTTTGATCTAAACATCATAAGGATCATTTTATATATAATAACTTACTTGTTTGGTGATGAATTGAACCAACGATGTGAAGAACAAAGGTTGACGGTTTTGAAGATCAAATTATGGATTCTTGTGATTTTTGGTTGCAATTGACATTACAGCGGGTTAGAACAATCGATTGGGAGTGTTTTTCTAGCATCAAATTAGTTTAGTTTGGTTTTGAAACGGACGAAGCCGTTTGGGTTTGTGTTGAATGTATACGGTGTCAATTTGCGATTAATTACGCAATTATAACTCAATTAACTGTTGTTCCCTAACTCGAATAATGTAAATGGTTGTTTCTATTAACTCAGTTTGATTGGAAACGGACAATTTTTGTGAATTGGATTTCAAGAACCCGTGAGATTTGAAATTGGATTAAACAGACTGGATTTAGAGTTAAAACCAAATTAAAAGAGGTTATGTGATCGAGTTCGACACGAGGAATGGTTTACCGGGTTTTATTTCGATTAAAATTGGTTCAAAGTATTAATTTGAGGCTCGCCGGAGCGCTGTCGGCGGCAACCGGAAGGACCGCCGGAAACACGGGGTAACAGGGCTGGGGGGTTGGTTTTGAAAATCTTCAATTCTGGTCCCTCTAGTTTGATGATGTTATCAACTTGTGTTAAAAGCTTTAATATAATTTGTTAGGGTTATTTCCTGTTAAGAATTTACTTTGTATCTTTATTTATATGTTTGTATAGTTTAGGGTTTATTGTGTATTTTCCTTAAACTTGCATTTTTGTTTGTTATAAAGCATGTAGAGTGCGTGTGTTAGGGGAGAGACTTTTTGCACTGTTAGAGAGAGAATTAACTGTGTGTAATTGTTTTCTCCTGCACATTTTTGTACTGCGAATTGCTTTGATCATCAATATACAAGAGAATTTATGAGTATGAACTGTGTTTGTGATTGAATCATTTGTTTGTACGCTTTGTTCTGATCATTTGAGTGATATTATCGATCCAATTGAACCTATCAATTGGTATCAGAGCTTTCGGTTTGTGTTCTTCGCTGTTTCTAAGCAAAACACATCAATATTGCTCAAAATATCATGATCTGAATGAATTGTTGGTGTTTTTAGTTGTGATTCATCATCATAATCACTCCTATACACAGCGATTGTGCAGATTCTATCAGATCATCATCAGATCTGAAGAATTAAGAAGAATAGAAAAAATACTGTTCGATCAATTTTTGCTCAAAATTCATCGAAGAATGAAGATGTTTTGGATTGATTGATACAAGGGTTTGTTAATCGCATCGATTCACAGCTTGTGTGTGAATTTTGGACTAATTGGACAAGTTTTAGACAAAACCCAGAAAATCTTCACGAAGAAGATGATGAACAGTTGAGTTTGGTTGAAGATTAACTTGCCGGGTGATATATTTGACTTAGACATTTTCCTTGGACTTAGATTTTAAGAAGAAATTAGGTCCTGTGCTGCCGTGGAAAGGAATTTGTGCTTGCCGTGTGACGAATTTGACTTATAAAAGTGATACTGTTGAGCCGGGTAATACACTGTTACGCCGGGTGATAGAGAAAATACTACCGGGTAAACAAACTGTGTAGCCGGGTCATCAACAATCTGCCGTGTGAACGAGTACTGTTCAGCCGGGGAAGCTTTTTGTGTCAAGTTTCTACCAAGTCAAAGACTTATTGCCGTGTGAAGTTTTCTTGTAGCCGGGTAACTGTTCATCCGGGTGAAGAACAAAGTATTTCCAACTGTTGAGCCGGGTAACTATTTAGTCGTGTGAAGACTTTTCCTGCCGGGTGAAGAACAAAATACACTGTTTAGCCGGCTGAAGAAGGATTTTTCACTGTTTTGCCGTTTGACTCATTTTAGTTGTTTTTAATACTTGTTTCTTATCTTGTCTTTAATTACTTGTCTTTATTTTAGTATTTTAATCATTTCTTTTCAAAAATTTACAAAAACCAAAAATATTTTTTTTAAAAAATTTTGTTAAAAATGGCTCCTAATGATGATTCTGATAACCGTGTTCCTAGACTTTTGAATCGTGCAGATTTCAAGAACTGGACCATCAGGTTGAGACATCACTTGTGTTCAATAGACAATGACTTATGGAAATCAATTGAGAAGGGTCCTCACATTCCAACTCAGACACAACCAGATAGTGCCAGTACCTATACTAAGGATTCTACTACACCTTATCCAGAGGATAATTTGTCAGCTGAAGACTTGAGGAAGGTAAAGAATGATAGCAAGGCCTATTCATTAATGTGCAAGGGGTTGCCATTACAAGTTTTGTCTAGATTGGATGCATATCAGACTGGTTATACATGCTTCAAGGCATTGAAGTCTATATGTGAAGGAGGAGAGCAATTGAGGAGTTTGAAGAAATCAAAGCTCAAAAGACAACTGGAACTTTTTGAACATATTAATGGAGAAACAGTTCACCAGATGATGAACAGGTTTGTTCACTTGACCACTGAGATGTCAAACCTCGGAGTTAAGACTGAACTTCAAGACCTAAATGATCGATTGTTATGTGCCTTACCATCAAACTGGAAGCAGACTGTTACTCTTTTGAAGCACACAGAAAAATTCCCAATGGAATTAGATTTGTTGATTGGGAAAATTGAAGAAGTTGAGATTGATGAAGGATCAAGAAATTCTGATAGATCAACATCACAAACTCAATACAAGTATGTGGTAAATCCTGCCAATACGGTTGACAATGCTTTTCTTGTGCAAAATACAACAAAGTTTGAAGATGAGGATGATTTATTCGTTGGTGCAAGTTTCTATACTGATTCAGCATACTTTCCAAATTCACCAACTTATTCTCAACCTCAATCTCCACCAAGAGCTCAAGTTCAAGTTTCAAGTCAGAATCAGAAGAATCAGTCAGAAAATCAAAGTTCGAATGTTCAAGCCAAGGTGAAAGACGTCATGAATATTCTGTTGCAAGATGACGAAACGAAAACTGCCTTCACTGCGTTTATGGCAAGTTTTCAAGCATATCAAGGTAGTCATCTAAGTCAAATGGACGTTGTTCTTCAAGACTTATTCGAAATGGATCCAGTAGATGTTGAAGAAATGGATTTGAATTGGCAAATGGTTATGGTAGCTTACCGTACGCAAAAGCATGCATATGTGAACAGAAGTTACAAACCTCATGCAAACAAAACCGTTGGTTTTGACAAATCTAAGGCCAGATGCTTTAACTGTAATCAGTATGGTCATTTCTCAAGAGAATGTAAAGCTCCAAAGAATTTCAATGACCAAGCAAGTTCAAGCAATCAAGGTCAAGGACAAAGTTCTCAACAATCTACAAGTTATCAAGGTCGAAATCAGCGTTTCTTTCAGAAACCATACCAAAGTCTTCCTATGCCTGAATTGAAAGATGAAGGAAAGAAGCCAGAAGACCAAACAAAGGCATTGGTTGTAAGTGTGCAAGACGGGTATGACTGGAGCGCATATGCTGAGCAATTTACGTCTGATCTTACATCAAATCTGGCCTTGGTATGTGAAATTGAAGAAGACTGGTCTGAAGAAGGGGATGGAAAGATGATTGAAGATGTGAGTGAAGATTCGGAAGATTATGACTGGAGCGCAAAAGCAGATCCTACTGAAGAATCTGAATCTGAAATTGCACTAATGGCTACTGCCAATGAGTCTTCATCATCCACTGAGCAACCAAAGGTTAATTCTGAACTCCCACCTAACTATGTTCCATTGCCCTTGGATGTCAAAGAAAGGCTATGTTCTGAACAATGCATTCAACAAGTAGAACATTATCGAACTCATTCATTTAAAATCGGTGACAAATTAAGTAAACATGAAAAACTTCATGAACAACTTAAAATCGATCATAAAATTTCTGATGAGAAGATTTTGTCTCTAACCGAATCATGGAACAAAACCTTAAAAGAATTGGAACTTGTTACCAAACAACTTGAAGAAATGACAAAGAACTTTGAACAAGAAAAAGTTGAACATGCTGTCACTCAAGTTGAATTGAAAAAGGTTAAAAGTTGTAAAACCATGGTTGAACAACTTATTAATGAAAGAGGTAACAAAAACAAAACTGGGTTGGGTTTTACACATGAACCGATGCCAAATTCAATCACTCAAACCTTACCGAAAAACTTTAATGAATTTGATCATTCACCGGAAAATGAACGTAAGTTCAAAGAAATTCAAAGAAGCAAATCTGAATCGGAAGGATCGGAGGTGTTGATTGAAAGCTTGAGAGAAGAAGATGGTATGACAACTGAAGCCGATGATGAAGCAAGCAACAAATCTGAAACCAAATTAGAGCCTGTTCTGATCCAACTAGTTGAGTATCCAAAGCTTAATCCCGAACCAGAAACACCGGTGAAGGAAGAAGGTGAATATTCAGGTTTTAATGATCCTGAATATATCAAGTGGAAGAAGGAACAAAAGGCGCAAGTTGCTGCTCAGTTGATCAAGAAGCAAGAAGTGAAGAAAGTGGAAGTTTCGGATGCTAAGAAGCAAAAATCAAAATCAATGAACAATCAATCTGAAACGAAATTGTCAAAAGGCAAAAGTGTCTTAAAATCGAATGTTAACACCAAAGTTCAAAGTGTTAAAACTGACAAACCTGCAAAGAAAGTGTCAAAGGATAAGAAAATCAAGTTTGTGTCTGCAGGAACGTTTGATTTAAATGGATCTTATGGTAAACCAATCAATTCTCCAATCAAATCTAACTCTGGTCTGAAAACAGGTTCAGGTCCTAAGTCTTCCGCTGTAAATGAAAAGAGAATTGAAAACAAAAAGGTGACCAAACAGAACAATTTAAAATCGAACCAAAGTCCCATGCAATCAAAAGCACAAACAGTGACTCCACAAAGAAGCGTTAATCTAAAACCGAATAACCAAGATAACGAATCACGTTTTGGTTCAACATCAAAAGTTAACAATCGGCTCTTTAGAATTAGCAAGAAATATTGTGAAATTTGTGATAGATATAATCATGCAACTGCTGAATGTTTCTTTAACAGGTACTGCAGATTCTGTGACAAAAGAAATCATTCTTCAGAAGAATGTTATTTTAACAAATTTTGTGATATTTGTGAAAGGAGAAACCATGACACAAAGGATTGTTTCTTTCGATCAAACTCGACTAGAAAAATGACTCCATATTCAAACTTTCAAAGAAATAATTCTTATGGTTTTCAAAATATGAGTCAAAGTTATTCTCCGGTCTTGAGAAATTTTAATCGAAACAATTCAGTTTCTAACTTTTCAAGAAATGTGCAGGATAACAGTTTTAAACCAAGAGCTTTAATGGTTAAGAATCAAAAGTTTGAAAATAACCTTGATCCTAAGCTAGAGGAAAGGTTTATTGCTTTGAGAAGAAAGCAATCATTGAACGCCAATGGGCGAAGTTATCAGCATCAAAATCTTTTGAATGAAACAAATTTTCAAAATGTTCAATACAAACAAGTTACTATTGCAGATAGATTCGGAAAACCCAAGACCGTGTGGGCCTGGGTTGACCAAACTAACTAAATGTTTTTGTTGAAATGCAGGTACGCCCAAGAAGACCTATCAACTCGTGGTTCGTTGATAGTGGGTGTAGCCGGCACATGACAGGCAACCATGCCTTGCTTCAGGATTTCAAGCAAAAGAATGGTACTCACGTAGCGTTTGGAGGTGATGCGGGTGGTAAAATCACAGGCGAAGGAACAGTTTCGAATGGAGTAATTAGTTTTGATAAAGTCAACTACTGTGCACAGTTGAACTTTAACTTACTAAGTGTCTCGCAAATTTGTAATAAATCTTACTCAACTCTTTTTGATGATTCTTTTTGTTATATTCTGAAACCAGGTTTCAAGATTGACAATGAGTGGGTAGTGGTGAAAGCGCCTAGAGATCGTGATGTATACAAATTGGATATGTCGCAGATTGATGCCGAAACCGAAACAACCTGTCTCATTGCCCATGCTTCAAATGATGAGAGTCAGCTATGGCATAGACGGCTAGGCCACTCAAATTTCAGAAACATGAACCGTTTGGTAACCGGAAATCACGCTGTGGGAATCCCATCGAAGAAATTCTCCACAACTGATCTCTGTCCTGCATGTCTGAAAGGCAAACAGCATCGAATGTCTTTTAAGTCCAAGCTAGAGAACTCCATTTCAAAACCCTTGCAGATGCTACATATGGATCTTTTTGGACCGACCAACGTTCAAAGCATCGGGAGAAAATCATATTGTTTAGTTATCATAGATGACTTTACGAGATTTTCATGGGTTTATTTTCTGCATGCAAAATCTGAAACGACTGAATTATTAAAAGAATTTATCATTAAAGTTGAAAATCAATTGGAATGCAAAGTTAAAGTATTAAGAAGTGATAATGGAACGGAATTTAAGAATGCTAATGTTGATTTATTTTGTGCAGAAAAGGGGATTGCTCGACAATTCAGTGCGCCTAGAACGCCTCAACAGAATGGGGTTGCGGAACGGAAAAACAGGACACTAATTGAAGCAGCAAGATCCATGCTTGCGGATGCTAAGATCCCTATCACTTTTTGGGATGAAGCCATTGCAACTGCGTGTTTTGTACAAAATAGAACATTATTAGTGAATGATAAAAAGAAAACTTCTTATGAGTTGTTGTTTGGAAGGAAACCAAATATTTCTTACTTGAAAGCATTTGGTTGTCCGGTTTCGATTCTAAATCTAAATGAACATCTCGGGAAGTTTGAGTCAAAATCGGACGATGGATTTTTCTTAGGTTATTCGTCTGTTTCTAAAGCTTATCGAGTTTTTAATAGCAAATCAAATACTGTTATTGAAACTATCAACGTCAAGTTTTTAGAAAATTCGTTTCCCTTAATGGCTCATGGTCCCGAATGGTTATTTGATTTAGATTCATTATCGAAATCCTTCAATTCTAACTTATTTGATTTTTCAGGAAACGCAAGGAAGGAATCAGGCGACTTAGGAAGCTTTAGTGACGATTCTGATAATGACGAAGATGGAAATCTCAACTCTGAATATCCATTTATGTCGTTTCACAATCCTGATCATGTCAAATCCAGTCAAGCTCCGGGTCCTTCTGGTTCGAATGAAGATCAAGAATCGAATAATCATGAAGAAGATGTGATTTCTCCTAATGATGGTGGATCCGTTCAAAATCAACCATCATCAGATCCGAATGCTGAAGTTACTCCAGAATCATTTGATTACTTCATCAATTCACCGGATCAAGTCCCGAATTTCACACCGCATACTTCTTCCATACTACAAGATCTACCAAATCTGAATACTTCAAATCTGGAGAGTCAAGTGCAAGGAGGTGATATTCCTGTTCATCGAATTCACAAGAAACATCCTGTCTCACAGATTATCGGGCCGTTGAATCAGAGAACTACAAGAAGTCAGACGGAGCACGCAAATATCTGTCTTTACTCGTGTTTTCTATCTCAAGTGGTGCCAAAGAATATTTCAGAGGCGCTGAAAGATAACAGTTGGATTGAGGCAATGCAGGAGGAATTACTTCAGTTTCGCAAACAGGAAGTTTGGAAACTTGTGGACTTACCTGAAGGAGAGAACGCAATAGGTACAAGATGGTTGTACAAAAACAAGCCAGACGAACGTGGCATTGTGGTGAGAAACAAAGCAAGACTGATTGCACAGGGATACACTCAGGAAGAAGGCATTGATTACGAAGAGGTGTTTGCTCCGGTCGCAAGACTTGAAGCCATACGCGTTTTTCTTGCATATGCTTCTTTCATGAAATTTAAAGTATTCCAAATGGACGTCAAAGGTGCTTTCTTGTATGGGCCGATTACGGATGACGTGTATGTTAGACAACCTCCGGGTTTCGAAGATCCAGACTATCCTCATCGGGTATACAAGTTAAGTAAAGCTCTTTACGGTCTACATCAAGCTCCTAGAATTTGGTACGAGACATTATCTAAGCATTTACTACAAAATGGATTTACAAGAGGTCAGATTGATCCAACTTTGTTTATGAAGAGGGATAATGATGATTTATTGTGCGTTCAAGTTTATGTGGACGATATTATCTTCGGATCAACTAGTGAGTCAATGTGCAAAGAATTCGAGGAAATTATGAAGAGCAGATTTCAGATGAGTTCTATGGGGGAGATTAATTTCTTTCTTGGTTTACAAGTGAAACAATCAGCTGACGGAATTTTCATCAATCAATCAAAGTTCGTTGAGAAGTTGTTGAAGAAATTCAAGATGCAAGATTGTCAAACAATTCGAACTCCATCTGATGTAAATTGCAAGATTCAACCGGATCCAAAGGGCAAAGCAGTTGATCAAACACTATACAGATCAATGATCGGTTCTCTGATGTATCTTACTGCATCAAGACCAGACATCATGTACGCTGTTTGTGTATGCGCTAGATACCAGTCAGATCCGAAAGAGTCGCATCTTGTTGCTGTGAAGCGTATATTCAGATATCTCAAAGGGAAACCAAATCTTGGGTTATGGTATCCTTATGAAGGAAATTTTGAACTATATAGCTATTCTGACAGTGATTTTGGTGGTTGTGCTCTTGACAGGAAATCGACAACTGGTGGCTGTCAATTTTTGGGCCCAAGGCTTGTCTCTTGGCAATGCAAGAAGCAGACCAATGTTTCTGTATCCACAGCTGAAGCAGAGTATATCGCTGCATCTGCAGGATGTTCTCAGGTTTTATGGTTACAAAATCAGTTGCTGGACTACGGGTTTAATTTTTTGAAAACTCCTATTTACATAGACAATACTGCTGCTATGTTTATAACTGCTAATCCTGTTCAACATTCTAAAACTAAACACATCGAAATTAGATATCACTTTTTAAGAGATAACTCTGAAAAGGGTTTAATAATTTTGATTAAGGTTCATACCGACAAACAACTGGCAGATCTTTTCACAAAATCTTTTTTGTCAGGCCGGTTTGAATTCTTAATTCAATCCATAGGATTAATCAATCATGATTGATTCTATCTTTCGAAAAACAAAACAAAAATCTGAAAATTTAAAAGCCAAAAATATAATAAGTTGATGTTATATTTTGATTCCTTTGTCTTTTACTTTATGTTTTGCATTGTGTGTGCTTGCGTGAAAAAGAAAAATAGAAAAGCAAAAACAAAATATAAAAGCAAAAGAAAAGAAAATATCATGTCATAAGAATCTATATTGCAAAAAGTGAGAAATGATAGTTACACTAGACATTATTTGGTACATCATTTTAAAATAAAGACTGATGAATGTTAGTTGAAGTGCTAGACAGCTCAGACAATTAAACTGAACAAGTAAGTTGATTGTTGACAAACATAAACTTAATGATCTTTGTGTTAAGTTCCATAGTTATACATGTCTAGATATACATCTTTTGATACATTATTTGTGATGTTAGTTGTGCATGATCGGGTAACGATGTAGTCTTCTCAGTGTGATGAACCGCATCGTGAGCTTCTTTGTTGTGGTATCCACAGACCTGAAGTCTCACACGAAGTCTCTTTTGAGCTTCAAGGTGCAGCAAAAGATTCCAAAAATGGAACAAAAAGAGTCCCAAATGTGGACCAAAACCAAACAAAAATTCCAAAATGGAATTCAGAAGATTCCCAAGGGGAACGATAGGAAAGAAAAATTCCCAAAGATGGAATTAAAAAGAAGTCCCAAAGTGGACCAAATCCGAATAGAACCCAGATTCCACACTGTGTATGACTGTAAGTAACCAGGTTGTGTGCAATATGCATTCAAGTAGTGCTTGATAAGGAAATATGTTGACATATGTATACATGTGGGTCACATAAGTCATTCTAATCGAACCTTAAATATCATCATGATACTGAAAAAGTAAGTGTGTCAATTCGAGCTAATTGGTATGTTTTCATATCATCACTCAATCAAGCATAAGTCAAATGTCTATTCAAAACTTGCAAAACATGTTCAAATAATGTGTGGTATGATCTCACTGTGATATTATGATTCATTGCATTGCATATGTCTTTACTTTAATGTGTGTGCTTTGTGTGTGCAGGCATTTGGAATCATTATTGATACATCAACATCCTTGTTAAACTTAAAAATTTCAAGAAATTTCAAGTTTAGGGGGAGAATAAGATTGAAGAAAAATATCTACAAAAATCCAAAAATATTTTGTTTTTGAATAAGTGTGTTTTTGAATGAACAAGGTTATAAGTTATGAAATGCAAAAGTATTGAATGTGTTGAAAACAAACCCAAGGTCTTGTAATTTGTTTTTAAGAAATTGCTTCGGGATATAGAAAAATTGGTTGTGCAAAAACAATTTGAAAAAGAAAAAGAAAAATGAATTTTAATTGAAATTAATTTTGTTGCAAATGTTAATATTGTTTGATAATTAATATGGCAAACATTCTTTTTAAGGATATCTTGTCTAATTAATATGTCGGAGAATGTTGCAGGTGCAATAAATGATCGTTGAAAAAGTCAACAGACGAGGAAAATTGAGGAAAATTGCTTAAGTGTTATTGCCGGGTAAAGATATCAGATACAACTGTGCAGCCGGGTAAAGAACTGTTCAGCCGGGTAACGTTGTAAGTCTGATACTTGCCGGGTGATTGAAGAAATGAAGATATTATGACCACTGTATAGCCGGGCAATGAACATGTCAAATATAGCCGGGTGAAGGTCATGAATATCTTGCCGGGTAACTAAGTGTATACTATACAGCCGGGTAATGAAGAAGTTTTTGTTGCCGTGTAAAGGTATGACACTATGTTGCCGGGTAATGAAGAAGTGTGTCGTTGCCGTGTGAAGAAGGTTGTTTAAGGTTGCCGTGTAAAGAAGAAAGCAAGCCGGATGAAGGAAAGCAACTGTGTTGCCGGGTGATGAATAAAGGTTGCCGGGTGATGTTTTGATAACAACTATTCTGCCGGGTGATGAACAAAATCCATCAGGTGTAGTTGTTCCTTAACCTTTACCCGTCACTACAGTGACTTACCCGTATCTACAGTGCTTGACCCGTCAAGTGAATTTCATGTGTTGGTGACTCGTTTTTATGTACTTGACCCGTAACTATAGTACATGACCCGTCACTACAGTACTTGACCCGGCAAGGTTATTGGGCCTAATTTGCTTGTGTTGACCCGGCACTTTAAGTTTGACCTAAAATTTTTTTTGACGATACAAATACCGCCTCTTCACACAACACTTATCATTTCACACACTTTCACTTTCACCCAAACACTCTGAACTTCAAATCGCCATTGTTATCATAGTCAATCTGTTGCTCTATAACAAGATTAATAGATTGATTAAGGTAGAGATTATGTGTTTTTGACCTAAATCGACTTGCAAATCAACTGTTAAAAGGAAAAACGATGATGAACAGTGTTTTGAACTTGAATCGACACTTTGATTTTGTGCTTTAAAACTGAAATCGAATGTTGCTTTAGGGTTAAAATCACTCGATTATCATCTTTCAATCACTCATTTGCATTAAAACACCTTAAAATCGACTAAATCAAGTGAAATGTTCTTAACTAACAAAAATCGCCATTGTTGAACTTTGAAGCTTTTAAAAGTTAAACATCAAAACGATGAAGCATCTGTTCAAAAAGTGACTTAACTTGTTAAAACTGAACCAAAACATGTTAAACTTTGTCATCATAAATCTGTCAAAATTTTACCTAAGTGATCAACTGTTAAAATTAAAACATGATGTATAATCTCTAAAAATTCAATGTTGTTTGATTAAGATGATGAAAATCAGGTTATTAGAACAATGTAGGATTTAACATGATTATGTGAATGTTTTTGTTATCTAACATTTGTTTCTATCACTTATTAAAATTTTTGATATGGTTTAATGAAGATTCTAACACATTTGCCTTGTTTTGTGTTTGTTTTGTGTTTAACAGATGGAGAGTCTCAAGTTTGAACCTAAACATAATATAGTGGCTTGTTTAGATGAATCACTTCCGGAGACAGAGGGTTATAGAGATATGATTCAGTTCATCAAGAGGACGAAGTATGTATATGCTATATGTGCCAAACCGGTCATATATGCTAGATTGATCAAGAACTTCTGGAGAACAGCTGAGGTTGTAAGAGAGGAGAATGGTGTTAATGTTGTTAGAGGCAACATAACCGGGGATTGGGTACTGAATGTGACTGAAGAATCTATTAGGCAAGCTCTGAGGATAGATGAAGACGAGATTGGTATGCTAGATGAGCTGACTATGGAAGAATGTAAAACTTGTTTTGTAAACATGGGACATCCACCTGTGTTTCCAAAGTCACAGTTTTTCAGAGCAAAGTTGGGGAAGAAGTATAAGCTGCTGTGTTATGTGGTACAACAATGCATGTCAAGGAGAAGTGCAGGTTTTGATAATTTTCCCTCTGACATCGCATCCCCGATAGTGGCAATTGCAGAAAACAAACCATTCAACATGTCGAGATGGATAATGAATGGGTTTGTGTTTAATTTGGTGAAAGGCAAGAGGTTCAAATTTCTGATGTACCCAAGGTTTCTGCAATTGATGATAAACATTGCCTATCCAATAATCAGGAGTGAAGGTTATGCTGGAGGCATGTTGTACACTGAGGACATGAACGATCTCTCTTACAAAAAGATGAGTATCGGGAATGTGCCTGACATTGATTTGTTTGACTATATGCGAGATATTGTCAACAATGAAGAAGAAGTAGATGGAGTGTATTATCACATATCTCATGGTGAGATTGTGAATCCATTGGACCTTGTGGATGAGGTGCCAGATAACTTATTGGATGATGACGAGTACTTTGCTCGTCATCCAGAGGATGAAGAAGATGAAGGTGATGACGGTAATAATGATGGTGATGATGGTAATAGTAATGATGATGGTGGTAATGATGCTGAATCTGAATCTAATTCAGAGGAGGCTGAACCAACAGAGACTGAGTTAGAGGTTGTTGAACCTATGGTTGTAGAAGAACCTGTTGAGGTTGCTTCTGTTGTTGTTGAGAAAGATGTGTCAGTACAATATGTTAGAAAGAAGAAGAAAGTAGTAGAAAAGCCTGAAGAGGTGGATGTGATTGAGATTGCTCAGATAGTAATGGCCGAAGCTGAATCTATTGCACAGATAGAGGAAGTGGATGCTGGCTTTACTGATCCCATTATTGATGAAAACATTGGACAAGGTTTGGAGTCTTCACCAAATGTTGGGCCAAGTGTTGATGAGATCTATGAGGAGAAAGAAAAACGTATTGCAGAACTGGAGGAGATGGTTGAAAAGCTAATTAAAGCTAATGAGTTGATGAAGGCCTCAAATGACCGTAAAAAGAAGAGATTTGATGAATATTGGGATATTCACAACCAGAACTTGAAGATTTTCAAAGAGTTGGATTCTGACCATCTTGAGTTGAAAATCGAGCATGATAAGTTGAAGAATGAGCATGATAAGTTGAAAGCTGAGCATGAGAAATTGAAGGAAGATTATGACAACTTGAAGTATGACTATACTGAGGTTAAGGCTGAGTGTAACACTTTGGAGGCTGAGAAAGAAATGCTTGAGAAGGAATTGGAGGATATGAAACCAAAGAAGGCTAGCTCATCACTATCAGACAAAGATTTTTCTGATGATATAGTTGAAGTGACTGAAACGAATGTGCCTAAAGTGTATCTGACTAGAGCTAGAGGAACTACAAATGTTGGTATTTTGGTAGAATCACCAATTACCATTCCCGATGAAGCTGAAGCTGAAACTGTCAAGATGGACAAAGCAGAGGGAAAGAGAAAGATCGATGCTATTCCAGAAATATTTGGTGATGAAGAAAGTTTTAAAAGGGCGAAAGTTGATGAACCAGTGCAGATTGAGCCGATTCAATCTGTAGCTGTGATTGAGACTGAAAAAGCAACTGGAGATGAGATTACAAAGTCAGGACAGATTGAGCCGATTCAATCTGGTTCTGTTACTAAAACTGAAGAGTTTGTTGCTACTAAAAGTGAAAAAGAAGCTGGTTCAGAAGACACAGTTCAGTTTGAGCCGATTCAAGCTGAAGCTGTTGAAGTAGAAAGTGGGCCTGAAATAGTATCTGAAGTTGCTAGTCAATTTGAGCCGATTCAAACTGACGAAGCACCCATGATTGAAGCGTTAGATGATTTGGACATTGATTGGACTGATTCTGAAAATGAAGCTGAGCTAGAGCCTGTACAAACTACTGTTGAAGAAATGCCTGATGATTTGGACCAAAGATTTGCCTATCTTGAAAGAATGAAGTACAATTCGGTGTTTTTGAATGGGTTGACGGTAACTCAGATCAATGAAGAGTACGAGAAATGCCTGATTCATCAAGATAAAGTTGAAGCAGATAAGAAGGAGATTGTGACTGAAATGGGCGAATGGAATCCATTACAAGAAAGTTTGAATATAGATGACTTACCTCCTACTGAGCTTTATCATCCAAATCCGAATGAAATGACTGCTTTTGAGATGCGAAGTTGGTTGAGTTCGAGGAACTATCCGTATAAAACTTTGCAGAGGTTGAAGTCTGAATCCTTAAGGAGAATAGTGGTCAGCTTCATGAAAACAGAGAAGATGTACAACAAAATGTTTTACTTGGATTATAACAATCCACAGTACTTCGAGTTGACCAAAAGATACAAGGTGTTAGGACCTAAAGAGATTCCTGTGATGGCATTACCTGAAAATGCACACAAAAAGAGGCATGAACTAATGGATATGTTTCCTTGTGAAGTCAAATCTTATAACACTCCAATGGAGGTTCGTGAGACTTGGCATAAATCATCAACACCTGGAGATGTGGTTAGATCGATGATGAGTAAAGGACAATCAATTGCTGAGTTGTTAGATTCTATGATTGTGCCTGAGAAGAACAAGAAAGTTAAAATAATTGCTTGGAAATATGATGAAGTCTTTGACGCGTTTATTATCAAGAGAGTCAATGGTTTGTGTGACGTTTACCATTACTACTCGAGTATATTCAAGCTGGAGGTTCAGGACCTGAAAGAGTTGAACAAATTGAGGCTAATTAATCACACGCATGCTGAGCGTGGTGATAAATGCGTGATACTTCTTGATGCTGGTTTGAGTAGAACTGCAAAGTTTCTCGACTTTAGAGGTCAACAAGAAGACACTGCATATGTGCAAGCAAAGAAACAGAGAAAGAAGAAGAGATTAGTGGTGACTGAGGACATGTACTTAGAAGAGTTCTCGGACGAATATTTTGATAAAATCACAGATCCTGGATTGAAGGTGATAGATGGAAGTCAAATGACAAAGCCAATACTGAGAGTATTTTACAATCAGGAGACATTTGAACTAAAGCTTGTTCGAAACTTGGAAAATTGGGATGAAGACATGATTACACTTTTCAGTACGTTTGAATTGAAGTTGCTGCATCCTTCATATATAGATTTTCTGAGAAGCTATCGAATGGAGAAGTGTAAAGATGCATTGGCTGAAGCTGATCGAAAGTTATTTGTTGTTATGATTGAAGTGATTGCTGCCGCTACTGAAAAGATTCGAGTGAGGAAAGCTATGCTCAATTCTAATCTCGTGATGGTTGACTTGCCGGAGATAGAATATATGAGGATATCCAGAAAAGGAACCTTGGAGGTGAAAGTCAAAGGCCAAGAGATGCCGTTTGAATTTTATGCTAATATTGATTTTGCAGGTTTGAATCTGGACTCACTTAGACGTATGAATGCTCTGCCAATCCTGACGAATGAATCCAAACCTCGACAAGCCAAGCTCGCTGAAAAGTTCAAATCCTGCATTGAAGAAGCTCTAAAAGAAAAAGAGGAGTATAAAGGCCGAGAATTGCTGGATGTGAAAGAAGAACCAGAATGGTAGAAAGAGATTGAAGATCGATGCTGATAAAAGAAGAAAAAGATTGAAGACTTTTGAAGATCCAAAGATAAATCTTAGGGGGAGTACTGTTAGGGTTATTTCCTGTTAAGAATTTACTTTGTATCTTTATTTATATGTTTGTATAGTTTAGGGTTTATTGTGTATTTTCCTTAGACTTGCATTTTTGTTTGTTATAAAGCATGTAGAGTGCGTGTGTTAGGGGAGAGACTTTTTGCACTGTTAGAGAGAGAATTAACTGTGTGTAATTGTTTTCTCCTGCACATTTTTGTACTGCGAATTGCTTTGATCATCAATATACAAGAGAATTTATGAGTATGAACTGTGTTTGTGATTGAATCATTTGTTTGTACGCTTTGTTCTGATCATTTGAGTGATATTATCGATCCAATTGAACCTATCATAATTTTCAAACCTGACATTTTTAGCCCAAATTTAATTTAATCATTGTTTTAACTAACTAACTTGACCACTTTGTCTCGTATCATTTACGAAATTGATATTTTTGAATGTTTGAATTGCGGGTGACGTTAAATGAGTACGTTGAGACTTATTGGTATTTGTCTTTAAAAATATTTATAAAATCTCTTTTATAAATTACAATTTATATACTTTGGAGATTTATTTATTTATTTATTATTATCTATAGTAATTTAAATGGTATACTTTAGATATTGTCTCGTAGTGAATTCGATCACTTTATTAAAGACGGAAAAAACATGAAATCCGACATATTCAATTATATTAATAATAAAACGCTACATTTTATTTTAAAACTTAAATACGCACACAAATAAAGTTCGATAACTTCAGGTTCGAGTCGGGCATTCGGGTTTGGGTTTGGGGCAGACGTCACAATCCGACACTATAGTGTCGCATGCAGTGTCGCATAAACGAGCATAAAAACAAGTCAAAAGTAGACTAACCTAACTATTACAAAGAAAACAAAATACGAGTATTCTATTACAAAGTAAACCAAATACAAATAACAACAAGGTGAAGTACCACCCTACATGTGGTCAAGAATACTCCCCCTAGAGAGGTACTTCACCTGTTGGGTCTCCTTCATCAGCTCCAGCTTTCGCAGCACCGAACATTTGAGTCAATTCTCGGTCGTCTTCATTCAGCTCCGCTTGCTTTTGTACTTTCTCAGATAGCTCCTTCACTTCTGCTCTAATCCCACGAGCCCTATTAGCCACTCTGTCGAATAAAGTAGCTTCTTTCCTTGTATCAGCTCCGGCTCCGCATCTAATAGGATTCTCGCATAATATCTTCAGATCATCGTCCGAGAAACCAAAAACCTCCATTGGATCAAACAGCCTCCACTCAGTTCCATCTTTTATACGTACGACCGCCTCCCCCGTCTGATTATCATAGAACCATTTCTCAAATTCCTGCAGTCTCGACGGGCTAGGGTCTGGAACTCTCAATCTCAACACTGTCTTGATTGGCTTCATCTTCAACATGATTTTCCCTTTCCCCGTAACCCAATCTAAGTCTTTCTTTGATCTTTTGCGCTCCAACTTGTTGTATCCAAAACTAACAAAATTGTCTTTCAGTCCCGCCTGGATTTCATCCTCCAAAAGTTTTGCACGATCATTTTGATCTGCATTGATCAGTGGGAGAACCGCCAAACGCCTCAAATCCCATTTAGGAAGGGTTTTGAAGTGTTTGCGATTACTGATATAGCTGATCCTGCCCCCTCTTCTTTTAATCATGAACTTCTGTAGCTCCATATTGTACTTCCAGCTGAATATTTTATTATCCGTGTCTTTGGGGGTTGGGGCATCCAAGTTCTGAAATAAAGGCGTGATGTATTCAGGTTCATCCACCTTCTTGAACCAATCTGATTTGTCTAATTCGAATACGTCACCCTCTGCTCCGCTCCTCTGAGCCACATAAACCATTTCCTTTTCATCAACTTCATAGAATTCAGGCTTTGAATCTTAATCTATCAATTGCTCCTCTTCCACTTCTTCCTCATCAACCAACTTTCTCAAATCAGGAACTTTCTCACCTTCAGCAAGTACTTCATCACCCATCAAGTCAGCATCAATATCGAGACAGAAATCATCAGTAATTTCTGCCTCTATTCCAGTTTCGCTCGCACCAGCACCACTAAATCCTCCAAAGTCTTTTCGACTCTTTGCAGTTTGTACCATCTCCTTCAGAGTCAGATACTTTCCAATGTTAACCATCTCATTGATTTCATCTTCCGTTTCAGCGTTTCCAACTTTCACCTCCTTCTTTACTTCATTTAGCTCTACTAATAACTTTTTGATAAGCACGTGTTGATCCAATACAATCATTCTCAAATCCTCAATCTCAGATTCCCGGGGCCTCTCCCTTTCCTCAACGTTTATCAGCTTCGTTTTCACAATTCTCAACTCGTTTGCAAGTGACGTATTCAGTCCACGAATCACATCTTCGTCTAGCCCAGCAAAACTCTTTTTCTCTGATTTCTTCAAAAATGTTTTTGGCTCAGACTGTGACACTTCAGGCTCCTTTCCTTTACCCTTTTTGATTCTGACATCAGTATCAGAATCATCAACAACCTTTCGCTTCTTCTTTCCCTTTGGTGTGAATATTTCTGCCTCAATCTCGTCTAACTGTTCTTCAAACGGTACGGTCCTCTTTCCCACAAACTTCTTTCTCTTCTTGATATCTTCCTTAATCTTTTCCCGCAACTCAACAAACCGTTTTTCTTCTGATATCTTCAATTTTTCAATGTACTCCCACCTATCGTCCGTATACATATTACGAAAAAGATATGTTATCTTTCCCGTAATATCGTGTCGGGGTGCGGAGCAGTCAGCGAAAATCCTAACATTCATCTTCGTTAGAATCAAAGGATCACCCAGCTTCTGTAATCCCGGCTTCAAATCATCGATAAAGATCTGGATAAATCTCGGGTATAGCAACCATTTATCCTTCTTTTCGGCGGAGATATTTTCAATCATGTACTCAAATATCATTTGTGGGATATTTGCTTTTTCTCCCCTACACAGGTACAACATTGCGCGCGACCACTCAATATTCAATCCATCAGTACCCCCCTTTCGGTGATCCAGACAACCTATCACCACGTGCGCAATAAATCTCCATTCTTTTGATAGAAACGATTTCTTGATCTCTCGGCGAGATAAGAAGTAGGTTCCCTCATAACCCATCTCTAAAAAACCTTCGTGCACGTCCTCCAAACTCAGTAACATTGGAGAGCCAACGGCACGTTCCATTCGCAGCATACGAGCAATCGAGTCAACAGTTAGCACTATATCTTCCCCCATAACCCTTGCTCTGATCTCTGCTGGTTTTGCATTGAGGTTATAGTTGGCGGTCTCCCAGAAATCTCTGATGTGTTGTTGATCAATGATCAAATCCTTCGTGACAGCATGGGAGATAGGGGACGCCTTCAACTAGGATATTTGTCACACCCCGACCAACGGCGGAATCCTCGGGGCGAACGATAGTGAATAGATTGTTCATAGCTCATGGTACTAAAACGATTAAATAATATCAAATCCAATATTCAGTTAACAAGTACATTAATTATAAAGACAATTAATCAAAACATGTAGATAACTTCTTATTAAACTAGGTCCATGAATCCTATGTGAAAAGCATCTTGAGATATTCGACTACGCTGTAACACCTGAAATCATATGAAAATAGTATTTGTCAGCTAATGAATTAGCAGGTGAGTAAACACAGGTTTGCATACATATACATATATATAATGATTAAAATGATTTAAATGATTAAAAATGAATAATTGATTCAATTTCATGTAGTGTTAATACCTATCATGCAAAAAAATGTATCACATTAGATAAATCGAGTGCACAATCAAACCTATATGACTGCAGCCACTTAATCACACAGATTAAGCCGTAATGAGCAAAAGCATATGTCGGTTACAATCCCCATGCGTGTATGTAAATGGGGTGGGCTTGTCAGGCCAAATAGTACTATTATTGATAACCGTTGGTTTGAATAAATTAATGATTGTGCTAGAATAAATGTTTATCAACCTATGAAACACGTAATTGCAAGTAATAACACACATGAATTGAATTGAATATAATTAATCAAATGAATAAAAAATGAACAAAATGATAAAACATGATTTGATAGATAACATGATTTCAGCCCAAAGCATAAAAGAATAAAAAAGGGCTATAAATACTCACCTGGATAATATGTGATGATAAATAATAAGATAACTTGAAACGAGGCACCGGACGTTCTCCTTAAAAGTCAACCTAAAGTACGATGTCTTATATTAGGATATGGAATTAGCGTTTCTAAGGATGATTCGGGAATATAGTTTTAAGAGAAATTTTGGGATTTATTTTGGTATAAAAGATTAATAAAATAGTAAATGATAAATGGTCAATTCTGAATAAATAGTAATAAACTTTATAATGAATCAAGTAATATTTGGTTTCAATGATTATCAAATATTAAATCGATAGATGTTTATAGATTACAAAATATGTAATAACAATTGATAAAAGATTTATAATATGGTTTTTAGTGTTCGGGAAAAAGAAAAAGAAATCAAATAACAAATATGTATTATAGGAAATTTTATATGTTGAATTTTAAGACTTTGAATACTTTGAAACAATAATTAAACTATTTACAATCCTTTTTTTTTAGTATTTCTATGACTTTATTATAAAGTTTTAAGAGTATTTAAATGCTCATTTACAAAACTTTTATTTTTTAGATATTTTATTATAGCTTTCAATTGATAAAATATATTTCACGAGTAATTCAGATTTTAATGTATTTATACAGAACTGATAAAAATTAATAACGTGGTTGACCCTGTTCGAATCGGTCAACTGACTGATGGTTTTTATTAAAATCTCGAATAGAATAAGTTATTTCAAATTAGAAAAAAACCCCTCAAGATACACATAAACCCTCAAATCCAAATCTCCTGAATTGATCATTAACTCAATACTTGAACACAGATTAAACTTAGGGCTTCTGTTTAACACTAGAAAACAAGTATTTTATGATGAATTTCTTACCTCGAATAAAGCCGAGTTGATCTAATAAGAAGAGAAAAGAGTGCGACTGGAGTAAGGAACAAGTCCGATTGATTAACGTTGATATGATGAAATTGTTGATACAGGTAGCTTCTTGGGCTGATTTGTCGTTAAACCTTTCAAAAAAAAATTACAGATGATAAAGACGGCTAGGTGATGAACTGGTTCGGGATTAAACCAAACAGAGACGGAGATGATTCGACGTGTTTAAGGGCGTTTAACGTGAAATTGAAGTTCTAGAAAGATTATATGATTGTATTTGAATGTTTTATGTATGCCGTATATAGTTAATTTTTAACAGAATGATACGAACGCGTAATGGGTTTGAATTCGGAAGTGATTGAAATCAAAGTAATTAAAATCCGTGATTTAAGTTTAATTTGGTTATTGATTAAGTTTCAAATTGAAGATGGAACGATTCTGATCAATCCATATGAGAATTAAACGCGTGATTCGCGGGATTTGGTTTTGATTTCGGATGATTTGAAACCGGGATTTAAATGTAGTATATATACTCCATTTAATTAAAAAAAAATTAGTTTTAAATGATGTATTTTGTTCGAAACTAGAAGGTAACATGATAGATCCGGTTTTGTTGGGTTTAAATCGGCTAAACTCTATGTTTTGGTGTTACCGGAAGCTCGTCGGATTATTGCCCGAGTCTAGCCGGAATTGTGGGTAAAGAAAAGGGGTTTGGTAGATGATGTTTGAATTATTTAATAAGTTACAACAAGCCCCTCCAAGTTTTGTCATGTTTTATTTATAATTCAAAGGTTTTAAATATATATTTCATAGTTTACATACCTAACCCCTTAAAGTTAGTTTTACCAATTAAATACTAACCTAACTAATCACACTAACTATATAACTTTATAAAATGTTACAAATATCTTATTAGTTCGCTAAATAAATAATTAATTGATACGGTAAATGATTAAAGTTACAAAGATTTGAGTTAGATAAAATGTCTAAATAATGTTTTTATTTAATAATTAATTACGTGGATTCTAACGGGTTTCAGTTTGAATTTTGAATCGGTTTTGGTTCGGAGCAAATGTTACAATATTGCGTCTCGAAAGCCGACGGACTTCGGGTCCTTATCATTGAGATAAGCGACCACGTTTGACCGCTTGTCGAACTTCATCGGCTGCGGAGGCTCAGGATCCATATTTAAACCTGAAATACACATCAGAAATTTGTCAGTTATAACGAAAAGTAAAAGAAATAATGCAAAATAAAATAAAATAAAATAAAATAAAATAAATAAAACATAGTGTCGCATAGCTACGGCACAGTAAGGTCGCAGCAGTGTCGCAGAAACAACGACATTGTAGTGTCGCAGCAGCTAGACATGTGCATCGACACTACAATGTCGCCGCATATCAAGCCTCCGACACTACCACAAAGCATGGTGAGCATAACCTTGGTAGTGTCGCAAGCTAAGTCAGAACTTTCGTTCAGTGTCGCAACAAGAACACTTAGTGTCGCAAAACGTGAAAAACCCAAACGACAGGTTGATCAAAACCATATCAGATCGACACAATAATCCAATAACAAACAAACGTAGGTTCGAAACATCTAGAGGAACAAAACTTATCGGTTGGAAGTGACAAAAACACTCAAAAATGGTGGATTGAAGTGGAGTGTGTGTTTTATGGTTTAGAGTCGGGTTTAGTGTCGGGTTTGAAGAATCAGAATTATGATCCGTTTGATCCACATCAGATGAATATGAAACCCAATGTAGTGTCGCATGCACGACACTATAGTGTCGCAAAGGATATAGTGTCGCAGATCTGACACTATAGTGTTGCAAAAAAAAAACTTAAAAATTAATTTTTAGTAAAATAATAGAAGTCAAATCTATTTAAATTACAAATATTTTTAAAATAATGTCAAGCCAAACAAATGTGATAGATCCAAGGTATCGACTCGTGTTAATACCGAAACTTCAGAAAGAATCAACTCAGTATAATAGAGTGAATCACGAAGAAAACCGAAACGAGTTTCAGGCAATCATCTAGAGGAAAAAAGACTTGCAAAGACTGTCAGTATGTTTGTCCATTCAAACCCATGCCTTGTTCCTTTCAACAAACAACCTGTGATGATCTTATCATGTTTTGGTTCGAATTGAAAAAGCTCTAGCAACTTGGTTTCCACAGACATTCGGCAAAGTAACTTGTTTTGACCTCAGCACATATTGAGTTTAGATGATTCAGCAAGATTCTTGTAGGTGTAAGGAACATAGACCCAGATCAAGTGATCAAGGTAAATGTGTTTAGGGAGTGGAATGGAGTTTAGATTTAATAAAAGACACATCAAACAATTGATCATGATGTATGAGCCTTTTTGAGCATTTCATTTTATGGGTTTTAAAGATGATCAGAGCTCCTGGTCTATACTGACGTATAACAGAGGAGATGATTATCTGTACGTCCTGATGAGAGCTTCAGGTCTATATTTACATATAACAGAGAAGATCATCACTCCAGGTCAATGTTTTCGCATAGCAGAGGAGATTAACACGAGAACAAAAAATTCTGAAGAGCTAACTAGAAGCGTCATCAGGGCTGCGGCTAAGGGTGATTTGGGAAAGAAATCAAGCACGAATAAAATACTCTCAGTCCATTTTTGTCAAAACTTATTACTTTGTGCAGGCCAAATGTCTGTGAAAATGCTCCTCATTATAGAGTTCTTTGTGAGTTTTAGTTTGATCATAGAGTTGATGTCTAATAGTATTCGAGCTGAGCCTACTAACACATCAGTGCAAATCTCTTTCCTCCTTTTGACGCCATTAACCCATATCTGAATTCCTGCAAGAAACAAACATATATAACATGAGATTAAGCAAAATTATGAAATTTTTAGTATTTATAGAAAAGTGGTTTTAAATCCATAGAAATAGCGGGGTCCAAGGGGCGGCAGCCCCTAGCTGGGTCTTAACCTCAATTCTAAGAAAATTACACTACACCACCTGCATAAGGATTAACATACAATTTGGTCATTTCGAGCTAGTTTCGCATTGACGAAATAAGAGGTTTGGATGCTGTTTCGGCAGCTATTTCACATGCAGATTCGCAAGGCTCTTGCCTAACTTTCGTTGGCACTTATACTAATTTCACAAGTACACTCAGACACACGACATAAAAATCTAGACATCAACGACACTATAATTTCGCATGGCATGCGAAACTATAGTTTTGCAAAAGGAGGTTTCTCACCAAGAACACTATATCTATCATATTTACCATAAATCTTCATTTTTTACCCTAAATCTTCATTTTTCGCTTAAAATTCAACCTTTTAACGTGCAAATCATTGGTTTATCACCTAGAACACTATATCTATCATTTTTAGACAATTATAAACGTAAATATGTGACCTTTTTATGATTTTTGCTAACTTCTTCTAAAAACCAAAACTCTAGAATTGATTCCAGATCTAAAGGGATGCTTTGGAGATGATTCTAACCTGGATTCCTTGCTTTTTTCCTGATGATTTGATCCACCAACAACAAGATCTTACTTCTTTAATTCCAAAATCAGCAAATCCTCAAGTTCTTCACTTTCTCTCTCTAAGGTGGAGGTGAATTACATGGAAATGATGAAGATAGTGGCTGATTAGGGTTGCTTATGGGAGGTTTATGTGCCCATAAGCCCATAATTTTAGGCCCATGGACTCCTACGTCCATAATCTCTCTTAATCTCTTATTAAAGTGCCTATTTTTAAAGCCCATTTTACTAATTACTCGGTTAGACTTTTAGGATGTTACATTTGATCTATTAAATGGATTGCAAAAGGTGTATACAATCGAAACCCTCAATAACTAGCTCATTCAAGCTCCCTCTAAAACCCTAATTGTCGTTTACTATTTATAGCCTAAAGACACTTTGGACTAATGACAATTAGGACCCTAGACTTAGACTAAAACATAAAAATAGAAATAATACAAATAAACCCCTAATGTTTCATCTAATATATATTGTAGTAAATTGCTAAAAAGGTCCCTGAGTTTGTACCGTTTCGACCACTTTGGTCCTTATGTTTTTTTGGCAATTTACTCAAATATATATTAGACTAAACATTAGGGGTTTATTTGTATTATTGTTTATTTGTCAGGTTTTAGTCTAAGTCTAGGGTCCTAATTGTCATTAGTCCAAAGTGTCATTAGGCTATAAATAGTAAATGGCCATTAGGGTTTTAGGAGGCTTGAATGAGCAAGATTTGGGGTCTTTCCATGTAAACAATATATGATGCAAATCAAAATGGATCAAACCTGAGTTTTTAATAGTGTTCTTCAAGTGTTCATCCAAGTTCATTATATTTTTGTCAATTCTGATCTAAATCTTTACCAAATTACATGATTCAAATCTGAATTTGGTAAGTTTCAGTCTTAAATTCTGATCCAACAAAAACTCCCCCAAGACTGTTGCCTGCCAAATTATGTTGTTGAAAATCATTAATCTCACAAGCTCCCCCATATTGTATGCTCCCCCATTTTCTGTAAAATCTGGAACAGCTTTCCAACAATCTTTTCTTGAGTGCTTCAGAAGATGTAGGAGGATGATTCCTATCTCGGTATTTTCTGCAAACTTTAAGAAACAGGTTCTCTGGTATCTGCTTTGCTCAACTGATGATCGGCCATCAATTGCAGCAAATATCTGTAACACAATCAAAAAAAAAATCTCAAGATTTCTCATTAGATCATTTCATTAAACAAAACAAACCCGTGTTTATCTGTGTATGAAAACAAGCGAACCCGTGTTCGTTTGTGTGTGCAATTTCACGTGAAATGCATGTGAAAATGATAACATCTTAATAGCATAATATGGAAGACTTGAAAATAATTTGAAATGAAAATCTTTTTGGATTTTTTTTAAACTAATAAAATCTAACGAACACATTTTGTTTTGTTTTGCCTCTCTTTTTAATTAAAATTAAAAATTCGAAAATGAGATGATGAGTCCGACAAGATCACAAGTATTTTAGACAAAGAGAACACATCCCTTGAGACACACAAGACCAACACGACTCAAGAACCCAAACATAAAATAAGGATAATAAACGAAATTTTCATGAAGGATATCAGATAATGCGTTTCGAGCGACCATCCAGAGAAACAAAGACTTGGCTAGATTGTCAATATGTTTGTCCATTCAAACCCATGCCTTGTTCCTTTCAACAAACAACCTGTGACGATCTTATCATGTTTTTGGTTCGATTTGAAGAAACTCAGGCAACTTGGTTTCCACAGACATTCAGCAAAGTAACTTGTTTTGGCATCATGACTCATTGAATTTAGATTATTCAGCAAGATTTTGTAATTTTGAGTGGGCATAGACCAAGATCAATTAATGATCGAGGTGAATTTATTTGGGGGTGAACTAGAGTTGGGTTTAATGTATGAAGCGTCAAACAATGATCTTGATGTTGAAACATTGTGAGCTTAACTTTACATGTGAGCATATTCTTATGTATGAAGCGTCAAACAATGAACTTGATGTAGAAACATTGTGAGCTTAGCTTTACATGAGGTTGCAGATGATGAGTGCTCCATGTCTATACCAACGTATAACAGAGGAGATGATCATTTGAGCGTGCCGATGAGAGCTTCATGTCTATATTTACATATAACACTCCGCATAGTAGAGGAGATAAGCATGAAAATAAAATTATGAAGAGCTAACGAGAAGCGTCATTCAGGGCTACGGCTGAGGGGTTTGGATTTGGGAAAAAATCAAGCTCGAATCAAATACTCTCAGCCCCTTTTTGTTAAAACTCATTACTTTGTGCAAGCCAAATGTCAGTAAAAGTGCTCCTTATCACCAAGCCCTTTTGAATTTAGTTTGATCACAGAATTGCAGTTTACTTGTATTCGAGCTGAGCCTATTGACATATCGTCACACAAAGCAATATCCTCCTTTAGATGCTTTTCATACAAACCTGAAACTTTCAAAAGACACAAAATATTTACACAAAAAGAAATTTTTCACTAATGATATTCAGTTCATTTTAATTTGAGATATTACTCCCCAAAAATTTCTATTTCAAGACAAAATTGAAATTTTCAAAAGACACAAGAACGAACTCAAAGAGATGTGAAAACTTGATAAAAAATACAAGTAAAAAAAAATAGGCTCCCTCACCTTTTTTTTAATTATTTTGTTTTAACTATTTACAATATATAAAATAGAAATTACCAAAGAAACGCCTTCCATATTACTCTATCAAAAAGATTATAAATGAGTTATCAAGAAAAATGCAGTGGCAGTGAAAATAGATATGTGAAAATAAAAAAAAGATCCATAATATGGATAAGATACCAGAACCATAACCTGTTTGTTCCGCCTTAAAATTTGAATAAGGAACATTTTCTGTCAGTAAACCAGATTACTAACAGTCCTCCTGAAATGTTCCTGCAATCATCAACAGATTAGTTATAAAGGGGAACCCAGGCCATCGTAGTCCTGGGCGTTCCGTTTTCATCAGTGTAAGACACTTGTCTATGCACACAACCTGTTCTCGTATCAATTATCTTTTCCTCTATCTTTTTAATTTGTCAAATTTGTTTAGGTTCATTCATTTTCGATTTGAAAGAGTTAAATTTGAAAATCATTTTCTGTTTAAGCCCCGAGGAAAAAGAATTTTGTTTTGGTGATGTTGTCACATTCATCTTTGAATCATGTGAAACCGGGTTCACATGAGAACGTAAAGATGGAATAATCGTCATCTGACCTTTCAACGATGTTTGTTCCTTACCTTGAAATCCAGAGAGGCAAACCTGTTTGCCTTCAGTAACTGGGGTATGTCTTTTTGGACATTCTTTGAGCACGTGATCATCCTTTCCAAACTTGAAGCAAGCCTTGAATGGCTTTTGATACTTGACTGGCTCGTGTGGAGCAGCTGGGGGTAGTTCTTTCTTTGAGCTTGTTGCAAGTTGTTGGAAGACTTGTGATAGGTTCAATTGGATCGATGATATCGCTCAATGATCAGAATGATTCATACACAAACACAGTTCAATCACAAACACAATTCATTACTAAATAATTCTCTTGTATTTGATGATCAAAGCATATCTGCAGTACAAATGTAGGAGAAAATAAATCATACACACTTAGTTCTCTCTCTAAAGTGAATATGTGAATCAGACTCTCTCCTCACACTCTCTCACTACATGCTTTAAGCAACAAAATACATTTTAGGGAAAATAACAAATTAAACCCTAAACTATACATAAATGTATAAAACAAGTACAAAGTAAATCTTAACAAGAAATAGCCCTAACAGTACTCCCCCTAAGATTTATCTTTGGACTTCAGCAAAATCTTCAAACAGTTTTCATCTCTAGCTTTTTTAGCTCCAATCTCTCTTACCAATCTTCTGATTCTTCTTTGACATCCAGCAACTCTTTCCCTTTGTATTCTTCTTGTTCTTTCAATGCTTCCTCTATGCACGACTTGAACTTTTCTGCTATCTTTGCTTGTCTTGGCTTTGACTCGTTAGTAAGGATTGGGCAGGCATTCATACGTCTCAGAGAATCAAGAGTTAAACCTGCAAAATCAATGTTAGCGTAAATTTCAAATGGCATTTCTTTCCCTTTGACTTGTACTTCCAATGTTCCCTTTGCAGTTACTCTCATAAACTCTATCTCCGGAATGTCGACCTTCACAAGGTTAGCATTGAGTAATGCCTTCCTTACACGTATCTTCTCTGATGCAGCTGCTATCACCTCGATCATCACCACAAACAAGTTTCTATCAGCTTCAGCAACTTTGTCTTTGCATTTTTCCATTCTGTAACTTCTCAGGTAATCAATGTAGGATGGATGCAACAATTTCAGCTCAAATGTACTGAATAAGGTAATCATGTCCTTATCCCAATCATCCATATTTCGTACAATTTTCAACTCAAAAGTTTCCTGATTGTAGAAAACTTTAAGAATTGGCTTAGTCGCTTGAGAACCATCAAACACTTTCAACCCTGGATCAGTAACTTTGTCAAAGTATCCATCAGAAAATTCTTCCAAATACATATCTTCACTCACCACCAACTTCTTCTGTTTCCTTGTTTTCTTCGATTGAACATAGGCACTGTCCTCCTGTTGACCTCTAAATTCCAAATACTTCGGTAATCGGCTTATCCCAGCATCAAGCAGCATTGCGCATTTATCACCACGCTCAGCATGTGTGTGATTTATCAGTCTTAGCTTGTGCAACTCTTTCAGATCTTGCACCCCTAACTTGAAAATACTAGAGTAATAATGATATACATCGCATAAACCATTAACTCTTTTAATCATGAAAGCATCAAACACTTCGTCATATTTCCACGCTATGATTTTTACCTTCTTGGACTTTTCCGGTACGATCGTTGAATCAAGAAGTTCAGCAATCGACTGACCCTTGCTCAGCAGTGATCTCACAACATCACCTGCTGTGGCTGATTTATGCCATGATTCACGTACATCCATAGGTATATTGTATGACTTGACTTCACTAGGAAACATATCCATCAACTCATGCCTCTTTTTGTGCGCATTCTCTGGTAAAGCCATTACCGGTATCTCTTTTGGTCCGAGAACTTTGTATCTCTTGGTCAGCTCATAGTACTGAGGGTTGTTGTAATCCAGATAAAACATACGATTATACATCTTCTCCGTCTTCATAAAACTTACAACAATTTTCCTCAGTGACTCTTGTTTCAATCTTTTCAACGTCCTATATGGATAATTTCTTGAGCTCAGCCAGTCTCGCATATTTCTGCTTGACATTTCTTCAGGGTTTTGATGATAAAGCTCAGTTGGAGGTAAATCATCAATATTTAAACTCTCTTGAAGTGGTGTCCATTCTCCCATCTCAACTACAAACTCTTTCTCATCAGCAGCAACTTTATCTTGAGCTATCAAGCATTTTTCATACTCTTCGTTGATTTGACTCACAGTCAGCCCATTCAGATACACTGCATTATACTTCATCTTCTCAAGATAAGCAAATCATTCAGGCAAATCAGGTGGAATCTCATGATCAGGATTATGTTCAGTCTTAGCCTCAGGTTCAGATTCTGTAAAGTCAATATCATCTAAGTCATCTAGTGCCTCTATCATTGGTGCATTGTCAGTTTGAACCGGCTCAAACTGACTTACTTCTTCTGTCATAGTTTCAGTCACATCTTCAACCATTTCAACTACTTCAGGCACTCTTTCAACCAATACAGGTTCAGATTGAATCGGCTCAATCTGAACTGTTTTATCAACTTCAACTTCTATCACAGTTTCATCAACCTTTGCTATCTCAGCCACTTCAGTTTCAGTCACAGATTGAATCGGCTCAATCTGACTTTCTTCAATCCTTGCCTTTTTCGTACTACCTTCATCACCAGTAATCTCCGGTACTGCATCTAACTTCCTTTTTCCCTCAGCCTTGTCAGAATTGACAGTTTCAGCAGCTTCATCGGGAATGACTATTGGAGATTCAACCCTTATGCCCACATTTGTCGTGCCACGTGCTCGAGTATAATAGGCTTTTGCTTCTTGAGAAGGTTCAGTCACTTCCATCACCTCATCTGAAAAATCTTTGTCTGATGTGGACCCTGACTTCTTTGATCGAGTTTCTTCCAACCATTTTTCCAACATTTCTTTCTCAGCATCCAGAGTATTACATTCAGCCTTCAACTCTTTATAATCATACTTCGGATTTTCATGTTCATCCTTCAACTTATCATACTCAGCCTTCAACTCTTCATGTTCAGTCTTCAACTTAACATGATCAGCATCCAACTCTTTGAAAGTTTTCAAATTCTGATTATGAATAGTCCAAAACTCTTCAAATCTTTTCTTCTTTCTATCATTTGATGCTTTCAACTGTTCATTAGCATCTAAAAGTTTTGCCACCATCTCTTCTAGCTCAGCAATGCTCTTTTTATCCTCATTCTCATCAACACTTGAAACAGTTTTTGGCGAAGACTCCAAAACTTGTTCAATGTTTTCAGCAACCGGAGATGATGTGGTGGGTATATCAACAGGAACAGAAGCAGTAATGCCAGCATCAGTGTCATCAACTATCTGTGCAATAGTCTCAACATCGGCCATTACTTCTTGAGCAATCTGAACAACATCTATCATCTGTTCAGTCACATTCACATCTTCTATCACACTTGGTTCCTTCACAATCACTGACTTGGATCTTCGAGATCTAACATACTGAACAGTAATATTCCTTGGAGTTTCAATATAAACCTCTTCAGTCACACTAACAACCTCAACAGGTTCTTTAACCACAAATGGTTCAACAACTTCAACATTTTCTATCTCCAATTCCACTGGTTCAGCTACCTCAATACTCTCTGCCTCCTCTGAAATAGATTCAGCATCATCACCACCATCATTTCCACTATCATCTCTTTCTTCACCTTCACTGTCATTATCATCATTTTCATCATCCTCAGATTCATCTTCTTCATCTTCTGCATGATGAGCAGCATACTCATCATCATCCAACAGATTGTCAGGCACCTCATCAACAAGGTCCTGTGGATTTACTATCTCTCCATGTGAAATATGATGATAAACTATCTCAACATCTTCCTCATTATTTTCTATATCCCTCATATAGTCAAATAAATCAACACTTGGCACATTCCCGATACTCATCTTTCTATAAGATAGATCATTCATGTCCTCAGTATACAGTATCCCTCCAACAACACCTTCTTCTCTGATGATTGGATATGCAACATTAATCATCAGTTGCAAGAATCTCGGATACATGAGAAACTTGAACCTTTTACCCTTCACCAGATTGAATACAAACCCATTCATAATCCACTTCGACATATTGAATGGTTTGTTTTCAGCAATTGCTACAATGGGGGATGCTATATCAGATGGGAAGTTGTCAAAACCTGCACTCCTTCTTGACATGCACTGTTGAATGACATAACATAATAACTTCCATTTCTTTCCCAACCTTGCTCGATAAAATTGTGACTTTGGAAATGCAGGAGGATGTCCCATATTCACAAAGCACGCTTGACATTCAGCATTGGTCAACTCATCATTTGCTCCTACCTCATCATCATCTATCCTCAAAGCTGTTCTGATGGCTTCTTCAGAAACAGTCAATACTAACTCTCTTGTAATGTTTCCTCTGACAACAGCCACTCCAGCATCATTTCTAATCACCTCAGCTGTCCTCCAAAAACTTTTTATCAATCTTGCATATATGACCGGCTTGGCACACATAGCATAAACATACTTTGTCCTCTTGATAAATCTCATCATGTCTCTATATCCTTCAGTCTCAGGAATAGATTCATCCAAACAAGCAACTAAATTGTGCTTGGGCTCAAACTTCAAATTCTACATCTGTTAAAACAAAAACAAACCACAAACAAGACAAATGTGTTAGATTCTTCATTAATAAATTTCAAATTTTCATAAGTGTTTGAACTAAAAGTTATAAAAGTAAAACATTCACATAATCATTTTAACTCCTAAATTGATTTAACAAACTGATTTTCATCATTTGAATCAAAACAACTTTGAATTTAATTGATCATGAAACATTTTGCATTTTAACAGTTTAACACTTAAGAACACAAATTTGACATTCATAAGATGAAGTTGTTTAACATGTTTTAGTTCAGTTTTAACAAGGATTTGTCACTTTTAACACATATTTCATCATTTTGAAGTTAACATTTAAGAGTAGGTAACAGGTCATCAATGGCGGTTGACAGTTATGAGCTAATTTGATTGATTCAGTTGATTTTAAGGAATTTTGGTGCAAATGAGTGATTGATTGTTAATGATCGACAAATTTTACACCTAAACCAACATTCGATTTAAGTTTTAACACGTAAAATCAAAGTGTCGATTCAGTGATCAAACAAACACTGTTCATCATCGTTTTTCGTTTTATCGGTCGATTTGCAGGTTTATCAAGATTAAATCACTTAAACAATACCTTATTCAATCAATCAGACTTGTTACAGAACAAACGATTGAATATGATAATCAAACGATTTAAGTGCAGAGGATTTGCTTGAAATTGTGAGTGAAAAATGATAAGTGTTTGTGAAGAGGCGGGTTTTTGTATGGTTAAAAATTAGGTCAAACATGAGGTGTCGGGTCAACACTTTGGGACGGGTAAGCATAAAAGCCCAATAAGCCTTGACGGGTCAAGCACTGTTGAGACGGGTAAGTCACTGTTGAGACGGGTCAAGTACTTAGGACGGGTCACAACATGAGACGGGTCAACACAACACCATGTAAAAACACTTTACGGGTCAATCACTGTAGAGACGGGTAAGTCACTGTAGAGACGGGTAAAGGTTAGGAACAACTACACCTGTTTGGTTTTACTCATCACCCGGCAGCATAGTAGTCTTCATAACATCACCCGGCTTGCACAATAACTTGTTTTGTTCATTACCCGGCTGCATAGTGATACCTTCATCACCCGTCTTACTTTTCTTCATTACCCGGCATTCTTTCCTTCATCACCCGGCAACACAGTTGCTTCCACTATTACCCGGCAACACAGTGTTATACACTTACACGGCAAGATAACTTCTCTTTTACTCGGCTGTATAGTGATAACCTTTCTTCACCCGGCTGTATAGTGACACAACTTGTCACCCGGCTTATATATTAAAGACTCCTTCACCCGACATAGATTTGACATGTTCATTGCCCGGCCATACAGTAGTCATAATATCTTTACCCGGCTTCACTTCTTTTTCTCAATCACCCGGCTCATATCAGACACACAACTTTACCCGGCTGAACAGTGTCTTCATTACCCGGTAGAACAGTTGTTTCTGATATCTTTGCCCGGCTACAACACTTTGAGCAATTTTTCTCAAATTTTCTCATCTGTTGACTTTTTCAACTTCATTTATTGCACCTGCAAACATTCTCGACATATTAATTAGACAAGACATCCTTAATAGACTTTGTCACATTAATTATCAACAACATAAGACAAGTCAATAAATTAATTCCAATTAAAACCTTTTTCTTTTTCTTTGATTTTTCTTCACAAAAATGTTTTTGCACAACCAAATTTTCTATATCCCGAAGCAATTTCTTAAAAACAAATCACAAGACCTTGGGTTTGTTTTTAACACATCCAATACCTTTGCTTTTCATACCACATAATCTTGTTCATTCAAAAACACACTTATTCAAAATATTTTTGGATTTTTGCAAATATTTTTCTTCTTCAATTTATTCTCCCCCTAAACTTGAAATTTCTTGAAATTTTTAAGTTTAACAAGGATGTCGATGTGTCAATAATGATTCCAAATGCCTGCACACACAAAGCACACACATTAAAATAAAGACATATGCAATGCAATGAATCAAAATATCGCAGTGAGATCATACCACACATTATCTGAACATGTTTTGCAAGTTTTGAATAGACATTTGACTTATGTTTGATTGAGTGATGATATGAAAACATACCAATTAGCTTGAGTTGACACACTTACTTTTTCGGTATCATGATGATATTTAAGGTTCGATTAAAATGACTTATGTGACCCACATGTATACATATGTCAACATATTTCTTTATCAATCACTACCTGAATGCATATTGCACAAAAACCTGGTCACTTACAATCATAAACAGTGTGGAATCTGGGTTCTATTGGGATTTGGTCCACTTTGGGACTTCTTTTTAATTCCATTTTGGAATTTTTCATTGCGTATCGTTCCCCTTGGGAATCTTCTGAATTCCTTTTTGGAATTTTTGTTTGGTGATGGTCCACATTTGGGACTCTTTTTGTTCCAACTTTGGGAATCTTTTGCTGCACCTTGAAGCTCAAAAGAGACTTCGTGTGAGACTTCAGGTCTGTGGATACCACAACAAAGAAGCTCACGATGCGGTTCATCACACTGAATAGATTGCATCGTTACCCGATCATGCACAACTATCATCACAAGCAATGCATCAAAAGATATATATCTAGACATGTATAGCAATGGAACTTTAACACAAAGATCATTAAGTTTAGATTTGTCAACAGTCAACTTACTTTTTCAGTCTAATTGCCTGAGCTGTCTAGCACATCAATTAACATTCATCAGTCTTTATTAAAAATGATGTAACAAATAATGTCTAGTGTAACTATCATTTCTCACTTTTTGCAATATGATTCTTATGACATGATATTTTCTTTTTCTTTTTGCTTTTATATTTTGTTTTTGCTTTTCTTTTTCATGCACACACACAATGCAAAACAATAAAATAAAAGACAAAGGAATCAATACTTGACATCAACTTATTCTATTTTTGGCTTTTATATTTTTCTGATTTTTGTTTGTTTTTCAAAAACTAGAATTAATCATGATTGATTAACCCTATGGATTGAATTAAGAATTCAAACCGGCCTGACAAGAAAGATTTTGTGAAAAGATCTGCCAGTTGTTTGTCGGTATGAACTTTAATCAAAATTATTAAACCTTTTTCAGAGTTGTCTCTTAAAAAGTGATATCGAATTTCGATATGTTTGGTTTTTGAGTGTTGAACAGGATTAGCAGTAATGAACATAGCAGCAGTATTGTCTATGTAAATAGGAGTTTTGAGAAAGTTAAACCCGTAGTCAAGCAATTGGTTTTGTAGCCACAAAACTTGAGAACATCCTGCAGATGCAGCGATATACTCTGCTTCAGCTGTGGATACAGAAACGTTGGTCTGCTTCTTGCATTGCCAAGAAACAATTCTAGGACCCAGAAATTGACATCCACCAGTAGTCGATTTCCTGTCAAGAGCACACCCACCAAAATCACTATCAGAATAACTATATAATTCAAAATTGCCTTCATAAGGATACCATAACCCGAGATTCGGTTTCCCTTTAAGGTATCTAAAAATACGTTTGACAGCAACCAAGTGCGACTCTTTTGGATCAGACTGATATCTTGCGCACACACATACAGCATACATGATATCTGGCCTTGATGCAGTAAGATACATCAGTGAACCAATCATTGATCTATACAGTGTTTGATCAACGGATTTGCCTTTTGAATACGGCTGTATCTTGCAGTTCACATCAGATGGAGTTCGAATAGTCTGACAATCCTGCATCTTGAACTTTTTCAGCAACTTCTCAACAAATTTTGATTGGTTGATAAAAATTCCATCTGCTGATTGTTTAACTTGCAATCCAAGAAAGAAATTAATCTCCCCCATCGAACTCATCTGAAATCTTGACTTCATGATTTCTTCAAACTCTTTGCACATCGACGCACTGGTTGATCCAAAGATGATATCATCCACATAAACTTGAACACATAAAAGATCTTCATTTTCCCGCTTCATAAACAAAGTTGGATCAATCTGACCTCTTGTAAACCCATGTTCTAGCAAATGTTTAGATAACGTCACGTACCAAATCCTTGGAGCTTGATGTAGACCATATAAGGCTTTGCTCAATTTGTATACACGATGTGGATAATCAGGATCTTCAAAACCCGGAGGTTGTCTGACATATACATCATCGGTAATTGGTCCATACAGAAAAGCGCCTTTAACGTCCATTTGGAATACTTTAAACTTCATGAAAGAGGCATATGCTAGAAAAACGCGAATAGCTTCAAGTCGAGCGACCGGAGCGAACACTTCTTCATAGTCAATACCTGAGTATATCCCTGTGCAATAAGTCTGGCTTTGTTTCTCACAACAATACCACGTTCGTCTGGCTTGTTCTTGTACAACCATCTTGTACCAATCGCATTTTCTCCTTCAGGTAAGTCCACTAATTTCCAAACTTCCTGTTTGCGAAATTGAAGTAACTCCTCTTGCATGGCTTCAATCCAACTATTATCTTGCAACGCTTCTGAAATGTTCTTTGGCACCACTTGAGAAAGAAAACATGAATAAAGACAAACGTTTGCTTGCTCAGTTTGACTTCTTGTAGTTCTCTGATTCAATGGCCCGATAATCTGAGAGACAGGATGTTTCTTGTGAATTCGATGAGTTGGTATATCATCTCCTTGCACTTGACTCTCCAGATTAGACTGATTCAGATTTGGTAGATCTTGTAGAATGGTAGAAGTATGCGGAGTGAAATTAGGAACTTGATCCGGTGAATTGATGAAGTAATCAAATGATTCTGGAATAACTTCAACATTCGGATCTGATGATGGTTGATTCTGAACAGATCCACCATCATTAGGAGAACTTTGCGGATTAACATCATCACCAAGAATATTTGATTCTTGATCTTCTTGAGAACCAGAAGGACCCGGAGCTTGACTGGATTTGACATGATCAGGATTATGAAATGACATGAATGGATACTCAGAATTGAGATTGCTATCATCGTCATTATCAGAATCACCGCTAAAGCATCCTAAGTCACCTGATTCTTTCCTTGCTTTTCCTGAAAAATCAAACAAGTTAGAATTGAAAGATTTTGATAACGAATCTAAATCAAACAACCATTCGGGACCATGCGCCACTGACGGAAACGAATTTTCTAAAAACTTTACGTTAATAGTTTCAATAACAGTGTTTGTTTTGCTATTAAAAACTCGATAAGCTTTAGAAACAGACGAATAACCAAGGAAAAATCCATCGTCAGATTTTGACTCAAATTTCCCGAGATGATCACTTAAATTTAGAATCGATACAGGACAACCAAATGCTTTCAAATATGAAATATTCGGTTTTCTTCCAAATAACAACTCATAAGATGTTTTATTTTTATCTTGAACCAATAATGTCCTGTTTTGTACAAAACACGCAGTAGCAATAGCTTCGTCCCAAAAAGTGATAGGGATTTTGGCATCTGCGAGCATGGATCTTGCTGCTTCAATCAGTGTCCGATTTTTCCGTTCCGCAACCCCATTTTGTTGAGGCGTTCTATGAGCACTAAATTGTCTAGCAATTCCTTTTTCTGCACAAAACAAATCAACATTAGCGTTCTTAAACTCTGTTCCATTATCACTTCTTAAAGTTTTCACTTTACAATCCAACTGATTTTCAACTTTGACAATAAATTCTTTTAACAACTCAGCAGTTTCAGATTTAACATGCAGAAAATAAACCCAAGAAAATCTAGTGAAATCGTCAATAATGACAAAACAGTAAGACTTCTTTCCGATGCTTTGCACATTTGTTGGTCCGAAAAGATCCATATGTAGCATCTGCAAGGGTTTTGAAATAGAGGTTTCTTGCTTGGACTTAAAAGACATGCGATGCTGTTTTCCTTTCAAACATGCTGGACAGAGATCAGTTGTAGAGAACTTCTTCGATGGTATTCCTACAGCGTGATTTCCAGTCACCAGTCGATTCATGTTTCTGAAGTTTGAATGGCCCAGCCGTCTATGCCAAAGCTGACTCTCATCATTTGAAGCATGCGTAATGAGACAAGTAGTTTCGGTTTCAGCATCAATCTACGACATATCAAGCTTGTATACATCACGATCTCTTGGAGCTTTAACCACCACCCACTCATTGTCAATCTTGAAACCTGGTTTGAGTATATAACAGAAAGAATCATCAAATAGAGTTGAATAAGATTTATCACAAATTTGAGATACACTTAGTAAATTAAAGTTCAACTGTGCACAGTAGTTGACTTTATCAAAACTAATGACCCCATTTGATACTGTTCCCTCTCCTGTTATTTTACCACCGGCATCACCTCCAAATGCAACATGTGTACCATTCTTCAGCTTAAAGTCTTGAAGCAAGGCATGGTTGCCTGTCATACGCCGGCTACACCCACTATCAACGAACCATGAGTTGATAGGTCTTCTTGGGCGTACCTGCATTTCAACAATCACTTAGTTAGTTTGGTCAACCCAGGCCCACATGGTCTTGGGTTTTCCGAATCTATCTGTAACAGTAACTTGTTGATAATGAAGATTTTGAAAATTTGTTTCATTTGAGAGATTTTGAAAACTGTTTTGCCCATTGGCGTGAATTGATTGCTTTCTTCTCAAAGCAATAAACCTTTCCTCTAACTTAGGATCAAGGTTATTTTCAAACTTTTGATTTCTTACCATCAAAGCTCTTGGTTTAAAACTGTTAACCTGCAAATTTCTTGATGAAAAGTTATTAGAAATTGAATTGTTTCGATTAAAGTTTCTCAAAACAGGAGAATGACTTTGATTAACATTTTGAAAACCAAATGATTGATTTCTTTGAAAATTTGGAAACGAAGTCATTTCTCGTGATGAGTTTGTTCGAAAGAAACAATCCTTTGTGTCATGATTTCTCCTTTCACAAATTTCACAAAATTTGTTATAAAAACATTCTTCTGAAGAATGATTTCTTTTGTCACAGTAACTGCAGTACCTGTTAAAGAAACGTTCAGCAGTTGCATGGTTATAACGATCACATATCTCACAATGTTTCTTGCTAATCCTAAAGAGCCGATTGTTAACTTTTGATGTCGAACCCACACGTGATTCATTATCAGTTTTGTTCAGTTTTAGATTAACTTGATTCTTTTGTGGAGATTTTGATTGTGAATTTGCTTGCTTGGAAATTTGGTTCGATTTTAACACACCTTGTTTGGTTAACCTTTTTGATGCAATTCTTTTATCATTGACAGCGGAAGACTTAGGACCTGAACCTGTTTTCAGACCAGAGTTAAATTTGATTGGAGAATTGATTGGTTTACCATAAGATCCGTTTAAATCAAAAGTTCCTGCAGACACAAACATAATTGTTTTTCCTTTTGACACTTTCTTTTTGACAGGTTTGACCTTGTCAGTTTTAACAATTTGAGCTTTGGTGTTGTCATTCGATTTTATGACACTTTTACCTTTTGACTGTTTCATTTCAGATTGATTGACTGTTAATTTTGATTTCTGCATTTTTGCATTCGAAACTTCAGCCTTTTTCACTTCTTGCTTCTTGATCAGTTGATCAGCAACTTTTGCTTTCTGCTCATTCTTCCACTTGATATATTCAGGATCATTGTATCCCGAAAATTCACCTTCATCCTTCACATTTTCTTTCAACTTCGGATTCAGTTCCGGATACTCAACAAGTTGAATCAGAACAGGCTCTGATTTGTTGCTAGCTTCATCATCAGCTTCAGTGGTCACACCATCTTCTTCTTTCAAACTTTCAATCGACACTTCAGATCCTTCGGATTCAGATTTACTTCTTTGAATTTCTTTGAATTTTCGTTCATTTTCAGGTGAATGATCAAATTCATTGAAGTTTTCAGGTAAGGTTTGTGTGATTGATTCAGGCATTGGTTCATGAGTGAAACCCAATCCTAATTTGGTTTTATTACCTCTTTCTTTTATAAGTTGTTTAACCATTGTTTTACAACTTTTCACTTTTGTTAATTCAACCTGTGTGACAGCATGAGCAACTTTTTCTTGTTCAAAGTTCTTTGTCATTTCTTCAAGTTGTTTTGTTACCAGTTCCAATTCCTTTAAAGTTTTGTTCCATGATTCTTTAAGTGACAAAATCTTCTCATCAGAAATTTTGTGATCTTAGCGGTTTCTCTAATAAGGATACCGCCCCCCCTAAAGCCCAACATGCTTTGGCGAGTGCCTTGTTTAGTGGAGTCGTCCAATGTTTGGGTATGAAGTTTGATCTATCTCCTCGCCAGAAAGCAGTGTTTGATTGCCTCCGGGCTCCTCGGTCACAGGACTTTTTGACTGTCATCCCCATTGAAGGACTCGGCCAACACATGTCGGCTTCAGAGTACCGGACTATCCTTAAGTACCGGTTGATGATTCCTTTGTTTCCCCCCGATGAGCCTTGCTCAATTTGTCGCAAAGCTTGTTTGGATTCTTTTGGCGAGCATGCGGTTCATTGCAAGGAGTTGCCCGGGTTCAAATACAGGCACGATTTGGTTAGGGACGTTCTATATGACGTCCTTAAGCGTGCCGGAATCTCTGCCAAGAAGGAGGCGCCCGTGAACTTTTTGACAGATCCGCTTGAAGGGAGATCTACTTTGCGACCCGCTGATATTCTTGTGTTTGGGTGGGCTGGGGGGAAACATGCGTGTTTGGACCTTACAGGAGTGTCCCCTCTTGTTGGGCTTAGAGAGAATGGGTTTGTTGCGGGTCAAGCAGCGTTGAAGGCGGAATCAGCCAAAGTGGGTAAACACGAGAAAGCCTGCCTAGGGAATCAACACGTGTTTATCCCTTTCGCTTTCGATACTTTTGGTTTTCTAGCCCCGAAGGCCGTTGAATTTCTGAACAGGGTCAAGCGGGTCGTGCATAGCAATTCCTCGTCGGCTAAGACCCAAAACTTTATTTTTAGTAGGATTGGCTTTGCTATTCAAAAGGGGGTTGCGGCGCAACTTGTTGCCCGTTTACCAGCCACTATATTGTAAATTGTCGTTTCTTCTAATCTAATGAGTATAACAAAGTTGAAGAAAATAGTTAAATTGGCAAATGGGTTTTTTTTTACAACCAAAAAATAAATAAATAAATAAAAAAAATTTTAAGTTGTTCATGAATTTTCTCATGTTTGCTTAATTTATCACCAATTTTAAATGAATGAGTTCGATAATGTTCGACTTGTTGAATGCATTGTTCTGAACATAACCTTTCTTTCACATCAGCAGGAAATGGAACATAATTGGGGGGTAAATCAGTACTAACTTTTGGTTGTTCGGTAGATGATGAAGACTCACTGGATGTAGCCATCAGCGCAATTTCTGACTCAGATTCTTCAACAGGATCAGACTTTGCACTCCAGTCATATTCCTCTGAATCTTCACTAACAGTATCAATCACCTTGATATCTCCTTCTTCAGACCAATCCTCTTCAATTTCACATACCAGTGCCAAACTCGATGTAAGATCAGATTTGAATTGTTCCGCATATGCACTCCAGTCATATCCGTCTTTCACACTAACTACCAGTGCTTTAGTTTGATCTTCTGGTTTCTTTCCTTCATCCTTCAGTTCTGGCATGGGAAGACTTTGATATGGTTTCTGAAAGAAACGTTGATTTCTTTGTTGATAACTTGAAGACTGTTGCGAGCTTTGACCTTGACCTTGATTCTATCCACTTGAACTCGCTTGATCGTTATAGTTCTGAGTCTTAGGAGCTTTGCATTCTCTTGAAAAATGACCATAGCAGTTACAATTGAAACATCTGGCCTTTGATTTGTCAAATCCAACCGTTTTGTTTGCATGTGGCTTGAAACTTCGGTTAACATATGCATGCTTCTGCGTTCTATATGCAACCATCACCATCTGCCAGTTCAGATCCATTTCCTCAACGTCATCAGGATCCATCTCAAATAAATCTTGAAGGACAACGTCCATTTGACTCAAGTGACTTCCTTGGTATGCTTGAAAACTTGCCATAAAGGCTGTAAAGGCAGTTTTGGTCTCATCGTCTTGTAATAAGATGTTCATTACATCTTTCACTTTTGCTTGGACATTCGAACTTTGATTTTCTACTTGATTCTTCAGATTCTGACTTTGAACTTGAGCTCTTGGTGGAGATTGAGGTTGAGAATAAGTTGGCGAGCTTGGAAAGTATGATGAATCAGTATAAAAACTTGCGCCCACAAATAAATCACCCTCATCTTCAAACTTCGTTGCATCTTGTGCAAGAAAGGCATTCTCCACAGTATTAGCAGGATTCAAAATATATTTGTATTGTGCATGTGAACCAGTTCTATCAGTGTTTCTAGAACCTTCATCAATCTCTACTTCCTCTATCTTTGCAATGAGCAAATCTAGATCCATCGGAAACTTCTCAGTATGTTTCAGTAAGGTCACAGTCTGTTTCCATGATGATGGAAGTGCACATAACAATCTGTCATTCAGATCTTGGAGATCTGTCTTTGCACTCGCATTGGTCATTTCAGTAGTCAGATGAACAAACCTATTCATCATCTGGTGCACTGATTCTCCAGCAATGTGTTCAAATAACTCCAACTGTCTCTTCAACTTTTGTTTCTTGAGACTTCTGAGTTGTTCACCTCCTTCACAAATGGACTTCAAAGCCTTGAACAACGTATAACCTGTTTGATAGGTATCCAACCTTGACAATACTTGTAGTGGCAATCCCTTACACATCAAAGAATAAGCTTTGCTATCATTCTTCACTTTCCTTAGATCTTCTGCTGGCAAAATTATCCTCTGGATAAGGTTCAGTAGAGTCCTTGGTGTAGGTACTTGCACTATTTGGAGCTGTCTGTGTAGGTATGTGAGGACCCTTGTCAATTGACTTCCAAAGATCATTGTCTATTGAGCAGAGATGATGCTTGAGTCTAATAGTTCAATTCTTGAAATATGCACGATTGACAAGTCTAAGAACACGGTTATCAAAATCATCATTAGGTGCCATTTTAACAATTTTAATGAAAATATATATATATATATATATTTTTTTTGTGTGTTTTTAAAGATTTTTGAAAAGAAACAGTTAAAAGACTAAAATAAAGACAAGTAATTAAGGACAAGATAAGAAAACAAGGATTAAACAACTAAAAATGAGTCACACGGCTGAACAGTGAAAAATCCTTCTTCACCCGGCTGAACAGTAGATTTTGTTCTTCACCCGGCAGAGAAAATCTTCACCCGTCTAAACAGTCACACGGCTCAACAGTTGTAAGTCTTGGATTCTTTACCCAGCAGAACAGTTACCCGGCAGAATAGTATCAACTTCACACAGCAATAACACTTGACCCGGATTGAATCTTGACACGACAAAAAGCTTTACCCGGCTGAACAGTTGTCGATCACACGGCAGCAAAGTTGTTTACCTGGCTACACAGTTTTCGATCACCCAGCTGAAATTGTTAATCACCCGGCGTAACAGTGTATCACCCGGCACAACAGTACTTGATCCGGCTGAACAGTAACACCTTTTCCTCGTCAAATTCTTTACCCGACTAGCACAAAATCCTTTACACGGCTGCACAGGATCTAATTGTTCACAAATCTAAGTCCAAAGGAAATTGTCTAAGTCAATTTTATCACCCGGCAAGTTAATCTTCAACCAAGTTCTTACTGTTCATCATCTTCATCATGAGAATTTTTCTGGGTTTATCAAAAACTTGTCCAATTCGTTCAAAATTCACACACAAGCAGTGAAATAGTCCGATTATCAATCCCTAATCTCAATCAATCCAAAACATGATCAAATTTTGATGAATTTGAGCAAAATTCGATCGAACAGTAACTTTTTCAATCTTCTTAATTCCTCAGATCTGATGATAATCTGATGGAATTTGCACAATCGTTGTGAATTAGGAGTGATTGCGATGATAAATCACAACTAAAAACAGCAACAATTCATTCAGATCATGATTTTTGAGCAATATTGTAGTGTTTTGCTTGATGAATAGCGAAGAACACAATACCAACAACTCTGATACCAATTGATAGGTTCAATTGGATCGATGATATCGCTCAATGATCAGAATGATTCATACACAAACACAGTTCAATCACAAACACAATTCATTACTAAATAATTCTCTTGTATTTGATGATCAAAGCAAATCTGCATTACAAATGTAGGAGAAAATAAATCACACACACTTAGTTCTCTCTCTAAAGTGAATATGTGAATCAGACTCTCTCCTCACACTCTCTCACTACATGCTTTAAGCAACAAAATATATTTTAGGGAAAATAACAAATTAAACCCTAAACTATACATAAATGTATAAAACAAGTACAAAGTAAATCTTAACAAGAAATAGCCCTAACAACTTGTGACTTCTTTTGTTGAATAATGAAAGATGAACAGATTTGTGACTTCTTTTATTGAGTTGTGGGTTGTTGTATGGGAGATGAGATCTTCACTTTCTTGTTCTCAAGTCTTTTACAAATTTGAGATAAGATGGACAGAGATGAAGGCTTCTTCTTTTGAGCTTTGATGGATGACTGACTTGTTTTGTAGCTGGGACTGAGGTGCGGATTTGTCATAAATTAGATTTTGAAAGCATTTCAGATTTAACAGTTTCATATGACATCTTGATCTTTGAAGCTCCGAGTCTTTCCTTTGTGTTTGATTCATCATCTGAACTTGTCCAGTCTTCAATAACTACCTCTGCTTCCAATGGATCTTGATTAATGGTAATTGAGTGTGTTGATGTAGTTGCAACTTGATGATTAGGTGATTCCTGAATTAACTCTTCCTTCTCACTCTTGACAGGCTCAAATGTAGGAATTTCACCTACTTTAAACTTAGCTAAGAAGTTAGAAGTAACAACCTTTACAGGATTAGAAACAACAGGAACTGAGCAATCATTAGCTTCACTGTCAATACCCGTTTTACTATACCCATACCAGTCTAAGAATCATAATCATCTCGCCGTTCCTTCAGATTGACTCCCTCTAAACCTTCATGTAAACTGTTAGATTCTTGACTCCCTCTGCTTCCAATGGATCTTGATTAATGGTAATTGAGTGTGTTGATGTTGTTGCAGCTTGATGATTAGGTGATTCCTGAATTAACTCTTCCTTCTCACTCTTGACAGGCTCAAATGTAGGAATTTCACCTACTTTAAACTTAGCTAAGAAGTTAGAAGTAACAACCTTTACAGGATTAGAAACAACAGGAACTGAGCAATCATTAGCTTCACTGTCAATACCCGTTTTACTATATCCCATACCAGTCGAAGAATCATAATCATCTCGCCGTTCCTTCAGATTGACTCCCTCTAAATCTTCATGTAAACTGTTAGATTCTTGTTCAAACAAATCATTTTTAGGATGGGGTTTTAGTGTAGGTGAATAACACAAAGTGAATGTAGGCGGAAAAACCGTCTAAACATCTGTGTCATACTACCAACAGTCTACTTATCAAGTTTGATTTGAAGTTTTGTGGATTCAAATTGTGCTAATATGAGTCTTTCACTTAAAATATTTATTTCGAGAATTCTTTCATAAAGATTTCTTTTCAAAAGATCAATTTCGGCTAAGGCTTCATTGAGTTTTATCGAAAAAGAAACTTCGTTCTTTTTAAGTTTAGTATTTATGGTGGTTAATTCAGCTTGATTTGTTAACAAAATTCTATTAGCTTTATACACACCAAAAAGACGAACTCTGCATGCAGATGAACACATGTCTTGAACTGTCTCATAAAGAAGTCCCATAATGACTTTTTCAATAGCAAGGGCTTTATCTCAGTTGCATACCGTTGTGTTTCTTTTGAATTCCTCTTCATTTGCCTACAGCATCTCTTCATCCTCAGCTTCCTTCTTTCCATCTTTATCCTCAATGGTTGATTCACAATCAGATTTACTCTCACTATCAGCTATCGAAGCAACACAACTTTCTACGACATTCTCTATTATCTCCTCAGTCGATTTCGAATCAGATTTTATTGACTTTAGTCTTTCAGTCAATTCAGTTTTGTAGTCAAGTACGTCTGTAACCGACGAGATGAGGTCAGTATTTATCGTGTTGGTTTGTGGTTGAGTCACTGCTTGATACAACTCCTTTCTTTTGACATCCAACTCCAAAGATTTCAACTTGTCGATCACATCCAACAACTTGTAATCTGAAAACATTCTCTCTTTCTTTAGCGTTTTAACCTGAAGGCTCCACTTTGGTGGAAGTGATTCAAGATGCCTTTGAATTCGTTCATGATTAGTGAGTTCAGGATCATGCTTCTTTAGATTACTTGCAACAGATATAAATCTATCAATGAGATCCGACAAATTTTCTTTCTTCATGGCAACAAATGAGTCAAACATAATCTGTGCGGACTTAAATTCTTCAGACATTGACATTTTAACCCTTGATCTTCAAAAGTACAAAAATTATTTTTCTCAATAATTTGTTGAATAGTTCCCCCCTGGAAAAATAATTGTTTGTCTCAACTCAAACTCCAACACCCATAACCATTCAAAACTTTCGATTCAAACAACCCGGCCCAATGAAAAAAGAATTTGAAAGTACCCAGCCACGACAAAAATATTTTCAACTCAATTGACAAAATTTTGGCCCAAAGAATAACAACAAATACCCGGCCTAAAGACGTCACTTTTCAAAATTTAATGACTAGTTTAACGAAAAACGCCCATAAAATTTTAACTTCAAACACCAGGCAATACAAAAAATATTTTAGTCTCAACTGACAAAACTTTGGCCCATAAAATTTAAAACGCTAACTCCCGACCAAATTGAACGCAATCCTTTTTTTTAATATTGATCTTGGCCCAATTGATTAAACGTTAGCTTCCGACCCTTAGATTCAACAGCCCAAATTACACACATAATCAACAATTTTCGGCCCAAATGCTATGTAATTCTCATCTCACTAGACTATGTCGAGTTGAACTTGAACTTACTAATTGTTTCTCAAATATGTGATAAATTGTTTTTGACATTGTTTGATGACTCTTTCTGTTACATATTGAAACCATGTTTCCAGTTTAGTGAAGATTGGATAGTTGTCAAGGCAGAATGTGATCGTGATGTGTACAAGCTCGACATATCTCAAGTTGATGCTAATGCTGAAAAAACATGTCTGATTCTGTTACATATTAAAACCAGGTTTCAAGTTTACGCATGGATCTTTTCGGACCAACAAATGTGCAGAGTGTTTTGTTCTTTACGGACCAACAAGTGTTTTGAAACTAGGAAATCATATTGTTTTGTCATCATTGATGATTTTTCAATATTTACCTGTGTTTTCTTTCTCCATTTAAAATATGAAATCGGGGACAATTAAAAAGAGTTTATCATTCGTGTAGATAATCAATTGGATCACAAAGTTAAAAATATCAAAAGTGACAATGGACTGAGTTTAAGAATGTAATATTGATTCTTTTTGTGAAGTGAAAGGCATTGCAAGACAACTTAGAGCTCCTCTGAATCTACAACAAAATGGAATTGTTGAAAAGTAGAACCGCACTTTAATTGAAGCTGCCCGATCCATGCTAGCGGATGCTAAAAATCCAGTTACTTTTTGGGATGAAGCTATCTCAACAATGAAACTTCTTAGGAGATAATTTTTGGTCGAAAACCGCACATTAAATTCTTAAGATCTTTTCGTTGTCCAAATTCGATTTTAAATTCAAGTCATTTAAGGAAAATTGATCCAAAAGCATATGATGGATTTTTTCTAGGTTATTCATCAGCATCAAAGGCTTTTCGGGTTTACAAATCCAAAACTAATACTGTGATTGAAAACTTTAATGTGAAATTTCTTGAAAATTCTTTTCCTTCTATTGGACATGGCCCTGCGTGGTTATTTGATTTAGATTCGTTAACAAATTCATTGACTTCTACCTTTTTTCAAAATGCAGGTACAAAGACTAACCAAGTTGGAGATCTAGGATTATTCAGTGATGATTTGGATGATTCATCTCAAGTTTATCCTTTCTTATCATTTAGTGATTCTATTGATGTTCCATTTCAACCTTAAGCTTAAACTCAAGCTCCTGGAAATCAACAGAATTAAAATCATGTTCCTGAAGTTCAAAATGTCGCTCCTATTAATGGTTCTCAAAATTATCCAAGAAGAATCAAAGTATTAATCAAATTCTGATGGTGAAGAAGTCAATGACAGTTTGGATTATTTCATCAATTGCCGTCACAAGTACCGAATTTTACTCCTCATTCACCATCTCTATTGCAAGATCAATCCGAACTAAATCAATCAAATTAAGATGTGAATATCCAAAGTGATGCAATTCCTACATCTCTGCATTCACAATAATAATCCATAGTCTCAGATTATTGGACCGCTGAACAAGAGAACAATGTGCAGTCAAACCGAACAAGCCAACATTTGTCTGTATTCATGTTTTCTATCACAAGTGGTGCCAAAGAACATAACTGAATCATTAAAAGACAACAATTTGATTGAGGCTATATAGGAAGAATTACTACAATTTTGAAAGCAACAACTAAGGAATTTGGTGGACTTACAGGATGGAGAAACTGCCATAAGGATTGACTATGTAGAAATATTTGCCCTTGTAGCAAGACTCGAAACAATACGAGTTCTTCTGGCTTATGAATCTTTCATGAAGTTCAAAGTGTATCAAAAGGATGTCAAGGGTGCTTTCTTATATGGTCCTATCACTGAGGATGTGTATGTCAAACAATTTCCAAGTTTCAAGGATCCAGAATATCCAAATCGTGTATATATGCTAAGCAAAACACTCTATGGTCTCTATCAAGCTCCAAGGATGAGATCATCAAAGCAAGATCTATTGTGTGGTTCAAGTGTATGTTGATGACATTATCTTTAGAGCAACAAGTCCTACGATGTCACAGAGTTCGAAGAGATCATCAAAGCAAGATTTCAGATGAGTTCGATGGCGAGATCAACTTCTTTCTTGGACTACAAATGACACATTCTGAAGACAGAATCTTTATTAACCAAGAGAAATTCATCGACAAGCTTTTGAAGAAATTCAAGATGCAAGACTATCAATCTATCCGAACTCCGTCTAATGTCAACTAAAAAATTGAGTTGGATCCAAAAGGCAAATCGGTGGATCAAACACTATATCGTTCTATGATTGGTTCATTGATGTATTTGACAGCATCGGGGCCAAATATCATGTATGCGATATGTGTTTGTGCTTGATATCAAGAAGATTCAAAAGACTCTCACGTAATTGCTGTCGAACGGATCTTCCGTTATCTCAAAGGAAACCAACTCTGGGTCTTTGGTACCAGTATGAAGGGAATGTGACTACAACTTGATTAAATATATTTTGTTGACACAAAATATATTCTTTACAATAATGCTCCTAGTCACGATCTATCTTTAACGTCTTCTTCGTCTTGAACTCTTCATTTGACTTTAATCATGACATTGACTTTGGTGACTTTGACTACATTGATAATATAGACTATCATTTTCAGACCCAACAATACTCCCCCTTAGTCTATCATTATCAACATCCTCAATTGAGTTCAGCTCCGGTCAAAGTCAACAAATGAGTGATCTTCTATATCTCCCCCTTTATTGAAGCTTTTCGACATTGTAGGCAAAGATTGATCCATTAACTCCCCCTACTTGTAAGCTTCTCCATCTTTTAATTTTGGCCCAAAGATTGACAAAATAAACACCCGGCCAAACATAAAACGAACCAACTCCAACACAGCCCAAAATTTAGAACGCTAACTCCCGGCCATTGATTCAATAAATAAAGATAGCAGCCCACGAGAGTTTATTTGAAATCCAATCTTCTTTGAAATATTTCAGCCACCTCTCTATTTCTTTGTGTGTCAAATAAAATCAAGTAGACAAACAAATACTTATCCACACAACCACCTAACACGTGATCTCTCTGACACTTTATTTGCTAAATCATCTTGTACTTTATCTTTTGAAATCAAACTCTTCATATTCGTCCTGTTTCTCTCCACCGAACACACACAAAACACACACTCTCTCTTGTTCTTTCTTCTTGCAAAGAACACAACAACATCAATGAAAATCATAGCACACTATCTCTTCTCTGTCGATCTGTAACACGCAAAATTTGCCCATCTACTTCTTTCTCTGCAATAACACACACAAACATGGCTTCCTCGATTTGGGTCTCGTCGGAAGTTTATAGCACCACACAACACTAAACAATCTTTCTCTTATGCCTGAACCTAACTAGTGCCAGATCTTACCAACAAAAACACAACCCGTTGCTGCTTCTGTTTTCTTTTTACCGAAACAAATACACCACCGTTCTTCGGTTTTGGTTGACGTTCAAACAACAACACAGATCAACAACTTCAACTCAACACAATTTCAGCTTCTCTCTTCTTCTTCCTTTTTTTTTTTTTTTTTTTTAAACGAACACACACAACAAACTCACAAGATCATCAACACATCCGTTACTTCTTCTTCTACCTTTTTTTTTGTTTGTTTTTAACTGATGTTAAAGGTGAAACGGTGCGTTGTTACGGGTAAGGTAGAGGTGGTGATGGGGTGAGAGCGACGTGGGTTCAGTGACGTTTGTGAAGTTTAATGGGGATGGGTATGGTGACGGGTGAAAATGGGCTGTTTTGAGGTGTTGATTCGGTATGAATTTGAGATGAACTAGATGAGTAGATGATCAGATCTGGTTTGGGTATATGTTGGAATCCAGTTTAAAAACCCAGATCTGAGTTGTAGAGACAATAGATGATGCAGATCTCTGATGAAATTTGTTGCTTGTGATGATGATAATGATGAATCTTCAACAAATCTGATGAAATTTGATTCAAAATGGATCCTTCTTAGGCTCTGATACCATTTTGTAGGTCCATATCAACCTTGAATCAACAGATTTGTGAAGATTTGGATAAAAATGGATCAAAATAACATAGAACATGATAAACAAGGAAGAACAATGAAGAACATAATGAAAGAACAAACAAGAAATTACTCAAATCTTCATATGCTTCCATAGAATTGCTTTGATTTTGTTTACATGTGTAACCTCCCAATTCTAGGCTATGTTTCAAGCACCTAAACCCTAATCAAACTAATCTATATATAGTGAATGTTCAATCCACTTAATTACATATTAACCCCCTAGACTTAGTTTAATTAGGAAAAATACAAATAAACCTAAAATGTGACTACAACTTGATTAAATATATTTTGTTGACACAAAATATATTCTTTACAATAATGCTCCTAGTCACGATCTATCTTTAACGTCTTCTTCGTCTTGAACTCTTCATTTGACTTTAATCATGACATTGACTTTGGTGACTTTGACTACATTGATAATATAGACTATCATTTTCAGACCCAACAAAAATCTTTTTAAGAAAATGAACTTGGAAAGGCTTCGTACATATTAAAATGTGAAATATTTGTGAATTTATGAAAATTGGTCAAAATGAAAAATCTTAAAAAGAAATGTAAATTTGTTGAATCTGATAAAATTAACATGTTCGAATTGAAAAACATTTGATTCTGAAATTAACATGTTTATAATTAATGATTTTAGGTGTCTAATCTTGAGTAACTGAAGTCAAAGTCAACAGATGCATATTAGATGAAAATTTGTACAAATCAAGTCGCCAAACAGACATACAGTGTCCATACGCTCAACAGATTAAATTTTCAAGTTTCAGACATATAGATGGTCTAGTTGTTTTGAAAATTTTCCAAGTGTTAAAGTCTGGACATTTTGTAACACTCAAACGGCCAAACAAGTCTCATGTGCCTGAATTAGATGAAAATTATTGCAAGTGTTGAAAATGAAGTGTCACACGTCTACAAGTTCTTCAAAATGAAGTGTTGAAATTTAACATTTTATGATGCTCAATCGGCCAATCAATTGATTTGAAGTAAAGGTTTAGTCGTTTCATAATTTGATGAAAATTTGTCTAAGTGTTAGATATTTTGTGTTGTCATATGGCTAAATAGTCCTCATACGGCTAAAATCTTGTTTACAAACAAAGTATTTAGACACTTGAAAACCTAAAATGGACAAACAGTGCTCATACGGCTGAATTGTTCATATAAATTCTAAGTATGTGGACGTTTTGATAAGCTCAAATGGATTAACAGTGGCCATACGACTAAACAGTTCTCATATGTCTATGATTTTATGTGATTTTTTCTAAGTATTTTACTATACGGACAAACAAATGCCATACTACTAACTGTTAGGGTTTGGTATAAATAACAACACTTACAATTTTTATCATTTTATATGTGCTGCTGAATCTTAACTTGTCTGTTCGTCTTCTCAAAACTCGATAACACCATTTTAACCAAAATCGATCTAAACCTGTTTTGTAATTTATTAAAAGGTAAAATCATGATCAAATTTCAAATTTAAACTTAAAATCGGTTGTTTTTAACTTAGGCGTTTCGACTAATTTTAGGTGTTTTTTAACCTTGAACTTAATCGATCTGATCTAATGTTAAGAATCTTTTAAAATATGTTAAAATTGAACTTGATCTCATTATATAAACATATAATCGCATCTTAAATTAGTAAAAATCATTGTTTTAGTCTTATAGCTCAAATGTTAACACAGTATACTTACACATTTCAGTTTTGTACAGGTATGGCAGAAATGAAATTGACATTGAAGCATAATGTTGCAGCATTTATCGATGAAAATTGTTTGGAATCGGTTGGTTATGGAGATGTGATTCGATTTCTACTGAGAACAACTATGTGTATCCTATGTATGCAAAACCAACTATTTACAAAAGGTTGATCAGAATGTTTTGGAGGACTGCAAAAGTAGAGGAAGATGATGAAGTTAACCAGGTGGTCAGAGGATTCATCTCTGATATCAGAATGATAAAAGTATCAGAAGATTCAATTAGATATGCATTGAAACTGGGTGAAAATGATCAGCAAGATCCTGACCTCCTAGCAAAAGAAGTCTCTAAAGAAGTGTTTGTATCAATGGGTCATTCAAATGACTGTCCAAAACAACAGTTCTTCCCTGCAAGGTTATAGGATCACTGGAAGCTCATATGCTATATATTTCAGCACTGCATGTCAAAGAGAAGTGTAGGGTTCAACTCTTTCTCATTTGAAATTGCATCACCTATTGTAGCATTGATTACAAATCAACCTTTCAATATGGTGAAATGGATTCTGCAGGGTTTTGTATACAACTTGAGAAAGGGAACAAAGATAACAATGATTACTGGAGCTGCTAATGTCCCACTATTCCCATACATATATAATGTACTAAAGATATAGTGAATATGAATGAACCACACTATCATTTGAATGATGGAGAGTCTGTAAATCCAGATAATCTGATTCTATGATACCCGGGAAGTGAATCAGAAAGTGAGGATGAAGAGGAGGAATTAGTTGAAGATAATGATGATGAATATGATTCGAGTTTGTTTAATGATGATAATGATGATAATAATAATTAGGGTGAAGAGATAAATACTGATGATGTTGAACAAGCACCTGTTAAAGAGGAAGTTAAATGGGTTACAATTTTATTGATATTCAAGAAAATGTCGAAGCTGAATTTGATGATACATTGTATCTCGATAGAAGCTGCAGAGGCAGTTGTCCAACTTGTCGATGTTTAGATCTTGAAAAGATGAAGATCTAAACAAATCTGAACATGCGGCTGGTGATTATGGTTTTGCAAATGTAAATGAAGAGATCGCTCATTGTCTGCTCATGATAAATAACTTACAAGAAAAGAACGAAAACTTGAAAAGAAGTTAGCTAAGAAGGATGCAGTCATTGAAAAGTATAAGTTGAATCATCTGAAGAGTTCAAAAGTCTTCAAGGAACTAAATGATGAATATGATAAGCTTTCTGATTCATTTGAACTAATGAAAGCTGAAAATGTGAATTTGAAAGCTGATATTGAATTGATGAAACAACTAGAGCCTGCGCAAGTTTATTCAAGTGATAAAGAATATATGCCTCATGTAAATACTGAAGTTGCTTAAGCGGAATCTCATATTGTCACAAGAGCAAGAAGTGCAATGATTGTGAAAGAAAAAGCTCATGATACTTATGCTACAGAAAAAGAACTAGGAGAAAGGAAGGTTGATGCTATTGAGCCTATCACTAAAGATGCTGAGACATCTAAATAGCTCAAAACGGATGAAAAACAACATGCTCAATCTGACATTCATGAAGATGAAATGATAGATGCTCTGAATCTAGAGGATGAGTAGTATGATGAAGTCCTTGAAGATGATACTAAGAAGTTACCTGAGGAAATAGTTGAACAACATGTGGAAGTAACATATGAAATTCCACAAGATATTTGAAAAGGAATTCTGCTATCTTTCAAAGATGAAAATAATAAGGTATATTTGGATGGACTTACAGTAACTCAAATCTGTGAAGAATATGATAAGTGTTTGGTGGCTGAAACATCTCTAACGGGTAATCCAAACGAGATTGGTGTAGAGTATGAAGAGTGGCAACCAATATAGGAGAGTCTAAACGTTGACGACTAACCTCCTAAGCAATTAGATCATCCTAACGCAGATGAGATGGGAGCCTTACAGATGAGATCATCCCTACAATCTCAGAATTATCCTTATAGGAGACTAAAAAGATTGAAGTCAGACTCGCTGAGAAAGTTAGTTAAAAGCTTTCAAGCATCCGAGAAGATTCATAACAGAATGTTGATTTTGGATTATCATAATCCTCAATATCTTGAGATCACAAAGAAGTTTAGAGTTCTTGATCCAAAATAGATTCCAAAAATATCCAAAAGAGATGATATTCATAAGAAAATACAAGAATTGATGAAGATGTTTACTACTGCAACACGGGCTTATGATGTTCTGATTGATGCACGTCAATTATGGAATAAAGTATAGTCAGTTGCGGAATTGTTGGACGCAATGATTGTGCCTGACAATTCTAAAGGAGTGAAGATAGTTGCTTGGAAATATGATGAAATATTTGATGCATTTCTTATAAAGCGAGTGAACGGAATATGATATGTGTATTATTAGTTCAAAAGCTTGATTAAACTGCCTATTCAAGATTTAAAGGAGCTTCACAAGCTGCCTCTGATAAATCTTTCTCAAGCTGAACGAGGAAAGCAGTTAGTGACTTAATTAGTTGCTGGATTATCAAGAATGCCACAATTTCTAAATACAAGATGTGATCAAGAAGATAAATCATACTTTTATGAGAAGAGAAAGAAAAAAGAAGTCTTTTGTTGCTAAGAGAAATACTTGTTGGAGTATTCAAATGAAAATTTTGAAAAAGGTTACAAAACAAGGTCTCAAAGTTATTAATGGATCTCAGTCGTCTAAACCAATATTGAAGGCATTTTATCATGAAGAAAGATTTGAGTTGAAGCTATTTCGTGACAAGGATGATTGGGCTAATGGTATGATATCACTATTTGGAGTCTTTGAACTTAAACTATTGCATCCAAGTTATATTGATTTTCTCAAAAAAAAAAAAACTTTGAGACATTAAAGTTTGAAGTCGCCAACAATGATCGAAAGTTTTTCTTTTCAATCATAGATGTGATAGGTGCTGCTATTGAAAGAATATGATTAAGAAAAGCACTTGCTTATGCAAAACTGTTGAAAACTTAAATCAAAGATATATCATTTATAAGAATCTCAACCAAAGGAGTGCTAGAAGTTCGTGCAAAAGATGTGGAGAAACCTTATGAGTTTTAAGCAAGTGTAGATATTGCAGGGTTGTGGCCTAACACATTGAAAAGGATGATTGAATTACCCATCCTAGTGAATGATGCAAAAGCTACTTAGAGAAAATTGCTGACAAGTTTAAAGAGTTAATAGCAAAAGCCATAAAAGATCAAGAAACACTCACCGTAAAGCTGATGTTCTACGTAAAAGAAGAATTGGTAGAGTTAAACAATGACAGCTGGGGAGTATTGTTAGAACATTTATAGATTAGCTTTTCTTGTTTATTTCTATTCTATATGTTATGTTTTGTATAGACTAGGGACGCTTTATGTAGATGTCTTCTAGAAGGTTATTTTGTTTATAAATACTAATTGTATGTTCATTTGTACGAGAGTTTTTCCTACAAAATCACTGTAATCGCTATTTTATTGATGATCAATACCACCGTAAATTTTTAGTAATTGCAATTATGTTTGATATCGCTGTTAGGAATTGTCTCATTGATAATTACTTGTGCAGATCTCGATCCAACCTTGCTTTATCAGTTGCTCAAACAGAAACTCAAATAGTAACAAGATTAAGAAGCTTAGTTACTGAAACTGAAACGGTTGAAGATTATAATATTGAAAAAAGCAAAAGGAAAACGAAAGTTACATGCTATTGAGCCTATCTTGGAATCTGCTGAAGCATCGAAGAAAGTTAAGTCAAATATAAATCAGTCATCACAAATGGTTGTGCAAGATGATCAAGTCAGTGAAGCATTGAATTTACTGACGATTGGTATCACAACATGCTAGAAGATGAAACTGAAGCCAAAGGTGATAATACTCAAGCAGTTGCTATTGTTGATGACATTCCACTAGATATTGATGAAAAGTTCAAATAACTTTGTCAAATGAGATATAATCAAGTTTATTTGGATGGTCTCGTTGTTTCTCAAATAAATGATGAATATGAGAAATGTATAGTTGCTGAATCATGCATTATTGTTGATCCCAATGAAATTGCTGTTGAACATGGGAATGGAGGCAAATACAAGAGAGTTTAAACATTGATAAATTTCCTGAAGAGGAACTGCATCATCTAAATCCCGAGGAGATGACTGCTTATGAAATGAGGTCATGGTTACAATTCAGGAATTATCCATATGGAAGCTTGAAAAGGTTGAAATCAGAATCTCTGAAAGAGCTGGGAAAGAGCTTTCAAGCTACAAAAAAGAGATAAAAAGGATGATCATTTTGGATGTGGATTGTGAAACCCGAGAATTTCGGATTAACTCTGTTACCTAAATCACGTTAATTCCATTAATGCCACTATACTCCACATTTAATTAGTTGAATTAAATGTGCTACTTGTTACACAAACAGTTACACATAACTGTAATTTAGAGAATTACAACATCACACTAGTTAATACCTGGACGTTGGTGAATTGATAAAATAATAAACCTAAACAACTAACTAAATATAAATTTTGCAAATTTATATGTTATATGACTTATGTGTTTAATTTCTTGACCTTTCGTGAAATCGTGTATTTTACCAATTTTAATCTTTTGCGGAATTCGGTAAATTTTATGAAACGGAAAATTATGTTTAAGAAGGACCTTTATTGAGTTTGCAAACTCAAGTAAAAGTAGTCCATGGATCATTTAGGTGATCCATGGATAGCCCAAAGCCCACCATCTTAACCCAACTTAACAATTTTAATAAAAAAAAACCCTAGTTCTAAGTTACAAAAAAAATGGCACAACCTCCTTGCACCCTAGAAACCTACGGCCACCATATTGTACCTTCAATCCCATGATTTTTCGTGATTTTGATTCAATTGGTGGTGTTGTTGCTTGCTAATTCGAGTTGTGAACACAATACAAGTAAGTTTTAATCCTAAAATCACTATATATGTTGCGAAATTGAAACCCTATTTCATCCAAATTTGTCAAATGATGATTGTAATGTGAAATTGGATATTGAATTGGGTTCATTTGATGTTTTGATAAATTGATAATCAATAGAATCCATGTTTGTGTTTTGTGAAACTAGGGTGATTATGAAGGCATGAGAACATGGAATTTTATGCATGATAATGATTGAATATAGTTAGATATGAACTTGTATGATGATTAGAATGAAATTTGGATACTAATCATATTGCTTTAATCATGTTTTTGACAAAACCAGTGATGATATAATTTTGACAGATTCGTAACCTGATTTTACATGGACTAAAACTTGTTGAAAACCGAACCAAACTAAGTCATTCTTGAGCCTAGATTGTAGTTTCAGAAGTCTAGTTTCCAGAAAACTAAACTAATGAATTTTTAGAAAAGAATAAGTTAGATATTTTGATTTTACAAAAACAGATGTCAAATCTAAAAATCTGGGCAGAATATGGGTCAACTTCAAAAGGTCATAACTTTATACTTACAACGAATTCTTGGATGATTCTTACACCAAATTAAACCTTAATGTCTTAGCTTTCTGTATTGGTAAAATTTTTATTTTTATTCCACTGTATGTTCACTCAACTTTTATGAAAAGATGTCTTACACCAAATAAAACCTTATGTAAACTTTTTAGTGTGCAATCAGGTGTTTTTCTGAACTTGAAGTAAAGATGTATTTTTAATAAATAGTTGATTTGGGTTTCAAGTAAAGTATATAAAATATGAAATGAACTTAACACAGTATTTAATCTATAGTTGAAATTTAGGACTTGTACATGTTAGTTTGTGTTGGTTTCTATACAAAATAAAAATGATCAACAAAGCTGAAAAATCTGAATAATGGACTTGCAATATGTTTCATTTGTTTTTTGTGTGTAACTTGTCAATTTGACATATGATGACTTTATGATGATGCTTTCATGCGATTAAGTTCATAAGTAAGTAATATGAATGTTTCAAATATGCATAGTCATAGGTGGACAACTTGATGATTTTGAATGTGATTACCTAAACTTGTTAAAGTTAGTAGCATTATTGAAACGAGTGTTAATATGGCTACTTTTGATAGAGTTGGATTTACTCAAAATGTACTCTCGGATATGACTTCATAGAAATAGTAACTTTACTAAAAACAAAGTTTGATTCTTCAACATATGTATTATGTGTTAGACTTCGATTGCTCTCATTGTCTAAGTGAACATAAACAAACATGAATACAATTAAAAACTCACCCACGAGTTGTTGGGTCAACAAAAGTCAACTGGGGTCAAAGTTAGTCAAAAGTCAAACTTTTCAACTCACAAGTAAACAATTGAATTGTTTGGATGCGTAGGGTTTTACATACCTGCACAAACTCAAACTTATAGACTTATCATGTAGTAGGAATGATGTGTTTGCTTTTACCTTGCTGATGCTTATAGCTGCGCACCGGAAGGTGAGTCCACTAAACCTTTTTCTATTGCTCTTACCCTTTATGGGAAAGAAATGCGTACAAATACGTTTTACAGATTTGGAAATATTATATGTCACATGTCTAGTTAGAGTTGCTTTTCTTGTTCATGAAAGTCCTCATGGATACCTAGTTAACCGTTAGTATTTGGGAAATAGTTGGGGAATTTTGAGTAGTACTACTGGGTTTGACAAACCCCACCCTGGCTAGTCACGCTAGCACGATAGATGGACTTGTCGAATAGGTGTTGAATTGGCCTAACAGACTTACACGTGCATCCTGCTGGGATGTAGCACATGCAAACTATAAACATAATTGCTGGTTTATACCTATTATGTGAACTCACCAACCGTCGTGTTGACACTTGTTAGTATACCTTTTTCACAGGTTTGTATGGCACACATCACGCTAGGGCATGGCATGGTTGCATGATTTTGATATCATATATGTTCATTCTTTTCAAAATATGACATTAACGTTTGGGCGCGTGTTTGCGCATTTATTTTCCGTTTAATATTTTTTATATTACATTTCGATTACGCTTCCGCACACTTTTAAATGTTAACTCTGTATTAAATTTTCTCATATAAAGAGACATGTATGTTTAAAATTCATATAGTGTCGTTTGGTGTAACTAACGACTGAGATCCTGGTTTGTCACACACTTAACGGTAAAACTCCGTTAGTGGATTTTGAGGGTATGACATGGATAATCCACAATATTTGGAAATACCCAAGAAGTACAGTGCTGGAACCTACTAAAATTCATTTTATGGCTAGACAAGATGATGTGTTGAAAAAGAGGTAAGACTTGATTAAAATGTTCCCAAATGAAACTTGAGCCTACAATTTTCCAATTAATACTTGTCAAATATGGATCAAGTCACGGTCTGCTGGAGATTTGGTGAGAAATTTACTTTAAAAAGGGAGAATTACTTGCTGATCTACTAGTGCAATTGATAAATCGAAGGGAGTAAAGATCGTGTTATGGAAATATGACAAAATATTTGATGCATTCCTGAATGAGGAGAATAATTTCTTAAACTGTTAGATGCATGTATAAATCAAATGCCACAGTATCTTCAAACCAGATGTGATCAAGAAGATAAGAAATACTTTCAATCAAAGAAAAAGAAAAAGAGAGCAGATTCGTCTAAAGAAAAGTATCTGATAGACTTTAGTGACGAATACTTTGAAAAAGTCTCAAGTCCAAGACTCAAAGTAATCGATGGAACTCAAAGTTCTAAGCAAATTTTCATATGCTTTTATCATGAAGAGACTTTTGATCTAAAATTGGTCAGAAACTTTGATAATTAGGGTAATGATATGATATCACTATTCGGGATATGAGAACTGAAATTACTTCATCCGAGTTATATTCATTTTTCTAGGAGAAAAAAAGATGGAAAAAGTAAAGTCTGAAGTAGCATATGGTGATAGAAAGGTTTTTAAGCAATCATTGATGTCATTCGTGCTACTATGGAGAGAATAAGGATAAGGAAAGCTCTTGCATATGCTAATCTGAAAACCGTCATTAATGGTATCTCTTCCATGAGAATCTCAACAAAAGGAGTATTGGAGGTTAGAGAAAAAGGTGTTGCAAAACGTTATGAATTCTATGCAAATGTTGATATAGTAGGTTTATCGCTTGACACATTGAAAACAATTCTTAAGATGCCAATTCTTGTGAATGAATCTAAGCCGGCACTAGGAAAGATTGTTAATAACTTCAAAGAGCAATAGCCTATGCTATAAAAGATCAGGAGATGTACAATCCAAAACCCATGTTTGAGTTGAAGGAAGAACCAATAGAATTTGAAGATTGAAAGCCGACAGCAAATCTAAGGTGGGTATTGTTAAGACTATGTAATAGATTAGATTGTAGTGTTATATGTTTTTATCTATTTGTATTGTATTAGTTAGTCTAGGGACTTATTATGGATAGTCTCCTAGTATATTTGTTATTGTAGTATAAATAGACGTGTATAACTTCATTTGAAGTCAAACCTTTCTAGAAAATATTGTAAACCCTCTAGTTTATGCTTAATACAAGTCTGGAAAATTTATTGAGTATTCGATTGTGTTGTGTTCATAGAATTGTTCCTTCGATCATTTCATCTTGCAGGTTTAGATCCAATTCCAGCTTATCAACAAGTTTTAATTTGTTTCCATTTGGTTAGTTTTCACCACCAAATCCCCCCCTCACTTTGGTTTTTACCATTTAATTCATGCATAATTGATGGCCTAAGTTATAAATTGCCTATTCATATTTGTTAGCATTTGGTTGTGTTATATTTTGATGATGTGGATAGTGAACTATCAGTTTATTTTGCAAGAATTCACATTTTGATAATTGATATGGGACCGGTGAACATTCGTACAATCGATTAATTCATGCAGTAAGTTCCACTCTCTTTTCCATTTGGTTATTCGTATTTGCATGTATTCATGTTGTGTAGGCGTGGTTATCAAATACAAAACCCAAGAAAACTAAAGTTGCATGTTAAAAGAGAAAGTAGACAACACACATTTTAAGATCAACTAAAAAAGTAGATTAATCCAGCTAGTTTATGTGTGTTTCATTTGACAATAATTATGTTTGTATATATTTTGATTTATTATTCTTTTCCATTTTGATTTATTATTTTGATTTATCATTTCACAAATAATAATAATTGAAATTAAAATGGACAATCTCACGAAAATGGCTAATAATTAGAACCACAATAGATAGATATGGCTATTGCTACCCTTTAGCCAAGGTTTCTTACAAACAGATGAGGCAAGATCTTATGTTTGGTTAATATTTAATAGAAATGTTGTTATGACTATTACTACTCGTTAGTCACACTTACTTGAACATAATGCTTGATTCCATCAAACCTTTAGTCACGGTTTTAGGGAAATGATAGTGGCTAAAACAGTGTTTCTCGTGACTATGTTGGGGTTATTTGAAGATGTCACTTTCCAAATATAAGCGAGTGAAGATATCGAGCATCATCACGAGCAAGCACGGGTGAAGACGTTCATTAATTGTATTTGTCTTAGAATATTTGTGTAATCGTTTCGTGCTTAAATGCGCGTTTGTGCTTAACTGCATGCTTTTAGGTTACATTGTAAGGTGAATGGTATGGACTATAAATACCATCACCTAGGTCATTTGTTTAAAAGTTGCCTACATTTCATTTCATATCAATTTGTAACCTCTCCATTGATCTAATACAATTCTCCTATTCATATTATCATCAATCTTCATCATACTTTGCATTGATCTTCATGAACATCAATACGTGATCAGTGAGATTCCGCATCACTGATTGCAAACAACATCACCAAACAATCTCAGATCTAGATCCAAGCTCGCTCCCTCTAGAACTATCAATTGGTATCAGAGCTGTTGGGTGATCTCTGATTGTTGTTGTTATTGATGGAATTTTAGCTACCATTAGCTTTGATTCATGTTTGTGTAAAGAACTGCAAAGTTTGAGATCAATTGGTGAAGATTTGATTGAGTTTTTGAAGAAATTGTTCAAGTTCGTCATATTCACTGCTCAAAATTGAAATCTGGAATTTGTTGTTGATATTGAGAAATTGTTGACTGAGATATGCTAGAAATCATAATCCTAAGCTTCGTTCATGTTCAAACATCACTAATTTGTTGATTTCGATCCATATTTTGTCAATTTGTCTCAAAACCCACTTGTTGTGTTCTTCATCAAAAATCCCGATCTGAATGAGATTTAGCTTGATTCAAGGTGTAAAAACTTTGAAGGAGTGTTAGAAACATCATTCCTAAGCTAATACAAGCATTGAATTGAACAAAAACAACAAAAATTGAAGAATTGATCTTGTGTTCATCACAATTTTGACTTTGAAAAGTCAATCTGATATGAAGATTTGAAGAAGTGTTCAGCCGGGTAAATCACTGTTCAGACGGGTGAAAAGGAAGAAAAACACTGTTCAGCCGTGTAAGCACTGTTCAGCCGGGTAAAACATTGTTCAGCCGGGTGAAGACACTGTTCAGCAGGGTAAAGACACTGTTCAGCCGGGTGAAACACTGTTCAGCCGGGTGAGACACTGTTCAGCAGGGTAAAGACACTGTTCAGCCGGGTGAAGGAACTGTTCAGCCGGGTGAAGTTACTGTTCAGCCGGGTGAAGAAGAAAAATTCACTTTATAGCCGGGTGATAGAAGGAAATCACTGTTTAGCCGGGTGAAGCACTGTTCAGACGTCCCAAGTTGTTGACCCGTCCCAACAGTGACCCATCTGTAAAAAAAAAAAAAAAAAAAAAAAAAAAAAAAAAAAAAAAAAGTATCATTTTTCCAAATTTTCAAATTAGTCATTTTTAGCCACCATGACTTCCCAGAAAAAAGTATCAAGATGACTTTGAAAATTCAAGAAAAATGTCAACGGGCATGTTACCCGTGATCCAAGAAGAAAATAAAAGAGAAAAGATGTGCACCAAAATATGTTTTGAACAAGTTGAAGAGTGCAAATTATATTCACTTTGGATTTGTGATAAACTCAAGAAAGAAGAAACCATGCACAAGAATCTGAAAGAACAACATGAAATATCTGATCAAAGAATCACATCTCATGAAGAGTTGCTCAAGGAAAAAGAAAGAGAAGCAATGAATATCAAGAATGAAGCTGCAAAATCAAATGCACACTCATCCAGTGTGATCAAAGATTTGCAAGAAGAGATTACAAAGTTGAAGAAGTTGTCTGAGATGTTCAATTCAGATAACAACATTCTGAAAACCAAACTGCAAGAAGAACAAGAGAAGCATGCAAGTCTACAAAAAGATCACCAATTGTGTGAAGATAGACTCAAATCTCTTACACAGAATGTTGATTCAATGCTTATCGAAAAGCATAATCTGAATGTTCAACTCATGGAGCTCACTGATAAACTCAACAGATCACAATCTGATCTTGTGTTTATCAAAGAAGAAGTTGAAAAAGAAAAGTCTGTTGAAAAGAAAGATGAGAGATTAGTGCCAACCGGAATTGTTGGATCACTATCTTCTCAAGAAGAAGAAGAAAAGACACAAGAGTTTCAGTCAAAGAAGAAGAAGAAGAAGGTTAGAAGAAAGAAAAGCAAAGCCAAGAAGAACAAGATAAAGGCCGCTTCATCTGATTCTACATCACAGACTCCTTCTACTCCAAAGTCTCAAGATTCCGAATCCCCGAGTGATTCAAACAGTGATGTCTACTGTTTAATCTGTGACTCTGAAACTCATCATATTTCTGATTGTATCTACAGTCAAGGTGTCTTTCCTTATGGGTCAAAAGGTGACAAGTTCAAGACTCCAGCTTCTTCAAGCAAGCTTCAACAAGATTCAAAGGTCAAAGCTCATCAGAATCAACATGCTTCAACTGCAAAGACTTCTCAAAAGCAAAGAAAGAAGTCTCCCTTCAAGGCTCATCAGAAGTACTGCGAGATATGTGAAATGTACAATCACACGACAACGGAATGCTGCTACAACAAGTACTGCACCAACTGTCAGATGTACAACCACGACACAATGGAATGTTATTACAACAGGTACTGTTCCTTTTGTGACATGGTAAATCACAACACATCCGAGTGCTACTACAAGCCGAGAAGGTATGTCCAAAGAAATTCATCATCTGCACATTCTGCCAGGTATGTTTCTGATCTTAAATTCTCTAATGGTGATCATTCAAGTGATTCATGGAAACCAAGATCTGTAAGAAAACAAAATCAAACAAATCCATTTTTGCATAAGCAAAATAGTCTACAAAACCGATTTTTGAAAAATAGGTTTAGAAATGACTATGACAGATCTTCCATGAATGATTCTAGACAGGTGTCCAAACCAAAGCATTCCTTTGGTCCCACACAAAAACAGTTGTGGAGAAAAACACTTGTTAAGAATCAAGATGAGCAACGTGCTTCATCAATCGATGGTCCACCAGAAGATGTAATTTATCAAAAAGTTACATATATTGATGATTTCGGACAATCCAAGACCGCAATGGCTTGGATTTCACCCTCTAACTGATTTGTTAGTGTGTTAGGGACAGTTATGGAGGCCGGTCAAACAAAGAAAAGAAGACCGTGGCTGATCCCTTATCATGACAAGATACCGAATCTTGTTCATGATGTCTTCGATGCAACTAACACCAAACGGAGTTGGAAACAAAAAGGAATCATTGAAGGAATTTTTAAAACATTTTCAAAAATCAAACAATGATGGCAGTGCAAGAAACAACCGATGTTTCATTTCGTCTGTTTAGATGAAGTATATTGCATGCACTCTTCATACGTTGATAACATATCTGCCATTTTCTTTTCATTAAACTTTCAATTTTCTTAGAAATTTAAAAGTTTAGGGGGAGAAATCATTATTAAAAAAAAAATGATAAAATCAGAAAAATCCAAAAATATGTTGAATCTACTTGCACGTACATGAGAAATGATAGTACACTAGAGTTATTCAACGCGTCATTTTAAACAATAAAGACTGAAGCGTGAAAATTGATGTGCGAGACAGCTCAGACAATTAGACTGAAAAAGTATATTCTTTGATGATTTAACTAAATTCTAATGAGTTTTTGTGGTTGAAACATCTTAGTTCATGTGAAACGTTTATACAAATCAAATAGATATCTTGTGATGCAACGATATACATTGGGTAATGATGCAATCTATTCAGTGTGATGAACCGCATCGTGAGCTTCTTTGTTGTGGTACCCACAGACCTGAAGTCTCACACGAAGTCTCTTTTGAGCTTCAAGGTGCAGCAAAAGATTCCAAAATGGAACAAAAAGAGTCTCAAATGTGGACCGTCACCAATCAAATTCCAAAATGGAATTCAGAAGATTCCCAAGGGGAACAATAGGAAAAAGAAAAATTCCAAAAAGGAATTCAAAAGAAGTCCCAAAGTGGACCAAATTCAATTAGAACCCAAATTCCACACTGTTTATGATTGTAAGTGACCTGACGTGTTGAGTTGTTCTCAGGATATTTAGATGAGGTGTATAACTTTCTAATGTGCAAAGTATGGGTCACTCAAAACTTATTCTTAATCAACCTAATTGATCATCAAGAATAGAAAAAGTAAGTGTGTCACTTCAAGCTAATTGATTTGTTCAACAATTCTTCACTCAATTACTTCACAATTCAAATGTCTATTCTCAAAACTGCAAAACATGTGTTGGATTAATTGTTGGTATGATCTCATTGCAGGTTAAAGATTCAGAATGTAAAGAGAAAATTCCAAAAATATCAAAAACATTAAAAAAAATTCAAAAAGAACAAAAAGATTGTCATTTTAATATTTTTCTTTTGTGTTGGCAGATTAACATATGTTATTGATATAGAAGTTGTTCATTAAGCAATATCTCATCCGATTGAGAACTTAATCTTTACATTGATGATAAATGCACATTATTGCCTGAGTTTTAATTTTTTTCTTTGAGTTGCAAGAACAGTTTCCATTGCAGAACAAGCTTCCACGCGACTTGAAGATGTTCCTGTTCAAGCCTGATTCCAGCCCAAAGATCTCCAAGTCAGATTGCTGAGTGTTAAGAATCCTCCTCTTAATATCTCATACACAGATCCCGTTAACCTCTAAAGCAAAAGTTGAGGGGGAGTATTCTAAGTCAAAGAAGTCTTCGCATTATACTTCAACCGTTGAAGAAGATCCCGTTGCTGATATATAGATTCACCGGAATTTACTCTCTGCTTATTTCTTTCCATAGCCTCTGATGTTACTTAAAAGGGAGAGAAGGATGCAGATTGCTTGTTGAAAGACAGAGTTTTGGCAGCATCATCTTAGGGGGAGTACTGTTGGGTCCTCTTGAAGATAATGCATACCAAAACTTTAAGTTGCTCTCTATGCTCGTCACATGAAGATTTAAGCTGATATGTCAGATTTGTAAAGTGTCATCTTAGGGGGAGTACTGTTGGGGTTATTTGAAGATGTCACTTTCCAAATATAAGCGAGTGAAGATATCGAGCATCATCACGAGCAAGCACGGGTGAAGACGTTCATTAATTGTATTTGTCTTAGAATATTTGTGTAATCGTTTCGTGCTTAAATGCGCGTTTGTGCTTAACTGCACGCTTTTAGGTTACATTGTAAGGTGAATGGTACGGACTATAAATACCATCACCTAGGTCATTTGTTTAAAAGTTGCCTACATTTCATTTCATATCAATTTGTAACCTTTCCATTGATCTAATACAATTCTCCTATTCATATTATCATCAATCTTCATCATACTTTGCATTGATCTTCATGAACATCAATACGTGATCAGTGAGATTCCGCATCACTGATTGCAAACAACATCACCAAACAATCTCAGATCTAGATCCAAGCTCGCTCCCTCTAGAACTATCAGACTATATAATAGAAATAGCCACAATTACAATAAATTCATGTGGTTGTTGATACCCTTTAGCTACATATATTTGGTCCAAACACATGATTCAAACATATCGTTGGTCACGTTTCTAGGATATGGATGTGGCTAAAAAGTTTTTTTTATGACTGTAAATTACAATTGGTCACACTAAAGATAAAAAACATGTGGTTGTTGCTACCCTATAACCACACTTTTTAATACAAAATGCTAGATTGCAACAACCCTTTAGCAACAAGGTTTTTTGAAATTTATATAGCTAAAACTAGGTTTTTAGTGACTATATAACAAGAACGGACACATTTACAATATATGCTTGTGGTTGTTACTCCCATTTAGCCACACTTTATTCAGACAAACTAAGCTAATTACAACAGCCCATAGCCATGGTTTTTTGAAATGTATGTGGTTTTTATACATAGGTTTTAGCCACGTTATAATAGATTTTTGTGACTATATATAGCAAATGCTCACTCTTATAGTTTTTTTTTTATGTGGGTGTTGTTTAGCTTTAGCCACACTAAGAATTACAAAATTTTCTTGTGTGTCTAAAAATAGTTTTTAACCATGCTAATTGACAAAAAATGTTTGATTCCTAAAACCTTTTTACCACGTTTATTTTAAGTAAGCATCGCTAAAACAATGTATTTAGGGACATTTGTTACCCTTTAGCCAAGCTTATAGTGAATTCATATGGTTGGTACCTTTTAGTCACTCTTTTAGTTAGCCATTGACACTAAAACGTGAGTTGACCGTATAATACTAAAAATGACGGGACTTGCGGTCACGCATGAGCTGAAAAACCATGGCGAAAGGCATATGACCACGGAATAAACCATGGCGAAAGCTCTTTTTTGGCATGGTGTATGGTGTTGCTATCGTAGTCAAATGCCGTGTCCCCTGTACGTAGTTATATGTCGTATGATCATCCTTATGTACAAAAAAATATACATATTTATATGTCTAGGTGACATTGCCCAAGGAACTCTCATAAAGGGGGTACAAAAGTTTAATAAAAAAAGTTTATATTTTATAAGGAACCTTAAATGGAAGAAGGTGAAGCGAAATGAGATAGGTTTGTTTCTGTTAGATCATTTTGAATAAGGATGTAAATACATATGCATGTGTGGCAATTTCTTTCTTTGCTCTAATTGTCCCATTTACATACAATGTCTATCTTCTAATAATAGTTGTAACACACTCTCTCTTCTCTCCTCCCTCCCTCACTCACACCACTTCATTCTTCATGTTCTTGCACAAAGTACTACCTACCCCTTATCTCCTCCACATACTCAACCCTTTTCCTACACATCACCTTTTCTTTTTTCTTTTTTTTGACAAACCAACTAATACAAGTAGCATAGAAGAGTTCCATACTAATTCAAACATGAGACATACCTCATGAATGAAAGCCAATACAAACCAACATAAACTAGCCAAAATGACAAAACAATTAGGCTATAACCTAGGAAACATGAATAATATGCAAAAAAAAAAAAACAAATCAGCCCCCATCCTCCAAAGCATTCCCTTCACCGATCTTCCGTTCTCAAAGCACATCAATCACTCGAATCCTGTTTTGGAACTTGAGCCCAAGTAGCTTATATCGAACCGTATTGAATATTTCCCCTGCAAGCACATTAGGATGACACGTCTGGTTTTTAAACAATCTATTATTCCTCTGTTTCCAGACAAAGTAAGTTGTAGCAGCAATACACAACTTACCTATCACATGATAAATAGATCTAGACTTCGCTTTGGTTAACCAATCTATGATAGCCGACCTTGTAGGTGGAATATCTTGCAAATGAGCATATCTGCTAGTCACATTCCAAACTTTCTCAGCATACGAGCATTCAAAGAAGAGATGATCATGGGAGTCATATGCACTAAACATAAGGGGCAGCACATCATGCGCATATTTCCACGCCTAGACAAGTCCAAGCTAATGATCTTATCACGAGTTAGCAACTTGTTCCTCATGATTAACCGTATTAAGAAAGCATCTCTCGTTATACATTGAGAGAAGAAAACCCCCTCAGACCAATCCACACTTGACCCACGAGATCTAGTAGAGTTCCATACCTCTTTGGTTGAAAACAGATGCATAGCCGTATCCTCTTTCCAAACGAGCTGCATCTGTACATCATGCCTACACATCACCTTTTCTCTCCTTTAAAAACACCAAAAAATGCCTTATTGGAGATTTTCTTAATTGAACTTAGAACTGGAAAAAAATAAAGTTGCAAATGAAGACCATAATCCTGAATGACGAAGATTGAAAGGGTCTTATTAAATTATATATAGAGAAGAATATGGAAAAGATGAAGGAGTCACATCTTCTAGGTCCCCAATAACTTTTAACATTACAATCAAATACTATATATCTTCTATTTGTACAAAATAAGTCATTTAACTACCCTAACTTATACCCTAAATTATGTATGCTAAATATAACGAAACAATTTAACATGTGTTTTTAATTAATTAGAATGGTTTATTTTTATAATGGTTAATTTGGCATCCCTAAAGACTTTTTATAAAATTATTGTGGATTTACTATATAAATTATTCCAGTATATGGGGAGAATTTAAAGTTGTATAATTGGTCGTCTATTTTCGTCTTCATTTCCTGGTTTTATGACCTAAAAACTTGATGTGCTTGTACGAAGTAAGAAAAAAAATGATTAAGTATAGGGTCCAAAAATCAAACAATAGTGTTGCTAAATTGAAAAAAAGCTTCGTTCATTTTTGTGTTCATAGGCCTTTTTTTTGTCTCGTCCAGGGTAGTAAAATCCTCTAGACCAACCATGGGAAACGCTATGAAATATAATACAAGAAAACACTGTGAGATACAACTATAACACCATGTAATGTTTAGCCTTACTTGTTATTAACACTTTGCAAAGAAAAACTACAAACAAAACCTAAGTCCCGGTCGTTGCATCATGTACCTCGGGTAACAATCATAGTTTATTCCTAATTTACTTTTAACTTTTCAAAAGTTGGATCCGGATTTTAAAAAAACTTTGTTATCTCAATTAGAATTTTAAATGATGCCTTGTATACGACTATCTTATTTTCAGTTTTTATTTTTAATGGCCAACGAGGAAAAACCATTAGCAAAAGATCATCTACGTCTACAAGGACAAACAACACTGGTGATCTGAGTCGCCCCATCCAACAAAACCCATTGCATGGAATCTCACAATGGTAAAACCCACCTCCCACCCGATGCATATCGCACCAATAGGGTCATGAATCTACCTCATTCCAAATCAATTTATTTGGACCTCATTGGCCTTTTTTCCCTTCGTATCATCCGTAACAATAAATTTTTTCTTAAGTAGCGACCAGGTTGTCGCTTTTTTTAAAGTTTTCATAAATGTTGGGAGATAATATTTTATTTCTATTACTAATTGTTTAAGTAGTAGTGATTGAGTTTTAAAATGACATGTCCTTGTTTTCGGTAAAAGCGTTACCTTGGTAAATTCGTTTAAAACAACCAAAAGAGAGTACAAGTGATACGGATGAAACACCTATCGGTTCATATATTTGACATACCACATATATGTAGGCAAAGAGAACAACCAAAATACTGACCAAACAAATACTATAATCAGCTAACTAACAACAACTAGTTCATCACCCCTTTGTCTTATTTATCACACAGCCCATAGGCAACTTCCAATCTTGTAGGAGCTAAATCACATGAGGAGCGTTCTTAAATTTCAACAAAGTCAACTTCAACCGTATAATGCTTGAAATATCATTAACAATCAGATCCGATGACTTTGTGTTATTCGTGAATAATCTTCTTTTCCTCTCTTTCCATACAGGATAGGTCGTAGCTGTAACCATAACACTTACAGTAACATTCCTCGTAGACCTAGACTTTGATTTATGTATTAAACATTCAAAAATATCATCTCGGTTAACCGATTAATGTTGTAAAGTCTTGATTTTCTTCCAAACCTTAGTTGCAAAGGAACACTCGAAGAAAATATGTTGATGCGAATCTGGCCCGTGTTTACACAAAGGATGATAGGTTCAATTGGATCGTTAATATCGCTCAATGATCAGAATAACATGTACACAAACACAGTTCAATCACAAACACAATTCATACTAATAATTCTCTTTGTATATTGATGATCAAAGCAGTATTGTAATACAAGTGCAGGAGAAAATAAATCACACACACTAAGTTCTCTCTCTTACGTGAAAATGTGATCTAGCCTCCCTCCTCACACTCTCTCACTACATGCTTTAAAGCAACAATTACAAGTTTAAGGAATATACAAAATAGACCTTAAACTATACACAAACATATAAACAAAATACAAAGTAAATCTTAATCTAGGAAATAACCCTAACAAAGGACAACACATCAAATTTAAATTCTCATTACCTTCGACATCCCACAACGTTAGCTTATCTTATGTCTTCAATTCTAGCATATAATTAACCACATAAAAAAGGCATATCTAGGGATACAACGAGAAAACCAAACTGCTTTGCCCAAGGAACGTATTCAACCCTTGACAAATATCCTCATTCATAACCATCAAAATGCAACCAAACTTTTTACTTGTGTTTACTTTCTAAATTAGTTATTTGATAGTGGTGACCAACTTGATTTTGTTTTATTTTTGACTTCATGCACGTTGGTCTTGTTTTTATTAATTTCATAAAACTTGCATAAATTTGAATGGTTTATTTTTAGTATTTATAACTTACTGGTCTTTTGAACTTTAGGTTCTTTGGTACATGATACACCAGAATTAAAAATTATGTCAACAGATTCATTGCCAAACAAAAAAAGCCTAAAGAACGTTTTGTATAGTTTGGTCTAGTCAGGTTCGGTTTCTTTAAAAACTTAGTGACAAGACCAAGCTAGCACATAAAGCTAAGGATACACATTTGTGAGATTTTGAACAACTAGTCAAGCTCTTTCATCATTAAATAAATTTTTTATCAAAAATAGGTTAATGTTATTAATGGAAAAGAAAGCACGCAGCAGTGAAATATTTGAGGCTAGAAAACACTTATTGACAATATTTTTGTTTAACCAAAAAAGGAAAGTTAGATGTAACAAACAAAAGACTGGTTCCATTCCTACAATCCCTCTCCAATAGTCATCCAATGTTTCCCCTCATATCAATCTTTTTCTAACTCCCTAAACCTTCGGTTCAATTCGATCAATCACCCAAAGACTGATTCGTGTTGTCTCTCTCTCTCTCGATCTGGTCCTCCCCTCCCCTCCCTCCGACCATCCCAATGGGGAACTGTTGTTCCCAAGCTCAACCTCAAGATGCAGAACCTGAAGCTCATAAATCCTTAAAAGGAGACAACTCTAGCGAGGAAAAGACAACAGCACAAGCGCCACCTCCTAAAACCATCCCTACGGCTCAGCCTGCCAAGAATGGAAAGCATTCACCCATTGGGACAGTTCTAGGGCGTCCCATGGAAGACGTTCGAGGTCTTTACACCATAGGTAAAGAGCTAGGTAGAGGGCAATTTGGGGTCACCCATCTGTGCACTTGCAAGAATACAGGAAAACAGTTTGCTTGCAAAACAATTGCGAAGAGGAAATTGGCAAATAAAGAGGACATTGAGGATGTGAAGAGGGAAGTTCAAATCATGCATCATTTGGCTGGGCAGGCTAATATTGTGGAGTTAAAGGGCGCATTTGAGGATAAACACTCGGTACATTTGGTGATGGAGTTGTGTGCTGGAGGAGAGTTGTTTGATCGAATCATCGCCAAGGGTCATTATACGGAGAGGGCAGCAGCATCATTACTTCGGACCATTGTTCAAATCGTTCACACGTGTCATACAATGGGTGTTATTCATAGAGATCTTAAGCCAGAAAATTTTCTTCTTTTAAACAAGGATGAAGATGCACCACTTAAGGCTACGGATTTTGGTCTTTCTGTATTCTACAAACAAGGTCCATATTCAATGAACTCTTTATTTCTCACTTTGTTTTTAGTTGTTTAAAATCTAAATTATTTCTTACATACAAACCACAAACAAAATATACACATTTTATACATGTGTTTAAACATAAAAATCTTTGAAAAATAGTATGATAAAAATTTTATACACATTTTCGGGCTTTGTTACTCGATGTAGGAGAGGTATTCAAAGATATTGTGGGAAGTGCATACTATATTGCACCAGAGGTTTTGAAGAGAAAATATGGACCCGAAGTTGACATTTGGAGTATAGGGGTCATGCTATACATTCTTCTAAGCGGAGTTCCTCCATTCTGGGCAGGTGATTATCAAGATTACAATGGGTGCAGGGTTAACCGACCCTCAATTTATATGTGTCACATATGTTTTGATTTTTAAAAGATGGATAGGGTATATGACCTTTGTTGTTTTTGAAGAAAAAGATTAATCTAGCTATACGTTTTGATCCTGTATTTGACAAACAAAGTGAAAAGAAAAAGTTTTGAATTATATTAGGTACTTTAACTTATCTTTCTAAATGGTTATTGAACTCCTTTTTGTGATAATGATTACCTAACTCAAAACCATCATTATAGTTGTTAGATTTACCAGCCAGTTTTAATAATAGAATAACAACATTGTAAAGATTAATTGTTCAATAGAGAATATGATTAGCTTCCGTGTACGTGATATAGAATCGGAGCACGGTATATTCAATGCAATCTTACGAGGGCACATCGACTTCACGAGTGACCCATGGCCATCAATATCTCCCCAAGCCAAGGATCTTGTAAAGAAGATGCTGACTTCAGATCCAAAGCAGAGGCTGACAGCTCATCAAGTTCTTTGTATGTGCTTATCAAATATTCTTCATTGATAACCACCCACAAATTTATTATTTAGTTTTGTACAGCTCATCCATGGATTATAGAAGATGGCGAAGCACCAGATAAACCACTTGATAATGCTGTTCTCGGCCGGCTAAAACAATTTAAAGCTATGAATAATTTCAAAAAAGTTGCACTTCGGGTACCTACAACATCTAAAATAGTTATTGTAACACTACTAGAAATTTGATCTTTGATTTATTTATTTCCCATACTTTTACGGAATCGGAGCAAAATTGTTTCCTTCAATCGTGACTGACTTTACGTTTGCGATCAAAATCAGTCGCAAATTTACAACCACGAGAAAAACATTTAGCTATTTTTTTGTTAGAGCAGCTTAGCTTTATAGTATTGACATATATATGTAGATATTCATCACATTGCATAATTTTTATGTAGCATCCTTTTTCTGGATGAGCAGGTCATTGCAGGATGTCTTTCGGAGGAAGAAATCATGGGACTTAAGCAAATGTTTAAAGGAATGGATTCCGACAACAGTGGAACCATAACGCTTGAGGAACTAAAACGTGGGTTATCTAAGCAAGGGACAAGACTAACTGAATCTGAAGTCAAACAATTGATGGAAGCTGTAAGACTACCAAACATACATGATTTTATTACTCAAATTATTACTTGTTCACAAATGTTAATATGTTGTTAGCAAACATTAACAGGCTGATGCAGATGGAAACGGAACCATTGATTACGAAGAATTCATAACTGCAACAATGCATATGAACAGAATGGATAAAGAAGATCATCTTTACACTGCATTCCAGTATTTTGATAAAGATAATAGCGGGTATATAATGTTTCGGTTTGATAGTTAACAAACCGCGGTTTTGGGTTTTATGTGTGTAACGAGTGAGATTCTTTATTGGTAGGTACATTACTATAGAAGAACTTGAGCATGCTCTCCGTGAATATGGAATGAGCGATGACCGGGACATCAAGGAAGTTATATCTGAAGTTGACTCTGATCATGTAAGTAACATTAGTAATAGATGGATATTGGAGCTTCCTAATCCACTGCTAAATGCCTTTAACAATCATAATACTGGTCCTAAGTTTTATAAATTTTCAAAAAATAAATGGCCTTGATTTAAGTATATATATGTATATAAATTAATCTATATATATATATATATATATATTTGTAATGGAATGTAAGAGGTTCACTATCACAATTACTTCTTAAGAGCGCACAAATAAAATCTAAATGTTTATGATCTTTGTAGGACGGCCGGATCAACTATGACGAGTTTGTGGCAATGATGAGAACAAAAACCCAAGCAGACACGATGAACCCCAAGAAACTAAGACAATCGTTTGTAGCTAAGTAATAGTTGCAAGCGTGTTGTCCGTGCCTAAGCATGTTCGAAGAGGAGGGAGCTGCATGAGGACGTTTGAGGCAACAAGACAAGAGTCGAATCTGGTTTGGAGAGAACTCGAATCAAAGCAGTGGGGATATTGATGTTTTAGCAAGAAACTTTTTATATATATTTGTTTCTTTTGGAGATTAGTGAACAACAATTGTAATGGCCAGTATTTGGATGATTTAGAAAATGTCTTCCAATTCACATGCACATGATATAGAATCAATTATATGGCTTGTTCATATTTTTGCAATTATTTGGAATCTTTGCCTTCATAAGCAAATTTTTTAAACATATTTCATCTTCTTTGGTTCGTTAAACGTTTTTTACAAATCGAACGGATTAATACCTTAATCATTGTGTTGAGACATCTAAATATAATGATCCTACTAAAGGTGGTTTCTGAACAATATTATATGATGCAATACTTAGTGCAATATGAAGATTATAAATAGGAAAAATAAATTAGTTATATTACTTCCAATGTCTTTAACAGATGATTCAAGAAAACTGAAACAAAAAAATTACAAAAAGGTGTATAGGAGGGTATTAAGTACTTGCATATGCTTTATCCTCGTAGATATTCATTGTGTGACTTACCTCACATACAATTATAACTAATCATAAGACTGATAGTGCTAACTTCGATACCAATCTATCACACCACCGCCTTGGCGGAAACATAAGGATATGATGTCATAGGATGCTATAAACACATGTATATGTCCTCATAGGATGATATGAACACATGGAATGAGAAAAAAGAATATTACAATACCATTGAGCAATACTAACATCCAAATGACTACATTGTATTAAGATACGTATATCCAAAATTATAATACATTTACTAAGACAAATCATATGCCTATGCATCACAATCTTGATTTATTTGTCTGAAAACATGTTAGAAAACGGGTCAAGATATAGTTGGTTAGCTTTTAGGTTTAGGGACTCAATAAAAGATACGTTGTTTAAGTTTGAGTAGAGATTAAATAGCAAGTGATAACATAGCATGTTGCTACAACACAAATCGGCCCCTGAGATAACATTGGAGATTTGCTGGAAGTATTCTAGGATTTGACCATCCTAATCTTCCAACGGTGCTAGGAGGATTAGTCTGGACTAGAGGTTCTTCTTTCCTACTTCCTGAGGTCGGATCTGTCACTGTGATTTGGATATCGCCAATAACGTTATATTCCTTGCCTGAGATCTAATAAGAAAAGAACAATTTTTAGGCTCACCAAAGGGGAGGGTCTCGTGCGATACATCTTCGGCCTGAGAATCGGTATCGTTAAAGTAAAACACCAAGTGGGAAGTAAGAACTATAGTAAATAGTTAGAGAGAATGGTAGGAGATGGGATATTCAAACGTGGTGTGATGACCCAATTTATATAGGGAGATGAATATGGCTTGTTAAAACGTATAATTTTATTTCTAGGTTGATATCCTTGTGATTCTGGATACTTTTCTCGAAGGTAAGAACATTTCTTTATTAGTGTAAAATACTGCCTTGTGAAATTGTTCACTGTCAGTACTTTTCATTGTTACAAGCATGCTCATTGCTTTATTGTAGACTTTCCCTTTAGCTGTTTAAAGGTACCGATTCCCTTTTCAGGGGCATTTGTTTTCTTGGCCGACTATGAACTAACTAATTTATTTGTGTATGAGGTTTTGCTTAATTACGTAGTTTATAAACCTACATGCGTCATCAAAGCACAAGTGTAGAACATCAACCAAACACATGTTATGAATATTTACAAGTACATAAGCATGGAAATAATCATTTAGAATTTGTTGACTGTGGATTTTGTAAGTCTAAACAGTCAAGAGAATGCGGGTTGTTAATCACGATAGCACTAACATGTGGAATTCCTCATCTTTGGGTTTTTGGGTTGACATCAGAAGTTGTAAGCCTGGCTCATTGTAACTTTCTTGGTCCCTAAGTTAGAAACCTTTAATCTACTCTTTAATCTACTCTTTATATACCCTAGTCATGTAATTGTAATTTTGTGTGACTTTGAGCTTATTATAATAACCTATTTGCAACCTGCTGACGTAGGTACCCCATTGGTTATCTTGCTTTCTCGTTTACGGTATATGAAAAAATTAAAAAAACTTTATTTGGTTTTCTTTTAACTTCTTACGAGAAGAAAAGATAAAGAATTTTGTTTTTTGGGTTGTGATGGAAAGTCGTTTGAAGAAGAAAACAATCAGTTTTATTTGTGTTGGGATACGTGAAAAGAAAAGTTATTTGGTATTTTGGTTTATTCGATCAAGTAAAGGAAAAAAGTAATTTTTTATTTTGTTTGGTTATCGGTTTAATCAACAATAGAAAACCATTATTTTGGATTCTTTTTGTCTTCAATCATACCAGCAATTGTGGTCTATCTTAGGAATCAAGTCGCTTAAGCTTTATAAGGTATGAGTTTAAGATGACAAAAATACCAGCAATTGTTTTTGGAAAGTTGTTTAATAAAAAATTTATATTTATATTATAATGTAGTGATTAGAAACTGTATCAGTGCAATCTCACTACTTGTCAATGTTTAATTACATCTATGTGTTTTAGTTTATTTTGAAAATGTGATCTCATGATTGAATCAGTTTTTCTATCTAAAATAAAAAAAAACAAAAACAAAAGGAGGGTATATCTGAAAAGATATTCATTTCATATTATTTTTCAAAGTGTTTTGTATTATGCTATTGATATAATATCATACTCATGCATTTTCACGGGAAATGACACTCATAAATGGACATTTTTGCTTGTATTCATAACCAAATAAACACGCGGTTATTTAGTTAAATGAAATGGTCTAATGAGAAAACTAGAGATTATGTTTGTGATTGTGTTATAGATACTTGCTGCAAATGATGACCGATCATCATTTGAGTAAACTACCTGACCAAAGAATATTTATACAAGACACCGAGCTAGGAATCCTACTCCTACATATTCTAAAGCATTCAAGAAAAGATAGTTGGAAAATTGTTCTAGTTTTACAAAAGGATGCACGTAAAATTGGGCAACACACAAAATAGGAGAGCTTGTTAGATAAAAGGTTTTCAGCAACGACTCAGTCTTGAGGGAGCTTTGTTTGATTTGAAATTAAGACTGAAGTTAACTAAATTAAAGTATAAGATGACTGACTTATCGGTGTGGAACACAATGAAAGACGTTGATAATAATAGACTATGGGGTGTATTCATGGACCTAAAGTTTACCTAAATATTATCAGCATAGTCAATGTCGACATAAAAGTCAACGCAAAAGTCAACATGACGCGTTCGGGGTGAAGATTAGAGAAAAAACATTGTAGACCTGAAAGATGATGGAGTTTAAGAGTTTTTAAATATACTGTGTCAACAAAATATATTTAATCATTATTCGTCTTGATGATTTAGGAGTTTAAAATGACAAAATATATTTTAGACTAAACAATAGGTGTTTTAAATGTAAATTGTTATGAGTTATGTTTTTGTTTTACTAATAGTCTATGCCTTAATTGCAACTAGTCCAAAGTCACTAGGCTATATACAGAAGAAAGTCATGGTGCAATTAGGGTTTTCAAGCTTGCAAGAGCTAGAATAGTTTCCGTTATAAACACATTTTATGCAATTACATATGGACCAAATAAGGGTTTATAGTGTTCTTTATGTGTTCATCCAAAGTTCATCTTATTTTTGTCATTTTTATCCATATCTTCACAATCAACTGATTCAATAGTGTTTTAGGACCAACAATATGGTATTAGAGACTAATAGAAGTCCATAGTCTCTTTTTCTTTTACCATAAAACCCGGAACTAAAGCCATTTTATACTAATTTCTCGATTCCTCTTTTGGAATGTTACAACAAGAGTATTGAAATTCATTTTACTACTTTCAAATAACAGTAAATGTGTTTAACAATCCAAGTAAAGTAAAAAATAGATGATACAACAAAATCTTTTTAATTTAATGTATAACTAGGTCCAAGATACTAGATAAAATGTAACACCCTGATTTTTATGGTAGGAGTTAGTTACGTGCTTATGCTTGTATGAATGTTCGTTTAAATGATTATGATTAAAATGATGTATGACTTTTACGATATATGTTCTGTTAATGATAAATATGACGGTTACGATATATACGCAGGAGCAAGAAAATGATTATAAGTACTGAAAATGTAAAACGTAATGACTAATTACTTGCTAATTAGAAAAGGGAAGGATTAATGAAGAGGTTATGATGTAATTATAGGCCATTAAGGGTGAAAGAATAAATTAGGCCCAAAAGGGTAAGTTAATTAGCTATGGGATTTACCTAAAATAGCCTAATTACTTTATTAAAGCCCAAAGCCCACCTAAATAGCCTACCCAACATGAAAAAAAAACCCTACTACGTAACACTATTTCCAGCCTCCATCCCCCATTCTTCACCATCACAACAACAACACACACACAAAAACCCTAATCTTTTAAAGGAAAGGCAAGAAAGAAGAAAACCAATATTTTTTTGAATCAAAGGGGTGATTTGAAGTTTAAAGGTGTTAAACAACAGGTAATCAAGGTAAAATCATCCCCTAAAACTTGTTTTCATAACACAAAACGAATTTGGCCATTAATGGAGTTTTTAAGTTTTTCAAAAGTTTCAAAGAAATCAATAAAGGTTGCATTTTTATGGATAAAATTGTGCAAAAAGCTTAGATTTAGTCATATAAATGATAAACCAAGGTTTTGGACGTAAAAAGTTTGAGATTTGGTTGAAAAACAAGGATTTTGGGTTTGAAAACGAGCTGTAACAGCGTTTTGCGACACTAGTGTTCTTGATGCGACACTAGTGTTCATCTTGCGACACTAAGGATGACTTGAGTTCTAGGTGTATGTCGGGTGTGTTTGCGACAGTAGTTTAATTCCCAATGAAAGTTGGGCAAGAGCTTTGCGACACTACAAGTGGAGGTGCTGCTGAAGCAGCATGCGACACTGTGGTTCATCTTTGCGAGACTACTAGCGACACTATATGCGACATTGTTTGCGACACTAAAAAAGAAATGACGATTTTTCATAATAACTTAAATGCAGATCTTGCACCAAAACCACTACCTTAACCTGGTCCAAACAAGCAAAGATCACTTAAGAATCAGGGGAGTTCTAGACCTCACTTCCATTTCAAACACAATTTTGAGGCTAACATGCATACCGAGATGTTTTCCTGGACTGTTAGACTTTTTGTTAGGGCTCGTTTCTGTTTAAGATTTACTTTGTGTAACAATCCCGATTTTTGGGCCCGGAAATTTTTTTTTTTTTTAAATCCATTGGGCTTGGCCCAACTATTATTGGACTTAGGCCCCGCTTAAATTATTGGGCTTGGCCCAACCCTTATTGGGCTTAGGCCCAACTTAAATATGGGCTTGGCCCACGTATGTTACGATAAAAACCGATGACGAAACCCGTCATATTAATTACCCGAGTACGCGTAGGAAATTATTTTTACTACTGTTAGGGCTATTTCCTTGTTAAGATTTACTTTGTATTTTGTTTATTGTTTACATGTTTGTAAATAGTTTAGGGTCTATTTTGTTATATTCCTTAAACATGTTATTGGTTGATATAGGCATGTAGTTTGTGTGTGTGAGGAGAGAGGCTAGATCACTTTTACACTGTTAGAGAGAGAATTAACTGTGTGTGATTTATTTTCTCCTGCACATTGTACAACGAATTGCTTTGATCATCAATATACAGAGAATTATTTAGTATGGATTGTGTCTGTGATTGAATCGTTTGTGTTGTACTTGTTATTCTGATCATTGTGAGCGATTGAACGATCCAATTGAACCTATCAATTGGTATCAGAGCTTTCGGTATTGTGTTCTTCGCTGTTCTTAAGCAAAACACATCAAAATTGCTCAAAAACAATGATCTGAAGGATTTGATCGTGTTTTTGGTTGTGATTTATCATCGTAATCACTCCTATACACATCGATTGTGCAGATTCTATCAGATTATCATCAGATCTGAAGAATTAAGAAGAATAGAAAAAGTTACTGTTCGATCAATTTTTGCTCAAATTCATCGAAAAATGATGATGTTTTGGATTGATTGATATAAGGGTTTGTTAATCGGACCTTTTCACAGCTTGTGTGTGAATTTTGGACAATTTGGACAAGTTTTAGACAAAACCCAGAAAATTCGTTTGACGAAGATGATGAACATTTGAGTTTTGGTTGAAGATTAACTTGCCGGGTGATATATTTGACTTAGACATTTTCCTTGGACTTAGTTTTTTGTGAAGAAAATAGGTCCTGTGCAGCCGTGTAAGGAAATTTGTTCTAGACGGGTGAAGAATTTGACTTGAAAAAGTGCTACTGTTCAGCCGGATCAGACACTGTTGTGCCGGGTAATACACTGTTACGCCGGGTGATAGAGAAAATACAGCCGGGTAAACTTCAACTGTGTAGCCGGGTAATTAACAACTTTGTCGTGTGACCTAGTACTGTTCAGCCGGGGAAGCCCTTTGCCGTGTCAAGATTCTGCCGGGTCAAGACTATTGCCGTGTCAAGTGTAATTCTTATTGCCGGGTAACTGTTCATCCGGGTGAAGAACAAAAGTATTTTCAACTGTTGAGCCGTCTAACTGTTCAGCCGTGTAAAGACCTTTTTCCTGCCGGGTGAAGAACAAATACACTGTTTAGCCGGGTGAAGAAGGATTTTCACTGTTTTGCCGTGTGACTCACTTTAGTTGTTTTCAATACTTGTTTCTTATCTTGTCTTTAATTACTTGTCTTTATTTTAGTATTTTAATCATTTCTTTTCAAAAAATTTACAAAAACCAAAAATATTTTCTTTAAAAATTGTTAAAAAAAAAATGGCTCCTAATGATGATTCTGATAACCGTGTCCCTAGACTTTTGAATCGTGCAGATTTCAAGAACTGGACCATCAGGTTGAGACATCACTTGTGTTCTATTGACAATGACTTATGGAAATCAATTGAGAAGGGTCCTCACATTCCAACTCAGACACAACCAGATAGTGCTAGTACCTACACCAAAGACTCTACTGAACCTTATCCAGAAGATAATTTGTCAGCAGAAGATCTGAGAAAAGTAAAGAATGATAGCAAGGCTTATTCTTTGATGTGCAAGGGACTGCCACTTCAAGTTTTGTCAAGATTGGATGGATATCAGACTGGTTATACATGCTTCAAAGCATTGAAGTCGATATGTGAAGGAGGAGAACAATTGAGAAGTTTGAAGAAGTCGAAACTGAAAAGACAATTGGAGTTGTTTGAACACATTAATGGAGAGACAGTACACCAGATGATGAACAGGTTTGTTCACTTAACTACTAAGATGACAAATCTAGGAGTGAAGACTGAACTTCAAGATTTGAATGATCGATTATTATGTGCTTTACCATCATCATGGAAACAAACTGTTACCTTGTTGAAACATACTGAGAAATTTCCAATGGAACTTGATTTGCTTATTGGAAAAATTGAAGAAGTTGAAATTGATGAAGGATCAAGAAATACTGATAGATCAAGCTCACAAACTCAGTATAAGTATGTGGTAAATCCTGCCAATACTGTGGATAACGCTTTTCTTGCACAAGATGTAACAAAGTTTGAAGATGAGGGTGACTTATTTGTTGGTGCAAGTTTCTTTACTGATTCAGCATACTTTCCAAATTCACCAACTTATTCTCAACCTCAATCTCCACCAAGAGCTCAAGTTCAAGTTCCAAGTCAGAATATGAAGAATCAGTCAGAAAATCAGAGTTCAACTGTTCAAGCCAAAGTGAAAGACGTTATGAATATTCTGTTGCAAGACGATGAAACCAAAACTGCCTTTACTGCTTTTATGGCAAGCTTTCAAGCGTATCAAGGAAGTCATCTAAGTCAAATGGACGTGGTCCTTCAAGACTTATTTGAAATGGATCCAGTTGATGTTGAAGAAATGGATCTTAACTGGCAAATGGTTATGGTTGCGTATCGAACTCAAAAGCATGCATATGTTAATCGAAGTTACAAACCTCATGCAAACAAGACAGTTGGATTTGACAAATCTAAGGCCAGGTGCTTTAATTGTAACCAGTATGGTCATTTCTCAAGAGAATGCAAAGCTCCAAAGAATTTCAATGATCAAGCTAGTTCAAGCAATCAAGGTCAAGGTCAAAGTTCTCAACAGTCTACGAGTTATCAAGGCAGAAATCAGCGTTTCTTTCAGAAACCGTACCAAAGTCTTCCTATGCCTGAATTGAAGGAAAATGAAAAGAAGCCAGAAGACCAGACTAAAGCGTTAGTAGTAAGTGTACAAGACGGATACGACTGGAGTGCATATGCAGAACAGTTTACATCTGATCTTACATCAAATCTGGCTCTGGTGTGTGAAATTGAAGAAGAAGACTGGTCTGAAGAAGGGGATGGAAAAATGGTTGAAGATGTTAGTGAAGATTCTGAAGATTATGACTGGAGCGCAAAAGCAGATCCTACTGAAGAGACTGAAACCGAAGTTGCGTTAATGGCAACATCTAATGAGTCTTCATCTTCCACTGAGCAACCAAAGGTTAATCCTGAACTCCCACCTAACTATGTTCCATTGCCCTTGGATGTGAAAGAAAGGTTATGTTCTGAACAGTGCATTCAACAAGTAGAACATTATCGAACTCATTCATTCAAAATAGGTGACAAATTAAGTAAACATGAAAAACTTCATGAACAACTTAAAATTGATCATAAAATTGCTGATGAGAAGATTTTGTCACTTAAAGAATCATGGAACAAAACTTTGAACGAACTGGAATTGGTAACAAAACAACTTGAAGAAATGACAAAGAACTTTGAACAAGAAAAAGTCGCACATGCTGTCACTCAAGTTGAACTAACAAAGGTTAAAAGTTGTAAAACCATGGTTAAACAACTAATCAAAGAAAGAGGTAACAAAACCAAAAATGGTTTGGGTTTTACTCATGAACCAATGCCAAATTCAATCACACAAACCTTACCGGAAAACTTTAATGAATTTGATCATTCACCTGAAAATGAAAGAAAATTCAAAGAAATTCAAAGAAGTAAATCCGAGTCTGAAGGTACTGAAGTGTTGATGGAAAGCGTGAATGAAGAAGATAATGTGTCAACTGAAGCTGACGATGAAGCAAGCAACAAATCTGAAAACAAACTGGAGCCTGTTCTTATTCAACTGATTGAATATCCAAAGCTTAACCCAGAACCAGAATCGGTGAAGGAAGAAGGTGAATTTTCAGGATTCAATGATCCTGAGTATATCAAGTGGAAGAAAGAACAAAAGGCGCAAGTTGCTGCTCAGTTGCTCAAGACGAATACTGTGAAGAAGGATGAAGTTTCAACTGTAAAGAAGCAGAAAGCGAAAACAATGACAAATCAATCTGAAACAAAAGGATCAAAAGGCAAAAGTGTCTTAAAATCGAATGCTAACACCAAAGCTCAAAATGTTAAAACTGACAAAGTTAAACCTGTCAAGAAAATGTCAAAAGGTAAAAACATCAAGTTTGTGTCTGCAGGAACGTTTGATTTGAACGGATCTTATGGTAAACCAAACAATTCTCCAATCAAATCTAACTCTGGTCTGAAAACAGGTTCAGGTCCTAAGTCTTCCGCTGTCAATGATAAGAGAATTGAAAACAAAAAGGTGACCAAACAGAACAGTTTAAAATCGAACCAAAGTCCCATGCAATCAAAATCACAAACCAAGTCTCCACAAAGAAGCGTTAATCTAAAACCGAATAACCAAGATAACGAATCACGTTTTGGTTCAACATCAAAAGTTAACAATCGGCTCTTTAGAATTAGCAAGAAATATTGTGAAATTTGTGATAGATATAATCATGCAACTGCTGAATGTTTCTTTAACAGGTACTGCAGTTTCTGTGACAAAAGAAATCATTCTTCAGAAGAATGTTATTTTAACAAATTTTGTGATATCTGTGAGAGAAGAAATCATGACACAAAGGATTGTTTCTTTCGATCAAACTCGACTAGAGAAATGACTCCATATTCAAACTTTCAAAGAAACAATTCATATGGTTTTCAAAATATGAGTCAAAGTCATTCTCCGGTTTTGAGAAATTTCAATCGAAACAATTCTGTTTCTAACTTTTCAAAGAATGTGCAGGTTAACAGTTTTAAACCAAGAGCTTTAATGGTTAGAAATCAAAAGTTTGAAAATAACCTTGATCCTAACCTAGAGGAAAGGTTTATTGCTTTGAGAAGAAAGCAATCATTGAACGCCAATGGGCGAAGTTATCAGCATCAAAATCTTTTGAATGAAACAAATTTTCAAAATGTTCAATACAAACAAGTTACTATTGCAGATAGATTCGGAAAACCCAAGACCGTGTGGGCCTGGGTTGACCAAACTAACTGAATGTTTTTGTTGAAATGCAGGTACGCCCAAGAAGACCTATCAACTCATGGTTCGTTGATAGTGGGTGTAGCCGGCACATGACAGGCAACCATGCCTTGCTTCAGGATTTCAAGCAAAAGAATGGTACTCACGTAGCGTTTGGAGGTGATGCGGGTGGTAAAATCACAGCCGAAGGAACTGTTTCGAATGGGATTATAAGTTTTGATAAAGTCAACTACTGTGCACAGTTGAACTTTAACTTACTTAGTGTATCTCAAATCTGTGATAAATCTTATTCAACTCTTTTTGATGATTCTTTCTGTTATATTCTGAAACCAGGTTTCAAGATTGACAATGAGTGGGTAGTGGTGAAAGCGCCTAGAGATCGTGATGTATACAAATTGGATATGTCGCAGATTGATGCCGAAACCGAAACAACCTGTCTCATTGCCCATGCTTCAAATGATGAGAGTCAGCTTTGGCATAGACGGCTGTGCCACTCAAACTTCAGAAACATGAACCGTTTGGTAACTGGAAATCACGCTGTGGGAATCCCATCGAAGAAATTCTCCACAACTGATCTGTGTCCAGCGTGTTTGAAGGGAAAACAGCATCGGATGTCTTTTAAGTCCAAGCTCGAAAACTCCATTTCAAAACCCTTGCAGATGCTACATATGGATCTTTTTGGACCAACCAACGTTCAAAGCATCGGGAGAAAATCATATTGTTTAGTTATCATAGATGACTTTACGAGATTTTCATGGGTTTATTTTTTGCATGCAAAATCTGAAACAGCTGAACTTTTAAAAGAATTTATCATTAAAGTTGAAAACCAATTGGAATGCAAAGTTAAAGTATTAAGAAGTGATAATGGAACGGAATTTAAGAATGCTAATGTTGATTTATTTTGTGCAGAAAAGGGGATTGCTCGACAATTTAGTGCGCCTAGAACGCCTCAACAGAATGGGGTTGCGGAACGGAAAAACCGGACACTAATTGAAGCAGCAAGATCCATGCTCGCAGATGCCAAAATCCCGATCACTTTTTGGGACGAAGCTATTGCTACTGCGTGTTTTGTACAAAATAGAACATTATTAGTTCAAGATAAAAAGAAAACTTCTTATGAGTTGTTGTTTGGGAGGAAACCAAATATTTCTTACTTGAAAGCTTTTGGTTGTCCGGTATCGATTCTAAATCTAAATGAACATCTCGGGAAGTTTGAGTCAAAATCGGATGATGGATTTTTCCTAGGATATTCGTCTGTTTCTAAAGCTTATCGGGTTTTTAATAGCAAATCAAATACTATTATTGAAACTATCAACGTCAAGTTTTTAGAAAATTCGTTTCCTTTAGTGGCTCATGGTCCCGAATGGTTATTTGATTTAGATTCATTATCGAAATCCTTCAACTCTAACTTATTTGATTTTTCAGGAAACTCAAGGAAGGAATCAGGCGACTTAGGATGCTTTAGTGACGATTCTGATAATGACGAAGATGGAAATCTCAACTCTGAATATCCATTTATGTCTTTTCACAATCCTGATCATGTCAAATCCAGTCAAGCTCCGGGTCCTTCTGGTTCAAATGAAGATCAAGAATCGAACAATCATGACGAAGATGTGATTTCTCCTAATGATGGTGGATCGGTTCAGAATCAATCATCATCAGATCCGAATGCTGAAGTTATTCCAGAATCTTTTGATTACTTCATCAATTCACCGGATCAAGTCCCGAATTTCACACCGCATACTTCTTCCATACTACAAGATCTACCAAATCTGAATACTTCTAATCTAGAGACTCAAGTGCAAGGAGGTGATATTCCTGTTCATCGAATTCACAAGAAACATCCTGTCTCTCATATTATTGGGCCATTGAATCAGAGAACTACAAGAAGCCAGACAGAGCAAGCAAATGTTTGTCTTTACTCGTGTTTTCTATCTCAAGTGGTGCCAAAGAATATTTCAGAGGCGCTGAAAGATAACAGTTGGATTGAGGCGATGCAGGAAGAATTACTTCAGTTTCGCAAACAGGAAGTTTGGAAACTTGTGGACTTACCTGAAGGAGAAAACGCAATAGGTACAAGATGGTTGTACAAAAACAAGCCAGACGAACGTGGCATTGTGGTGAGAAACAAAGCAAGACTGATTGCACAGGGATACACTCAGGAAGAAGGCATTGATTACGAAGAGGTGTTTGCTCCGGTCGCAAGACTTGAAGCCATACGCGTTTTTCTTGCATATGCTTCCTTCATGAAGTTTAAAGTATTCCAAATGGACGTTAAAGGTGCTTTCTTGTATGGGCCGATTACGGATGACGTGTATGTTAGACAACCTCCGGGTTTCGAAGATCCAGACTATCCTCATCGGGTATACAAGTTAAGTAAAGCTCTTTACGGTCTACATCAAGCTCCTAGAATCTGGTATGAGACACTATCTAAGCATTTGCTAGAAAATGGATTTACAAGAGGTCAGATTGATCCAACTTTGTTTATGAAGAGGGATAATGATGATTTATTGTGCGTTCAAGTTTATGTGGACGATATTATCTTCGGATCAACTAGTGAGTCAATGTGCAAAGAATTCGAGGAAATTATGAAGAGCAGATTCCAGATGAGTTCTATGGGGGAGATTAATTTCTTTCTTGGTTTACAAGTAAAACAATCAGCTGACGGAATTTTCATCAATCAATCAAAGTTCGTTGAGAAGTTGTTGAAGAAATTCAAGATGCAAGATTGTCAAACAATTCGAACTCCTTCTGATGTGAACTGCAAGATTCAACCGGATCCAAAGGGCAAAGCAGTTGACCAAACACTATACAGATCAATGATCGGTTCTCTGATGTATCTTACTGCATCAAGACCAGACATCATGTACGCTGTGTGTGTATGCGCCAGATACCAGTCAGATCCGAAAGAGTCACATCTTGTTGCTGTGAAGCGTATATTCAGATATCTCAAAGGGAAACCAAATCTTGGGTTATGGTATCCTTATGAAGGAAATTTTGAACTATATAGCTATTCTGACAGTGATTTTGGTGGTTGTGCTCTTGACAGGAAATCGACAACTGGTGGCTGTCAATTTTTGGGTCCAAGGCTTGTCTCTTGGCAATGCAAGAAGCAGACCAATGTTTCTGTATCCACAGCTGAAGCAGAGTATATCGCTGCATCTGCAGGATGTTCTCAGGTTTTATGGTTACAAAATCAGTTGCTGGACTACGGGTTTAATTTTTTGAAAACTCCTATTTACATAGACAATACTGCTGCTATGTTTATAACTGCTAATCCTGTTCAACATTCTAAAACTAAACACATCGAAATTAGATATCATTTTTTAAGAGATAACTCTGAAAAGGGTTTAATAATTTTGATTAAGGTTCATACCGACAAACAACTGGCAGATCTCTTTACAAAATCTTTTTTGTCAGGCCGGTTTGAATTCTTAATTCAATCCATAGGATTAATCAATCATGATTGATTCTATTTTTCGAAAAACAAAACAAAAATCAGATAATTATAAAAGCCAAAAATATAATAAGTTGATGTTATATTTTGATTCCTTTGTCTTTTACTTTATGTTTTGCATTGTGTGTGCTTGCGTGAAAAAGAAAAATAGAAAAGCAAAAACAAAATATAAAAGCAAAAGAAAAGAAAATATCATGTCATAAGAATCTATATTGCACAAAGTGAGAAATGATAGTTACACTAGACATTATTTGGTACATCATTTTTAATAAAGACTGATGAATGTTAGTTGATGTGCTAGACAGCTCAGACAATTAGACTGAACAAGTAAGTTGATTGTTGACAAACATAAACTTAATGATCTTTGTGTTAAGTTCCATTGTTATACATGTCTAGATATATATCTTTTGATACATTGCTTGTGATGTTAGTTATGCATGATCGGGTAACGATGTAGTCTTCTCAGTGTGATGAACCGCATCGTGAGCTTCTTTGTTGTGGTATCCACAGACCTGAAGTCTCACACGAAGTCTCTTTTGAGCTTCAAGATGCAGCAAAAGATTCCAAAATGGAACAAAAAGAGTCCCAAATGTAGACCAACACCAAACAAAAATTCCAAAATGGAATTCAGAAGATTCCCAAGGGGAACGATAGGAAAGAAAAATTCCCAAAGATGGAATTAAAAAGAAGTCCCAAAGTGGACCAAATCCGAATAGAACCCAGATTCCACACTGTGTATGACTGTAAGTGACCAGGTTTTTGTACAATATGCATTCAGGTAGTGATTGATAAGGAAATATATTGACATATGTATACATGTGGGTCACATAAGTCATTCTAATCGAACCTTAAATATCATCATGATACTGAAAAAGTAAGTGTGTCAACTCGAGCTAATTGGTATGTTTTCATATCATCACTCAATCAAGCATAAGTCAAATGTCTATTCAAAACTTGCAAAACATGTTCAGATAATGTGTGGTATGATCTCACTGCGATATTATGATTCATTGCATTACATATGTCTTTACTTTAATGTGTGTGCTTTGTGTGTGCAGGCATATGGAATCATTATTGACACATCAACATCCTTGTTAAACTTAAAAATTTCTAGAAATTTCAAGTTTAGGGGGAGAATAAATTGAAGAAAAATACCTACAAAAAAATCCAAAAATATTTTTGTTTTTTTTTAATAAGTGTGTTTTTGAATGAACAAGGTTATAAGTTATGAAAAGCAAAGGTATTGGATGTGTTAAAAACAAACCCAAGGTCTTGTAATTTGTTTTTAAGAAATTGCTTCGGGATATAGAAAAATTGGTTGTGCAAAAACATTTTTCAAAAAGAAAAAGGAAATTGAATTTTAATTGAAAAATTAATTTGTTGCAATGTTTAATGTTGTTTGATAATTAATATGACAAACATTCTCTTTAAGGATATCTTGTCTAATTAATATGTCGGAGAATGTTGCAGGTGCAATAAATGATCGTTGAAAAAGTCAACAGATGAGGAAAATTGAAGAAATTGCTTAAGTGTCATAGCCGGGTAAAGATATCAGGTACAACTGTGCAGCCGGGTAAAGAACTGTTCAGCCGGGTGAAGTTGTAAGTCTGATACTTGCCGGGTGATTAAGGAAAATGTGAAGATGTTATGACCACTGTACAGCCGGGCAATGATCATGTCAAATACAGCCGGGTGAAGGTCATAAATATCTTGCCGGGTGACTAGTGTATACTATACAGCCGGGTAATGAAGAAGTTTTGTTGCCGTGTAAAGGTATGATACTATGTTGCCGGGTAATGAAGAAGTGTGTATGCCGTGTGAAGAAAGTTGTCAAAGGTTGCCGTGTAAAGAAGAAAGCAAGCCGGATGAAGAAGGAAAGTAACTGTGTTGCCGGGTGATGAAGAAAAGTTGTCGGGTGATGTTTTGATAACAACTATTCTGCCGGGTGATGAATAAAATCCATCAGGTGTAGTTGTTCCTTAACCTTTACCCGTCACTACAGTGACTTACCCGTATCTACAGTGCTTGACCCGTCAAGTGAATTTCACATGTTGGTGACTTGTTTTATGTACTTGACCCGTAACTACAGTACATGACCCGTCACTACAGTACTTGACCCGGCAAGGTTTATTGGGCCTAATTTGCTTTTGTTGACCCGGCACTTAAAGTTTGACCTAAAATTTTTGACGATACAAATACCGCCTCTTCACAAACACTTATCATTTCACACACATTCACTTTCACCCAAACACTCTGAACTTCAAATCGCCATTGTTATCATAGTCAATCTGTTGCCCTATAACAAGATAAATAGATTGATTAAGGTAGAGATTAAGTGTTTTTGACCTAAATCGACCTGCAAATCAACTGTTAAAAGGAAAAACGATGATGAACAGTGTTTTGGACTTTGAATCGACACTTCGTTTTTGTGTGTTAAAACCAAAATCGAATGTTGATTTAGGTGTAAAAACACTCGATTATCATCATTCAATCATTCATTTGCACTAAAACACCTTAAAATCAACTGAATCAAGTGAAATGCTCTTATCTGATATAAATCGCCATTGTTGAACTTTTAAGCTTTTAAAAGTTAATCATAAAAACAATGAAATATCTGTTTTAAAGGTGATTAAACTTGTTAAAACTGAACCAAAACATGTTGAACTTTTTCATCATAAATTTGTCAAAAAATTTTGCCTAAGTGATTAACTGTTAAAACTTCAAACATGAAGTATAATCCTTAAAATCCAATGTTGTTTGATTAAAATGATGAAAATCAGGTTATTAGAACAATTTAGGATTTAAAACTGATTATGTTAATGTTTTTGCTTTCTAACTTTTAGTTAAACACTTATTAAAATTTTGATATGGTTTAATGAAGATTCTAACACATTTGCCTTGTTTGTGCTTGTTTGTGTTTTTAACAGATGGAAAATCTCAAGTTTGAACCTAAGCACAATTTGGTAGCATGCTTAGATGAATCACTTCCTGAGACAGAAGGTTATAGAGATATGATGAAGTTCATTAAGAGGACTAAGTATGTTTATGCTATATGTGCCAAACCGGTCATATATGCAAGGCTGATCAAGAGCTTCTGGAGATCAGCAGAGGTTGTGAGAGATGAGAATGGGGTTGCTGTGGTTAGAGGGCATATCACTAGAGACTGGGTACTAAATGTTACTGAAGAAGCTATTAGGCAAGCTCTGAGAATAGATGAGGATGAGGTTGGAATGATGGATGAACTAACCATGGAGGAGTGTAAAGCTTGTTTTGTGAACATGGGACATCCACCTGTGTTTCCAAAGTCACAGTTTTACAGAGCTAAGTTGGGAAGGAAGTACAAGTTGCTGTGCTATGTAGTGCAACAATGCATGTCTAGAAGGAGTGCAGGGTTTGACAACTTTCCTTCAGACATTGCATCACCAATTGTGGCAATTGTAGAAAACAAACCTTTCAACATGTCAAGGTGGATAATGAATGGGTTTGTGTTTAACTTGGTGAAGGGCAAGAGGTTCAAATTTCTTATGTATCCAAGGTTTCTGCAACTGATGATAAACATTGCCTATCCCATTATCAGAAGTGAAGGTTATGCTGGAGGCATGTTGTATACTGAGGACATGAACGATCTCTCTTACCGAAAGATGAGTATCGGGAATGTGCCTGATGTTGAATTGTTTGACTATATGCGAGATATAGTCAACAATGAAGAAGATATAGAAGGTGTATACTATCATATATCTCATGGTGAGATTGTGAATCCACTGGACCTTGTGGATGAGGTGCCAGACAATCTATTGGATGATGACGAGTACTTTGCTCGTCATCAAGAAGATGAAGAAGATGATGACAACGATGATGATAGTGATAGCGAGGATGGTAATGATGGTGGTGGTGATGAAGCTGAATCTGAATCTAATTCAGAAGAGGCTGAGCCAATGGAGACTGAGGCAGAAGGAATTGAGAATGTAGAAATAGAAGAACCTGCTGAGGTTGCTTCTGTGGTTGAAAAAGTTGTTATGGAGATTCCAAGAGATGTTTCTGTACAGTATGTTCGAAAGAAGAAGAAAACAGTAGAAAAGCCTGAAGAGGTTAATGTTTTAGAGATTGCCCAGACAGTAATGGCCGAAGCTGAATCTATTGCACAGATAGATGAAGTGAATGCTGGCATTACTGATTCTATTACTGATGATATTCCCACCTCATTACCACAAACTGCTGAAAACATTGGACAAGGTTTGGAGTCTTCACCAAACGTTGTGCCAAGTGTTGATGAAGTTGAGAATGAAAAAGAGAAACGGATTGCAGAATTAGAGGAGATTGTTGAAAATTTGTTTAAAGCAAATGATTTGTTGAAAGCCTCAAACGAACGGAAAAGGAAGAGATCGGATGATTATTGGGAAATTCACAATCAGAATCTGAAAACTTTCAAAAAGTTGGATGAAGATCATGTGAAGCTGGTTGATGAACATGTGAAGTTGAAAGGAGACTATGAAAAACTTAAGGATGAGCATGAAAATCTTAAATTTGATCACAAAGAATTACAAGCTGAGTGTAATACTTTGGAGGCAGAGAAAGAGATGTTGGAAAAAGAATTGGAAGAAATGAGACCAAAGAAGGCTGGCTCGTCTTCAGATAAAGATTTTTCTGAAGAAATTATTGAAGTGACTGAATCTGAAGTTCCAAAAGTTTATCTGACAAGAGCTAGAGGTACTACAAATGTTGGAATTTTGGTTGAATCACCAATTATCATTCCCGATGAAGCTGCTGCTGAAACTGTCAAGATGGACAAAGCTGAGGGAAAGAGGAAAATAGATGCTATACCGGAGATATTTGGTGATGAAGAAAGTTCGAAAAGGGCAAAAACTGATGAAACAGTGCAGATTGAGCCGATTCAATCTGTAGCTGTGGCTGAGATTGAGAAAGTTGCTGAGACTGAGAGGGTGTTTGAAGCTGAGACTGAGAATGTATCGGAAGCTGAAACCGAAGTATTTGAAGCATCAGATAGTGAGAAAGATGTTGGCTCTGGAGATACAGTTCAGGTTGAGCCGATTCAACCTGAAGCTGGTGAAGTTGAAAGTGCGCTTAAAAATGTTACTGAAGTTGCTAGTCAGTCTGAGCCGGTTCAAACTGACGAAGCACCTATGATAGAGGCTTTGGATGATTTAGACATTGATTGGACTGAGTCTGAGGATGAAGCTGAGCCAGAACCAGTACAAAATACTGTTGAAGAGTTACCAGATGATTTGGATCAGAGGTTTGCTTATTTAGAGAAAATGAAGTATAACTCTGTATTTTTGAATGGATTGACGGTGACTCAGATTAATGAAGAATACGAGAAATGTATGATTCATCAAGACAAAGCTGAAGCAGATAAAAAGGAGTTTGTGACTGAGATGGGCGAATGGACTCCAATGCAGGAAAGTTTGAATATTGAAGATCTGCCACCGACTGAGCTTTACCATCAAAATCCAGATGAAATGACTGTTTATGAGATGCGAAGTTGGTTGAGTTCGAGGAACTATCCGTATAAAACTTTGCAGAGGTTGAAATCAGAATCTTTGAGGAAGATAGTGGTCAGCTTCATGAAAACAGAGAAGATGTACAACAGAATGTTTTACTTGGATTATAACAATCCACAGTACTTCGAGTTGACCAAAAGGTTCAAGGTGTTAGGACCAAAGGAGATTCCAGTTATGGCTTTACCTGAAAATGCTCATAAGAAAAGACACGAACTGATGGATATGTTTCCGAGCGAGGTTAAATCGTACAACATTCCAATGGAGGTGCGTGAAACTTGGCATAAGGCAGCAACACCAGGTGACGTGGTGAGGTCGCTAATGAGCAAAGGACAATCAATCGCTGAGTTACTAGATTCTATGATTGTGCCTGAGAAGAACAAGAAGGTTAAGATAATAGCTTGGAAATATGATGAAGTTTTTGATGCGTTCATGATCAAGAGGGTAAATGGTTTATGTGACGTTTATCATTACTACTCTAGCATCTTTAAACTGGAGGTTCAGGATTTAAAAGAATTGCACAAGCTGAAGTTAATTAATCACACGCATGCTGAGCGTGGTGATAAATGTGTGATACTTCTTGATGCTGGAATGAGTAGAACAGCTAAGTTTCTTGACTTTAGAGGTCAACAAGAAGACACTGCATATGTGCAAGCAAAGAAACAAAAAAAGAAGAAAAGATTGGTGGTGACCGAGGATATGTACTTAGAAGAGTTCTCGAACGAGTATTTTGACAAGATTACAGATCCTGGATTGAAGGTGATTGATGGAAGTCAGACAACGAAGCCTATACTCAGAGTATTCTACAATCAGGAAACATTTGAACTGAAGCTTGTTCGGAACTTGGAGGATTGGGATAAGGATATGATCACACTCTTTAGTACCTTTGAGTTGAAGCTATTACATCCTTCATATATCGATTTTTTGCGAAGTTATAGAATGGAGAAATGTAAGGATAAACTAGCCGAAGCTGACAGGAAGTTATTTGTGGTAATGATTGAAGTTATTGCAGCTGCTTCGGAGAAGATTCGTGTGAGAAAGGCTTTACTCAATTCTAATCTCGTGAGGGTTGATATACCAGAGATAGAATATATGCGGATCAGTAGGAAGGGTACATTGGAGGTGAAAGTTCAAGGCCAAGAGATGCCATTTGAGTTTTATGCTAATATCGATTTTGCAGGTTTGAATCTGGATTCGCTCAGACGCATGAATGCTCTACCCATTCTGACAAATGAATCCAATCCTGTATTGAAGAAGCTTTAAAGGAACAAGAGGAGTATAAAGGTCGAGAGTTGCTGAATGTGAAAGAAGAACCAGAAGATTGGTAGAAAAAGATTGAAGATTGATGCTGATAAACGAAGAAAAAGATTGAAGTTTTTGAAGATCCAAAGATAAATCTTAGGGGGAGTACTGTTAGGGCTATTTCCTTGTTAAGATTTACTTTGTATTTTGTTTATTGTTTACATGTTTGTAAATAGTTTAGGGTCTATTTTGTTATATTCCTTAAACATGTTATTGGTTGATATAGGCATGTAGTTTGTGTGTGTGAGGAGAGAGGCTAGATCACTTTTACACTGTTAGAGAGAGAATTAACTGTGTGTGATTTATTTTCTCCTGCACATTGTACAACGAATTGCTTTGATCATCAATATACAGAGAATTATTTAGTATGGATTGTGTCTGTGATTTAATCGTTTGTGTTGTACTTGTTATTCTGATCATTGTGAGCGATTGAACGATCCAATTGAACCTATCAACTACCATGAGTTAGATAGACTTTTTCCCCACTAGTATCTTTAGTATTACCAATTGTTAGGATATAATAAATTACACATATAATTTACATTAGACAATGAAAATAATAAAATACCAATTCTATAAATATAAAGACCACTACACAACCATGCACATGTATATATATACATACGTACTGATAGTCACTATGTATAGGTTGGACCCACCGGCTTGTCGGTGTTACTTTTGTATGTAATTGTTTGACTTGTAATGTTATTAGTGCTAGCGAACCTACGGGCGAATCTATAGATTCGCCCGCAGGTCAACATGTCTTTTGTATCTAGGTGTCGACTGGGCGAACCTATGTGCCCAGCGAACCTGTGTTGGTTCGCTGGATAGATTCGCTAGAGCGAATCTATCAGCGAACCTAACACTACTATATATTGTAACCTTATCTTCACATTTATACAACTTTTGCACATCTTTTACCAAGACTATTTCTCACTGATTTGTGTTGTGTAATCGTTCCATTGAAGTGCTAGGAGCTTATTCTACTTATCATTGTAGCTTATTAACCTCGATTGTGTGTTAGATCTTGATATTGGTTTGTTTGGACTTTCTACACTTTGTTCTTCAAGTATTGGTTATATTTGTGTTAAACAAGTCAACAAAGCACTGAAATCACGATCATTATGGACCAACAATATGGTATCAGAGCCTTAGTGCTCTTGATTGTTTGATTCAAGTGATTTTTGTGTTGATTTTTCGAAGTTTTTGGGTCAAAACACTTTGATTCTGTTTGAAGCTTGTTTCTCGTGTTTTGGAGTTGTATTTTGGTCATGGTTTGTGGTATTTGGACATAGAAAGCTTTTAAAACAAACCTGTAGGCAAATGGTCAAGTTTTGAGGGTTTTCGAGCTGTTTCCGTACTGTTTCAGAGTGGTTGAGCTACCAGCGAAACTATTTGTTCAACCAGCGAAACTGTCTGTTCTTCCAGCGAATCTAAATTCAAATTTTGTCCTGTTTGGATTGTGTTGTGGCCAGCGAATCTAGCATATCATCGAACGAAAGTTCATCTATTTGACTGACTGTGCAAGCGAAACTGCTGCCAAAATCAGGCCAGCGAATCTGTGCTTGCTCGTCAACGAATCTGTTTGACTGTCTAGCGAATCTGTCACCAGCGAATCTACCAGCGAATCTGCTGTGTTCTTCTAGCGAAACTAGCCAGCGAATCTGTCATTTTTCAGCGAATCTGTAATCTGTTCAAAGTTATGACTTCTTCAACACTTAATATGAATGATCTAGACAGCGTTCAACCTAACAGGCCACCGAGGCTTGTTAGTGGTGAAAACTTTGAAGACTGGAAAAGATGTTTGAAAGCGTTCTTCTACTACACGGACTACAACCAATGGGAATCTATAGTAAATGGTCCGCATGTGCCCACAACAGTTGAAGGAACCGTCACCTCAGTGAACACAGACCCAACTACTTTTACTGAAACAGATATCAAGTTACTGGATCGTGACAAGAAGGCATTAGGGGCACTGATACTTTGCTTACATCAGGACATCTTCAACCGGTTTGCAGAACACACAACTGCAAAGAGTCTGTATGATGCATTGTGTGAATTTTATGATGGCAATGAAGATCTGAAACTGGATAGAAAAGCTCAGGCTGAAAAGGAATTCAACTCTTTTGTGGGATATTCACAAGAGAACATAACGGATATCACAAATCGATTCCTATCTGTGTCAAGTAATCTAAAGAAATATGATGAAAAGCTGGGCAATCACGAACAAGTAGCAAAATTGTTAGATTCACTTCCACCCCAATGGAGCCTTCAAATCAAGCTACTGAAACAAGAAAGGAATTTTCCTGATTACAAATTGATGGACGTCATCAACAAGCTGAAGTCTTTTGACCTTGACGTGAAAAGAAGAGAGTATAATCAGTCAATGATGGTTCCAAACATTCCGTCTCAAAATGCTGCACTTATCTCATCCGCTGCAAACTCTTATGCCTATAGTGCTGCATCTAGAGGACCATCAAGTCATGTATCTACTAAATCTGCTGGTGTACCTTCAAATGTTGGTTCAAGCTCGAATGCGTCTGTCAGCACCCAGATTCCGTCAGATACTATGGCCTTATTTGGAATGTTTGTTCACAGTTATGAAGCTCTTGTTGCAGGTGAGTTGAAAGGGAAGGGTATGACAGTAGAAGATATGTATCAGGTGGACCCTGATGATCTGGAGGAAACAGACATTCAATGGCAGATGGCTATGCTCACTCTTCGTGCCAGAAGATTCATGGAAAGAACTGGTAGAAGAAACTTTGGAAATCAAGGACAGAATGCTAAGCTGGGTTATGACAAAGGAAAGTTACGATGCTATAACTGCAAACAACTGGGCCACTTCAAGAGAGAATGCCCATTACCAATCGTTACTGAGCCAGTTAACTCTGCAAATCCAAGATCTGCTCCAATTCAAGAAAAGGTTGAGGAAGCAAAGTCAAAGAATGAAACTGCACTTCTCACCAACTTTGACTGGAGTGCAGAAATCGAAGAAACCAAGGAGGAGATTAACCATGCCCTTGTTGCTGAAATTGCTGAGTTTGATGACAATGACATAAACCTCTTTGATCCGTTCAAAGAGTTTTATGGAAAAGAAGAGGAGGAGAAGGTGGAGAATGTTGATAAAGTTCAATCAGATGTTATTGCTCAAGGACATCTGAATCATTCTGGGTTAGTTTGTGAAGCCACTGTTAATGAAGTGAAACATGAGGAAGAGTCAAAGGTTAGCCTGGAAGAAGTGATCGAGAAGGCAAGGCTAGATGCAGTTGATGAATTCAAAAGAAGCACACCCTACTGTCAATGTGATCGTGCTCTGGCCGCCGAAAAACTGGAACATTCAAATGCCGTTGTAAATAGTCATTGGCATATTGACAGCGGATGTTCCAGACATATGACTGGATTGAAGGATCTTCTTACTAACTATAGGATCATAAATGGAGGCTATGTTGCTTTTGCGGGAGATAAGAAAGGCGGGAAGATGATTGGTCAAGGAGAAGTCTCAAATGGCTCACTTACTTTGGAAGACGTTAACTATGTTCCTGAACTGGCATTCAATCTTCTGAGTGTATCACAAATCTGTGATAAAAATATTCCTGTAATGTTTCTCCAAAATGAATGCCTGTTCTTGAAGCCAGAGTTTACCATTCCTGAAGATATGGTGATCATGCGAGCTCCGAGACGAAATGATACCTATATGCTGAATATGGGATCAAAAGAATCAAACTCCACCGTGACATGTCTTCTGTCTAAAGCATCATCCTTTGAATCATTTTTGTGGCATAAACGTTTAGGACATATCAATTTTAAAATTCTGAATAAATTGGTTAAGAACAATTTGGTTAGGGGTTTACCACAAAAGGATTTTTCTGTGGTCGAGAAATGCATGGCTTGTGCTAGAGGAAAACAGCACAAAAAGCCACATAAACTCAAAATTACAAATACTATCTCAGAACCCCTCGAATTGTTACATACTGATTTATTCGGTCCAATAAGTGTCAAGTCAATTGCTAAAAAGTCTTATTGCTTGGTTGTCACAGATGATTACTCAAGGTACACCTGGGTGAGATTCATGGCAAACAAGAGTGAGACTGCCGAAGAATTGATGAAGTTAATACCTCTAATAGAGGTTCTTGGAAAGAAGAAGGTTCAAGCCATCAGAAGCGATAACGGAACTGAATTCAGAAACCACATCTTCAACTCCTTCTGTGAACAACGGGGTATTCTCAGACAGTTTAGCGCTGCCCGAACTCCACAACAAAATGGTGTTGCTGAAAGAAAGAACCGAACTCTTGTGGAGGCCGCTAGAACTATGCTGATCGAGTCAAAACTTCCAATTATTTTCTGGGCTGAAGCGGTTAATTGTGCAGCTTACGTTCTTAACAGGGTACTGATTGTCAAAGAAAAGATGAAGACGTCATACCAACTGTTTCGAGGGATTAAGCCGCTGATTGATTTTCTACGCCCCTTTGGATGTTCTTGCACTCTTTTGAATACTCAAGATCAGAAGACGAAGTTTGGGGCTGTCTCTGATGAATGCTTCTTTGTGGGATACTCTAACACACAAAAGGCGTATCGTGTTTACAACAAACGAACGCGGATTGTGCAAGAGTCCTACTACGTTGATTGGCAAGAATCTAACACTACCAGTATTGGTAGTGAACCGGCTTGGTTTTATGATGCCACCACCATTTTCAAATCATTTAATCTTCCTGACTCTGACGATGATGACATCATTCCACACACATCGGTTTCTATTTTCAATCATACACCTACACCATCACAATCACAACCTTCACAACCTTCAACATCAGCCACACAACTTCCTCCCACTTCATTTCACATTCCACAACCTCCACCACCCGAAACTGTTCAAACTTCTCCATCAGACATTCCATCCACATCCACTACCATCCCATCACCTACACCTTCACAACCATCAAATCAAACACCCTCAAACGATCAAAATCCTTTACTACTCAACACTGACTTCAAAACCCTGAAAAACCATCCTCACGATTATATCATTGGATCTATTACCGATGGTGTGCGAACCCGGAGTCAGAGCGGTTTGATTAATGAATGTCTTTATGCTGCCTTTCTGTCTCAAGTCGTTCCAAAGAATTATAAACAGGCACTTGAAGATCCGAGTTGGGTGGATGCCATGCAGATGGAACTGCAGCAATTCAGGAAGCTCAAAGTTTGGGAATTGGTTGATCTTCCTCCTAACAAGTGTCCAATCGGCACTAAATGGGTTTTTCGGAACAAACCAGATGATCGTGGTGTTGTAATTAGAAATAAAGCGAGGCTGGTTGTTCAAGGTTTTGCCCAAGAGGAGAGAATTGACTATACCGAAGTTTTTGCTCCAGTCGCTCGCCTGGAAGCCATAAGAATCTTTCTTGCACATGCTGCGAACAAAAACTTTAAGGTTTATCAGATGGATGTGAAATGTGCATTTCTATACGGAGACATCGATGAGGAGATCTACGTGTGTCAACCACCAGGCTTCGAGGATCCTGATTTCCCGTCAAAGGTTTACAAGCTTGACAAATCGTTGTATGGGTTGCATCAAGCTCCAAGGATCTGGTATGAAACTCTGACACAGTATCTCCTCAGTAAGGGTTTCTCACGTGGGAGTATAGATATGACATTATTCAAGAAGGAGGTGGATGGCGAGCTGCTGATCGTTCAGGTGTACGTTGATGATATCATTTTTGGTTCGACTAATGAAGGGTTGTGTAGAGAATTTGAGAAGGTGATGATGGATCGTTTTGAGATGACTATAATGGGGGAGATGTGTTTCTTCTTGGGGCTGCAAGTGGAGCAAAAGCCTGATGGAATTCTAATCCACCAAGAGAAATATATCAAAGAAATCCTCACGAAGTTTGGCATGGATGACTCCTCTCCTGAATTGATTCCTTTTACTGCTCAAACATGCCTTACTTCCGATGATAATGGGAATCCTGTGGATGCTCATCGGTACCGCTCGATGATCGGATCTCTCATGTATCTGACTGCAAGTCGTCCGGATATTACATTTGCCGTGTGTTATTGTGCTCGCTTCCAAGCAAATCCAAAAGAATCGCATGAAAAAGCTGTTAAACGAATTTTCCGTTACCTTAAGGGTTCCTCTCGTTTGGGACTTTGGTACCCAAAAGGTGGGAACTTTGATTTACATGCCTTTTCTGATAGTGATCATGCTGGTTGCAGGATTAACAGGAAATCGGTCACCGGTGGATGTCAATACCTTGGAGAATGTCTTGTTTCCTGGCAAAGCAAGAAGCAAACAACAGTCTCTCTGTCCACAGGAGAAGCAGAATACATTGCTGCTTCAAGTTGCTGTTGCCAAGTGCTGTGGATTCAACATCAGATGATGGATTATGGCATCAACTTTCTTCACACACCACTCTTTTGTGACAATGAAGCTGCTGTTGGAATCGCCAAGAATCCCATTCATCACACTCGAACCAAGCACATTGAAACAAGAATTCATGCAATCAGGGATGCACAGGAAAAGGGGTTTATTGATATTATTCCTATCGAAACTAGAAAGCAAAAAGCTGATCTTTTCACGAAAACTTTTGATAAACCACGTTTTTATGAACTGATCTCCATGCTTGGACTTATATCCTTTTAAAAACCTTTTTCTGTGAGAATCCATTTTGTAAATATGTAAATAATCTGGTCTTTGTAAATAATCGGGTCTTTATCTTCTTTTAAAAAATCCGTGGGTCACTCGTTTCATTGCTCCGTAACTTTATTTTATTCTATCTTCTTTTAATTTTCTTTTACTATTGTATATATATATATATATATATATAGATTAAGAAAATCTGAAAAACAAAAATTTCTTATTAGACGGCTTTTATATAGAAATTTTGGGGGAGATATAAAAGATAAACTATTTATAGTTTTTCAAATTTTGCTATTTCAGGATCTCCGTTTTGATTGATGTTGAAAAGTCGTTGAAGGAGGTCAGAAGCATTGCGTTTGGGATATGTCAGATAGGCTCAGCCCGAAAACAAAGTAAATAGTGATTGTGCAGCCAAACATAACGCTCAAGATCTCGACAACAAGGATTATCCCCTTGACATGATTGGATTGCACAAAGCTAATGGTTCTGTCAAAAATGGGTTGAGAGCGTCAAATCTTTGTCTTGATCTTCAAATCTCTTTGTCTTAATTTCCCTAAAAATCCCAAATCACCCTCGCCCTATCCCCGAATTGAGTTTCTAGTATGCAAAACAAAAAAAAAAAAAAAAAAAAAAAAAAAAAAACAAAAAAAAAAAATAAATAAAAGGCTGCTAGTGATGCTCTTCGGAAAAGCCTCTGAGTGAGTTACTCGTTAACTCCTCAGAACGTCTTGAGTCAAGTGCTTAACTCCTTCGATATACGAAAGTATTGACCTGGAGTTGGTGGATCTTCTCTGCTATACGGAAGTATTGACCTGAAGATTCACCGAGCATGCTCAAATGTTTATCTCCTCTGTTATACGTGAGTATAGACCTGGAGCTCTAGACTATTTGAGTTTCCCAAATAATAAGTCGCATTGTATTCAAAATGAATCAATTGCTGACAAGCTCCACTCACAAAGAAAAGATGCAAAAAATTGCACAAGTGTCAAAAGAAACAAATGCATCGGTCAACATTCAAAAGTTGATCATTGAAATTCAAGCAAAGTCAATAGTATTGCTCAGATATACCCTGATGACAGAACTTGTTCTTTTTACCTAAATGTCTGTGGGGACCGAGTTGTCTGAGTTTCTTCAATCAAACCGAAAACATGATAAAAGAAGCTGCTGATCTCTTGTTGAAAGGACTACGGCATGGGTTTAAATGGACAAACATATCTGCAATCCCGCCAATCGATGATTCTCCGGATTCTACTCAAAACATCATGAAGAATATATATCCTTTCTAGCGTTTAAAACCGTCTCCTGTTATTCTAATTTTTTTTATTTTTATTTTATTTTATTTTATTTCACTTTACTTTATTTTATTTTAAAATATTAGGATTACATGTGTTTATGTTCTTTTTTGGAGCGTTGATATCGTGGGACGTTTTCACGGATTTACAAAGTCTTTAAAATTTTTAAGAAAATCCAAAAATATTTTTGTTGTTTTGTCTAGCGAATCTATAGCGAACTTACAGGTTCGCTTGGACCCTAAGGTTCGCCCGGAATGTCTTTGTTTCGCTGACATGAAACATGCTTGTTTTTGTGTCAGCGAACCTGTTAGCGAACCTGTAGGTGGCCTTGACTTTTGGTCTTCCAGCGAACCTAAAGTTCGCTGGACTGACTGCTAGCGAACCTATGTCTGTTTATATACTAGTGACAGCGAATTTTTCTCACTTATTCGCTTACCCACTATACTGTAGCAGACGCTTTTTAAAATTTTCACCACCAACGTTCGATTCTCACTATTCCACGGCTTTTTCAAACATTAAACATCACGTTATAGTCTGGTATGTGTTCGATTGCATTCTAATCTCTGTCTAAACTCTAAATCGTACCGATACCATGTTTTAACTGTCGATCTCTGATTAAGTGTTGAATGAATGAATGTTTTGGTGATAGTTGATAGGGTTTTACTTCATAACAGCCTTTATTAATGTTTACTTTGACCCGTTGTTGCTTTATATGCTTAATAATGATGAACTGTATGTGATTTTGGCCGTTTTTCAAAAACTAGGGTTTCCAGCGAACCTAAGTGTTCGTCTGGCGAATCTGAACGAAAGTTCAAGACTTCGAGCGAACCTATGTCGTTATGCTGCCCGCGCAACAACATAGATTCGCCCGACTGTTTCCAGCGAACCTATACATTCGCTCGACAACAATGACTGATTTTTCATGTCAGCGAATTTATAGGTTCTTGTGCCAAAATCTCAGGTTCGCTATACCAGCGAACCTAATTTCCAGCGAATCTATTTTCTGATTTTCAAATCTTCATTTCTGATCAATCTCCGTTTATTTTTCAGGCAAAATGTCGACTTTATTCTTCGAGAAAAAGCACAACATGTGTGCTTTACTCGACGAAAATTTTGAAAAGGCCGGGAGCTATAGAGATGCAATCAAATGGCTGAAATCGTCTCATATACATTATGCCATCTCTCACTCACCAACTATATATGAGACGCACGTTCGGGATTTCTGGCGAACTGCGGTCATGAACGTGTCGGTGCAGCCGTCACGTATATGTGCCAATGTCTGTGGCCACGACTTGGCGTTTACTGAAGCCGATCTAGCCAGAATTTTGAGGTTAGAGGATGATGTGGGTGAGGAGGTCCATATGACGGCTGAAGAAGTTTACGGGGCATTCCGGACAGCTGGGTATGAGGGTCCGATGCCAGGAGAAAAGAAAATGGAGTTTGTGAAGTCGTACCTGATCCAGGAGTGGAGGTATATAGCACATGTGTTTATTATGTGCCTGGATCACAGAAAGGGGTGGTGAAAATATTGAGGAGGTAGAGAAAAAGATTAGAAAGAGAAAGGCGTATGCAAAGGATAAAAATTATTCATTTGATAGAGAGGTGGATGAGATACAAGCTGAAATTGATGTGGGCAGAGAACTTCGAACGAAAAGAAGATCTGATATACACGCTGAGGCATCAAAGAAAGCGAAGCATGATATAGGGGGTACATCTGCTGGGTCTGGGAATGAGTTGAAGGATGAGGTTGAAAGATTGAAGGCTGATCTGGCTGAGCTGAAATATAAACATGAAGAATTGGAGAAACAGGATGCTGAGAAATCCACTGTCATATACGAGATGGGTCGTATGATGAAGGACCAGCAGTGTTTGATTGTAAGGATCTTCAAAGAACTAAACAGTTTGAAGGAGAATGCTGGAACTGAACCGGCTATGACTGAGGCGGAACTGAACTCCTTGACGGATATTACAAAATATCCGTTAATGGATGTTAACTTTGGAGATAAAGGTAAAGCTGCTGAGGAGGTATTTGATGAAGAAATGGGGATTAATTTGGATGTGTTTGAGGGAGAGGAAGTAGTAGGTGGATCTGGGGTGGATTATACATTGGTTGATGAACCTGATACTGATATTGATGAAGACAGTGAAGAAGACTTGGATGACGAACCTGAGATGTATAAAGTTGAGGAAAAAGGGATGAGCTATCAGTTCGAGCATGCTGAATTAGACAAATCCGAATGGTTCAGGAAAGAAGAAGCTGTGGTGCCTGAGGTGCCAATATTCCAACATCTTGACGAACCCAACACCAAACAGCAAGATAGACAGATCATAGCATGGAAATACAACTATTTGGTGGAGGCGTACATGATTAAACGAAGGGGTGGGGACATTACGTACGTAAAGAACCGAAAACACTTTGCCACCTTTCCTCGCTGGGACTTGCGTAGGCTTGCAGAGCTACCACTTTTAGGGAAAGAGGATAGCGGCAGGGCGTGCGCGTTCGAAGCTGCAATTCAGGAGGCCGCAAAGTCAGATTTCGTTAATTTTGGATACCAAAAGCCTAGGAGGATGAGGCAGAAGGTGGATAAACATTGGGTATCGTGGAAGGGCAAGATCGTGCTGAAAATAGATGCTCCGAAAGTGATGACAAGGGTAAGGGTCCCCGAAACTCAACCGCCGAGACTGCAAAATTTCATGAAATGGTTCTACGACAACAGTTCGGGGGAGGCCGTTATCAGATTACAAGGTGAAGACCGTCCGGAAATCCGTCTATTTGATCCTATGGAGGTCTTCTCCTTCTGTGATGAGGATCTGAAGGTGCTGTGTGAGAACAGAATCAAGCACGGGGCTGGAGATGACACTGCTGCTGAAGCAAACCTGTTTGTGAAGGTTGCTAACAAAGCCAGGGGGATTCGTGCTGAGCTGAAGGCTGTAAATGAGAGGTTGAGGAGGTCGGATGATCTGAAAATGGACATGGACGATCTAATAAGACAACTGGATTCATCCATCGAACAGAGGTTTGAGAAACCGGTGGAGGTTATTGATCTAGATGTTATTAGCGAGGAGCCAACTGCTGAAATACAGGCGGAATCGACAGTTCAACTTGAGCCTGACACAGAGGTCGCTGATACAGAGTTTGTGGATTCAATGCTAAATCTAAGTGAAGATGAGGCCGGAACTGAAGACTTTACAAATCCAATGGCCGGGATCAAAGAAAGGGCAGGAGCTTTTATTGAACAACTTTGAAGCCAAGATAAAGACGGAGCTAATCAGAAGACTTCCCCAGGTGAGGTCCAACCTAGGGGGAGTATTGATAGTCACTATGTATAGGTTGGACCCACCGGCTTGTCGGTGTTACTTTTGTATGTAATTGTTTGACTTGTAATGTTATTAGTGCTAGCGAACCTACGGGCGAATCTATAGATTCGCCCGCAGGTCAACATGTCTTTTGTATCTAGGTGTCGACTGGGCGAACCTATGTGCCCAGCGAACCTGTGTTGGTTCGCTGGATAGATTCGCTAGAGCGAATCTATCAGCGAACCTAACACTACTATATATTGTAACCTTATCTTCACATTTATACAACTTTTGCACATCTTTTACCAAGACTATTTCTCACTGATTTGTGTTGTGTAATCGTTCCATTGAGGTGCTAGGAGCTTATTCTACTTATCATTGTAGCTTATTAACCTCGATTGTGTGTTAGATCTTGATATTGGTTTGTTTGGACTTTCTACACTTTGTTCTTCAAGTATTGGTTATATTTGTGTTAAACAAGTCAACAAAGCACTGAAATCACGATCATTATGGACCAACACGTACAACATATATATATATATATATATATATATATATATATATATATATATATATATATATATTAACAAACCTATTAAATAAACACCTTCACATATTTATACAAAAAATACCATACAACATTTACCACCATACAACCATTATTATTTACACTACCAAAAATCATATACACATTATATATATATATATATGTGCACCTTGTTACGTACATACATATATGTACTGTGTACATATAAGTTCACTACAACTTATAATTAAACCAACTACAATCTTTATAAAAGCAACCTACACTTATATAAAATTACACATACAACCAACACACTATATTAATCACCTACAACCAATTATTTACACTACTAAATAAAAACACATATGCATGAACATATACATACATGCATACGTCCACACACACACACATATATATATATATATATATATATATATATATATATCTATACTACATTATTAAAGAGATTGGATGGGCAATATAGTCATTTAACATTTTCCTTATTGTTGAAAAACGTACAAGTTTTTAAGCACAATGTACATTGTTTTAAAGCACAATCTCACTTACAAAAACCACAGCAAAATGTACAAGCTGTGTTGCTTGCTCCTCTTAAAAACCCTAAACCCGTATGAATCCAGATCCCATCTCAACAAAAACCTTCATCTTCCGCCTCCCTTTTCAAATCCAAATTGTTGGCCAAAATTCGATTATTTTTTCGCAGGTTAGGGTTCTTTTATATTCATGAAGTTGAAGTATTACGTTTCCAGTGGTGATGTGTATCTGTTTGTCGCTTCCAGTGGTAATATGAGAATAACGCTGACTGGGGAAGCTGTTTCCAGTGATTCTTTTGTCACTTCCATTGTTTATATGTATGTCTGCTAACGTTCATATGATTTTTTTGCGAATGTAGGGTTTCATATGGACTTTGTGTTCTTTGTTCTTCCGGTTATAGAGGTATGCAAATTAAAGCCTTCATTTTCGTCTTTATGAGTTTTACTTGTGTTAACAATAGTTTTACCTTCAAGAGCTGTTCACGTTTTTATGGAATTTTCAAAATTTGAATTTTTTATGTTATGTTTATTTTGTAATTGTTGTAAACCCTAGACCTTAAATGAAAAGGACACGAGATTGTAGAAGATGGAACAAGTCACACAAGGGTAGAAACATGTTTGGGTTGTACATGTTTCTTCAAGAGTTTCAAGGTGGAAGTGAGTTTCATGTTCATCCATCTTTACTTCTTAACTTTCCCATTATGATAATTGTTTTATCTTTTTATGTTATGCATTTATATTAATATCAAGAACATTCTTCAAATATGGCATAGAAGTATGAAAATTGACTACTTAAACAAATCTGGATATGTTCAGTCCTATAATAATTTAGTGTGAATGGTCTTCAAGTTAAAAAGATGTTGTGAATTTGGACATAATGATATAGGATTTAGTGTGAATGGTCTTCAAGTTAATAAGATGTTGTGAATTTGGACATAAGAAAATAATTTACTAATATTTTGTGTTTAGCTTAGAACTCTAATCTTTATTATGATGCATTTATGGTACTGTTTATTGTGCATTTTTGTTAGTCTAATGTTTATATATATGACTGTAGCTTAATATAGTTGAATGGGAAATGGTTGGATATGTCATATTGGTACCCATTATCATGTAACATGTTGACCCGCATCTCGTTATTGTTTTTGACCCATTATCATGTAACAAGCATCTCATTATTGTTTTACCCATTCGTTAGTGTTCACTTTTTAACCAATTTGACCCGTTCATTTGTGCAGTTCATGACCTGAATGACATGTCGTTTGTTTTTGAACTAATGACCTACTTTATGAACTAATTACGTGTATTTTGAAATAATTAGCCATTGTTTGAACTAATGACCTGAATTAATTAGCTGCTGTTTGTTTGTTTTAAAATCTTAAAATTCATATCATAGTGTTTTTGACCCGTTTAGAATTATTCATCGTAATATACATAAAATTCTACAATATAGAAGTTTGTCGTTTGAACTAATGACCAGCCATTTGGTCAAGACTTTGCTAATCTGAATTTAATATTAGACCCGAATGACCTGCCTTTTCTTGAAAAATGATGGTTATATTCTTCAAGCTACATTAAAATGACATGGTGTTTGAACTAATGACATGTTGTTTGAAGTAGTTAACTGCTGTTTGAACTAACAACTTAAAGTAGTTAGCTGCTTTTTGTACTATGCTGTGTTTTTAATCTTCTGGTGTGTGTTGTGTGAATGTGTGTTTTAAGAATGTATGTGCTGTGTGAATGGGGTTGTGGCTGTAGTTTTACCAAAAATAAAACGACTCAAACTGGTAAAATCTGATGAAAGTATGTGTTTTTAAACATGTTGACCCATTTAAAACATCTCATTATTGTTTAACCTGTTCGTTAGTGTGCATTTTTTAACCAATTTGACCTGTTCATTTGTGAACTTTATGACCTGAATGACCTGTCATTTGTGTTTGAACTAATGACCTACTGTTTGAACTAAGTACCTGTTGTCTAAAATAATTAGCTATTGTTTGAACTACTGACCTGATATAATTAGCTGTTGTTACATGACCTGAATGACATGCCGTTTGTTTGCTTTAAAATCTTGACTTTCATATCATAGTGTTTTTGACCCGTTTAGGATTATTCATCCTAATATACATAAAATTCTGCAATGTAGAAGTTTGCCGTTTGAACTAATGACCAGCTGTTTGGTCAAGACTTTGCTAATCTGAATTTATAATTAGACCTGAATGACCTGCCGTTTCTTGAAAAATGATGGTTATATTCTCCAATTCTTTTCTAATCACACTGTAATATTAGATCTTTACTTGATTTGACTTCATTTTCTTGTAGGTTTATCTTAAATGTTATTTTCTTCAATTGCTAAACATGTACTATATAACTAATTGTGCGAAGTGTTATCCCCCAAAGAGGAGGTGAAGTAAATCTAACATTGGGGGGGGGGGATTAATTTGAACAATTTAGGAACGTATGAAGTTTCTGGTTTATATGTAATATATTGCTTTTAGGGAAATTGTAATATACATTATGGCTTATCTTATTATGCAGTGCCGTTGTTATATATGACAAAGAGCTGTTAAGTGTTTTGTTTTTTGATGGACGTGATCGCTGGGCAAATAGCCTAAAGGTTTTTTAACGAAAATTCAAGTTAATAAACTTTGGTGACTTAATACGAATTGAAGTCAGTTTTGGAACATTCTCTTTTTAAGCAGAAAGTGCAGCTCTTGTTACGAATATTTCACAGTGACACTACTAATTCAAATGATTGCCTTTTTCATCAATGTTTGTCTTTTAATCTTAACTAGATATATATGGCTACATACTATTGGAAAATAGGGGCTGAAGAACAAATGAGACATGATATTTGTAGTTCAAAACTGAGAAACCTTTTAATTTCTATTTTGTTGCAGTTTGGTTGTTGTAAATGGAAAGGAAGGCGATTTAAAAGAATGTGCAAGGACAAAGCTTCAACAATAGCTCATCAAGTGTCTTGAACATGTATGTTTTTTTCTGATTTATTGTTTCACATATTGGTTTTATAAAATTTAAAGTTAGAGTGTCATCTAAACAAGAGAGAGAGAGAGAGAGCAACATAAGTATATCATTGTTGAAGTAAAACTCATGCATCGTGATGAAGCTTGACCAAGTTCATATTTTGACACATTTAAACCATTTCATTTTTGTTTTTAACCTTGGAGTGAGTGTTTTGTTCAGTGTGTGTACAATGTGTTAAACCCAATCCAAGTTGCCCATACATGTGCATTCGTATAGTGTGCGGTTTTTTATCAGTTTGATTTGTTCATTCGTATAGTGTGCGGTGTTAAGTATGTTGTTGACCCATATATTCATGAACAGCGCCAGGTGGCTCGAGTGGTGTCGAAATGTTTACCATGTATATGATCAATGTTTCTCAGGCCCTTGTTTTTTTGCGCATGTATATGATCGATGTTTGTATATAGAAAAAAAAAAGAAACTACAATGGTTTGGCACTATGAAGATGCTGATAAATGATTTGGGTCAGAGCAGGCAAGGGAACTGTTGGATCATCTTGAAAACGTGCTGGCTAACGAACCAGTTGCTGTGAACCGGGGTCAGTACATTGTAGCTTATTGCAGGTGATGTTTCTCGCTAAAAATGCTGTTAAATCTGATCTACAACACCTTAATTTAATGATTTGTTTCATCTGCATCATATTCTGATTGATTTGTTGCTCATCTTAGTAGTTTATTGCAGATTTCTTCATTTGCATATCTAGCATATAATTCTTTTTGTGATGTTGCTGATCTATACTTGCGGATGCTACAGCCGCACAACCATAACAATAACTGTAACAGTTTATTTATGTTACTGTTGTAGATATGTTGTTATTCAAGATCATGATCTGTATTAATATGTTGTTGATTGTGTATGTTGCAGGTCTGCTACTGTTGCTGGTTACAATGCTGCTGCGGTTTTATTCTTTTACAGGTATGCTGATATGAAGTTGTACATAGTTGACCTGTTACTTTGACCCACTTCATATTTTGACCAGTTTGACCCATATTTTGACTCATTTGACCCATTTCAGTATAAATCCCTTCTTACTTTGACCCACCTCATATTTTGACCAGTTTGACCCATATGTGTAGATTGTGTGTGCTTCTGCAGCAAGTGTATATTATAATTGTTGTGAAGTGTGTGTTAAAGAGTTTCATGTAATATATAATTTAAAGTCATTCTTACTTTGACCCACTTCAAAGTGGTAGATACTTTCACACCACATGTAAAATATCTTAATAACATTAGGTTTTCACTTACTCTATTTGAGGCTATTTTGATTGGTTTTAGCATTTTTTTCTTTTGAACAGAAAACAAACACCTGTGTTGAACTGAAGACGTTGGCATGCAAAGAAACTACACATTTGGTTCAATTTTAGATAGGTAGTTTTGAAGCTATTTGAATATTGATTACGGTATGGAGGACTAGCTGTATATTGAAGTTTGATTATGGACCTGAATAAATTGTTATTATCATTGTGGCTAAGGCGTTGTACATTTTTCATGTCTTTCTACTCATATTGTGTTTCATTCTTGGATTCCATTAACAATTGTTTATTCCATAATCAAAGTATGTGTTTCATTGTTTGGTTCATTTGTTTTCATATGCCTTTTCAAGTCTCAAAGAAGGGTGGCTCACATTTAGCTTTACAAATTGGTTTTGTACATTACGTTATGGTAGTCTATTTTTCCATATTAGTCATGGCCAATTATGACAAACGGGTGAAATTTGTGTTTACAAGATTTGAAATAATATGCAACATTATAAAAGAACGTACAAGACAAAATTGAAAGCTAACAAATTATTAAGACTTATAAAGTTTATATCATTAATATATTAAACAAATATGCAATTAATCTAACAACGTATTACATAATTGAAGCCATGAAAGTATTAACTAACTAATAGAAACAAATATTCATTGTAAACTATTGACGATGTCGCATTGACCAGCCGCCGCATCGCGCGGGCACCCTGCTAGTATATATATATATATATATATATATATATATATATATATATATATATATATATATATATATATATATATATATATATATATATATATATATATATATATATATATATATATATAAACACATTCTTTTATAAACTACAACTAACAATTTAATTCACCAACATTTTTTTAAACTACCATTTTATAAAAACAATACAATTTATAAACAAACTAACTAATTAAAATACAAAATTAAATCAAAATAATACTTCCATTAGCCACCTACCTATTAACTACATGTTCCCTATGCACCCACACACCTCTCATGCAACCAATACCCAATTTACTTGTAAATCACACCAAAATCTTCCCACACCCTATGCAAGATTCCTCTCTCTCCCTCCCTCTTCTTTGTTTCGGCTGAAACACCCAACACACACACACACACAATCTCATTTCACTAACACATAATCTCTCACAACTCACAAAACACTCCCTAGCATTTTTCTCTCATCAACCAAGTGCTCATCAACTCAAAAACGTGTAACTCAGCAGCAACAAGTCTTCAAGGTCGACCAACAATCGACCAACATCATCAAACACAAGCAAGAGGAGCCACGGGTCCAAAGAAACCGTAATCGAGCAACCGAAGCAAGAACCTTTCGTCACCACAAACAAGCACGCCAAGACCAGCCCACATCCAGCGTTGTTCCAGTCGATTTCCAGCCTCCATTGTGACTCTCATACCACCCCAAGTGCACCCCCACTCACCCTCAACCTCAAGGTAACGAGAAAACACCCGAAAATGCACTATACGTGCATAAAACGTTCATTTTTACACACAATGAATACCAACACTTCCCATATATTTTTGAACACCTTCAAACTCTCATTTTTCAGTAACAAAAGGATTAAAAACCATAAAACCTTTTTCTAAACAAAAATGTACAAGTTTGACTAAAATAGTCAAACTACACACTTTATTTTGAGAAAAACAACAACACCCAACTAAAAACCTTGAAAATAAAATTTTATATTTTCTGGAGCTTCTTTATAATAAAATATGGTTACAAAATAAATTTAACGATTTTTGAAGTTGTACATTAATTATTATGCATTTTTGAATATTAAAAATGGATAAATACACTAATATTCACAAAAACGTGTGGGGAGTATAAAAATACAAAAATTTGTTATCTTACTGTTATAAATAGGTGTATAGGTGAATATTACTGATTATGATTGATTGTTGATGGGTGTACATAAATATCGAACAATAACCGGAACTAAAACGTACAAAACAACGAAAATATCAAAAACGTAAAAATACCAAATTTTTAATATCTCAGTAGCTTAAATATGTTAAAAATAAGTTAGAAAATAAATTTCATAATTTTCCTAAAACGAATGTAATTACTATGAATTTTTGAATATTTAATAGGATTAAAATACAAAAATTCGTATAAAATAACTAAGGACACTTTGGACCAAACTTACAGAACCTAAACTCATATATAAGTATAAAATAACTATTTTAAGACTTAAAATGTTACCAAGGACCCTCTAAGCATAAAACGTAATCTTAACCGAACCGAACGCGTTAAAAACACGAAACCCAACGAAACAAGAAAAATCTGATATTTTATAATTCCAGAAGCTTTTATATATAAAAACTAAGTATCCCAACAAGTTTCATACTTTTTATAAGCCTAACCTATTTATTATAAATTTTTGAATATAAAAGACCAAGTAAATGGTAAAAAGCACAAAAATTAGAAAAATACCTTTTAATCAGAAATATCACTTTTTATACAGTATATATAACCTAAGGAAGTATTTTAAAGAATAAAAATGTTTAAAAAGATGTTTTGTAAATAAATCGTTCATACGTCGGTTACACACGCGTTAAAATACGAAAATGACCAACGAACCTTAAAACTCAACTTTTGGACTATAAAGCACTTATTTACTGATTAAATGAGCTATAACCAAAATTTCAACAATTTAGGAAGTACCAATTATTTTATACAAATTATTTAAGTTTAAAAACCCGTAAACCGACAACTACTAAAATAATTTGTAGAAAATAATTGAAACACCTAAAAACCATGAAACACCATATATTACAGTAACTAAGACCCCTTTTACTTAGTATAAAAGCCCAAGATCAAAATAAGCTCAAAAACCCAAATCATAACCCGACACGTAACGATTTACCGCAACCAGAGAAACCGGTGAACTCGAAATCTACCCCGAACTTGATAAACACCTTAAGAACAGTAGGTTAACCTTAAAATAGGTATAAGACCAATAAGCAACACTAACACACCTAGAAATGAGAAGTTATAACTAAAAACCTAACTTTAGGGCTAAAAGTGTCAATATAACAAAGTTGAGGGACTAAAAGTGACAACACTTAAACTTTCTGATTTTTTTTAAATAAGTTAAATACTTACTGAATTAAACTAAAATAATATGGATTTAAGTATTAAAACAAGAACGAACCAACGAGAACACAAAAACGACTATAAAACCGAAAGACAAACGCACCCGTTATGGAACGCACGTAGACTTATATATTTTAGAATCTAACTTGATTAAACTAAATATAGGAAGTCCGCTAGGAGGTAGGACTTTCACGCAAACCATTATCTAGGAAGTTCTTGAGCAAGCTACAGGTGAGTTCATGAACCCCCTTTTTACATAATACTTTTGGGGCTGATACATACCTACTAAACTTGTTTATATAAACTGATTTTCATGGTGTAACACATCTGCTACTTGTCCCCGAACGTTGGTACAACTTTCGGTAGCCATTAACTTCTTGCAGGAGCCCTTTGATATGTGAATAGTACTATTTGGGAATCCCCCGCGTACAGTGGCATACCCCCCACTGAGGTTGAAAACCGTTACGCCACATGTTCAATGAAACGTTGGTGCTTAGCAGAGCACGTTAGCCCACTTTAGGTTATGGGACTATTATTTATTGTATTTGGGTTGGGTATAATCCGAACAGGTTTGGCTACATATATTGTCGACCGTACACCATAAAATATAATGTTTTAGTGTCATAAATTTTATAAAACCATGAGCTCACCAACTTTATGTTGACGTATTTTTGGGTATGTATTTCAGATATTTAGATGATTTATCTATTGAAGTATGCAGTTAGACAACACGCAAGGATTATAGACAAACTATAGAAGAAGACTATTCGGGAATAGTATAGCATATGGCTCCACCGCTTTAGTTATATATTACTTTTGTACCCTTTGATTTATAATTAGAATACATTGATATTTCGTGTAAACCTATGGCCCATTATCAATGCATACATAGTTTCCGCTGTGTTTTGTTGGATATTCAATCGTCACGGCCCACCCCCTTGGTCGGGGTGTGACACTTTGTACTTTGTTTATACAAGTTTGTATAGTTTAGGGTTAATTTTGTATTTTCCCTAAAGTGTTGATGTATAAAGCATGTTGCTTAGTGTGTATAAGAGGGAGAGTCGAGATCACATAATTAGAGAGAGAATTGTGTGTGTGATGGTATTCTCCTGCACATTGTACTACAACAAATTTGCTTTGATCATCAATACAAGAGAATTATTTAGTAATGGATTGTGTTGTTGATTGAATTGTGTGTTTGTACTTAGATCATTCTGATTTACAGCAATATCGATCCAATTGAACCTATCAATTGGTATCAGAGCTGTTGGTGTTGTGTGTGTTCTTCGCTATCCATCAAGCAAAAACACATCAATATTTCTCAAATCATGATCTGAATGATCTGTTGCTGTTTTTGGATTTGATTCAACATCGGAATCACTTATAATTCACAACGTTTGTGTAAATTCCATCAGATTATCATCAGATTTGAGGAATTAAGAAGAAATTGAAAGTTATTGTTCGATCGAATTTTCACTCAAATTCATCGAAATTTAACCATGTTTTGGATTGATTGATATAGGAGATTGATAATCGGTATAATTCACTGATTGGGTGTGAATTTTGGACAAATTGGACAAGTTTCATTAAAATTCTGAAAAAATCATATGACGAAGATGATGAACAGGATGAACTGGTTGAAGATTAACTAGCCGGGTGATAAAAATTAACTTAGACAATATTTTTGGACTTAGATTTGTGAACAAATAGGTCCTGTGCAGCCGTGTAAAGGAAAATTGTCTGGACGGTTGAAGATTTGCAAGTAAAACTGTGTACTGTTGCGCCGGGTGAGTGTACTGTTTAGCCGTGTGAAGATCTTTTTCAGACGGGTAAAGCACTGTTTAGCCGGGTGATCAACATTACAGCCGGATCAACTTGTTATTATTCAGCCGTGTCATTAACTCTTTCAGCCGTGTCAAGCTCAGCCGGGTGAAGTGTTGATAACTGTGAAGCCGGGTGAATATTTGTCTTCTAGCCGGGTCAAGTTTCAGCCGTGTTAAGTTGTTTAATTGTTCAGCCGTGTCACTGTTCAGCCGGGTAACTCTGATTGCCAAGTGAAGATATCAAGTTTTGAAGTGTACAACTGTTGAGCCGTGTGACTGTTTAGACGGGTGAAGAAAAATTCTCAGCCGGGTGAAGAAGAAAGTTTATTGTTCAGCCGGGTGAAGAACAAAATTTCACTGTTCAGCCGTGTGACTTGTTTTTCAGTTGTTTCAAACCTTGTTATTTTATCTTGTCATTATTTACTTGCATCTAGTTTTTAAATTTAATTGTTTCTTTTCAAAATCAACAAAAACACAAAAATATTTTCTTTAAATGGCACCTAATGATGATTCTGATAACCGTGTTCCTAGATTGGTTAATCGTGCAGATTTCAAGAACTGGACAATTAGATTGAAGCATCATCTATGCTCTATTGACAATGATCTATGGAAGTCAATTGATAAAGGTCCTCACATTCCTACTCAGACTGCTCCTGATAGTGCAAGCACCTACACCAAAGATTCAACTGAACCTTATCCTGAAGATAATCTATCAGCAGAATACTTACGAAAGGTCAAGAATGACAGTAAGGCTTACTCTTTGATGTGTAAAGGGCTGCCACTTCAAGTGTTGTCGAGATTGGATGCTTATAAAACTGGCTACACATTGTTCAAGGCATTGAAATCAATCTGTGAAGGAGGAGAACAATTAAGAAGTCTCAAGAAGCAGAAATTGAAAAGACAAATGGAATTGTTTGAGCATATTGCTGGAAAATCTGTGCACCAGATGATGAATAGATTTGTGCATCTAACTACTGAGATGACAAATGTTGGTGCAAAAACAGATCTTCAAGACCTGAATGACAGATTGTTGTGTGCTCTTCCATCCACATGGAAACAAACAGTGACTTTACTGAAGCATACAGAAAAGTTTTCAATGGACTTAGATCTGCTTATTGCAGAGATTGAAGAAGTTGAGATTGATGAAAGTTCAAGAAATACTGACAGATCAGGTTCACATGCTCAGTACAAATTTGTGGTGAATCCTTCTAACAAAGTGGAGAATGCTTTTCTTGCTCAAGACACTGCAAAAACTGATGATGAGGGTGATTTATTTGTTGGTGCAAGTTTCTATACTGATTCATCATATATATCAAATTAACCAACTTATTCTCAACCTCAATCTCCACCAAAAGCTCAAGTTCAAAGTCAGTCTGTGAAATCTCAATCAGAAAACCAAAGTTCTACAGTTCAAGCAAAAGTAAAAGATGTGATGAACATCTTATTACAAGATGATGAGACTAAGACTGCATTTACTGCATTCATGGCAAGCTTTCAAGCTTATCAAGGAAGTCATTTGACTAAGATGGATGTTGTGCTACAAGATTTGTTTGAAATGTATCCCGATGACGTTGAAGAAATGGATTTAAATTGGCAAATGGTTATGGTTGCATATCGAACTCAGAAACATGCATATGTGAACCGAAGCTTCAAGCCACATGCAAACAAGACAGTTGGTTTTGACAAGTCAAAGGCCAGATGTTTCAACTGTAACTGCTATGGTCATTTTTCGAGGGAATGCAAAGCTCCTAAGAATCAGAACTATAATGATCAAGCTGGTTCAAGTGGACAGAATCAAGGTCAAAGTCAGAACTCACAACAGTCTTCAAGCTATCAGAACCGGAATCAACGTTTCATGCAAAAGCCATATCAAAGTCTTCCCATGCCAGAACTGAAAGATGAAGGCAAGAAACCAGAAGATCAGAACAAAGCACTGGTGGTCAGTGTAAAGGATGGATATGACTGGAGTGCTTATGCGGAACAGTTTACATTTGATCTTACATCGAGTTTGGCACTGGTCTGTGAAATTGAGGAAGAAGATTGGTCTGAAGAAGGGGATGATCAAGTGACTAAAGCAATCAGTGAAGATTCTGAAGATTATGACTGGAGTGCAAAGTCAGATCCTGTTGAAGAATCTGAACCAGAAATTGCTCTTATGGCTACATCTGACGAGTCTTCATCATCTGTTGAGCAACCAAAGGTTAGTACCGAACTACCCCCTAATTATGTTCCATTGCCTGATGATGTTAAAGGTAGGTTATGTTCTGAACAATGCATTAAACAAGTAGAACATTATCGAACTCATTCGTTTAAAATTGGTGATAAATTAAGCAAACATGAACAAGTTCATGAACAACTTAAAATTGATCACAAAATTTAAAATGAGAAGATATTGTCACTTAAAGAATCATGGAACAAAACCTTGAAGGAACTGGAAATATCAAATAAACAATTGGAAGAAATGACCAAAAGTTTTGAAGCAGAAAAGATTGCTCATGCAGCAACTGAGGTTGAATTGACAAAGATGAAGAGTTCAAAAGCAATTCTAGCAAAGTTAATTAGTGATAGGAAAGATAACAAAACAGGGTTGGGTTTTACTAATGAACCAATGCCTAAATCAATCACTAACACTTTACCAGAAAACTTTAATGAATTCGATCACTCACCTGAAAATGAACAAAGATTCAAAGAAATTCAAAGAAGTAAATCTGAATCCGAAGGATCTGAAGTGTTAATCGAAACTTGAAAGAAGATGACACCGTGACAGTTGAAGCTGATGATGAAGCAAGCAACAAATCTGATCCTATTCTGGTGCAACTTGTTGAATATCTGGAACTGAATCCTAAACCAGCAGAAAAGGTGAAGGATGAAGCTGAATTTTTAGGATACAATGATCCAGAATATATCAAGTGGAAGAATGAACAGAAGGCGAGTGTTGCTGATCAACTGATCAAGAAGAAAACAGTGAAGAAGATTGAAGTTTCAAATGCAAAGATGCAGAAATCGAAATTGACAAACAATCAATCTGAAACAAAACAGTCAAAAGGTAAAAATGTCATAACATCAAATGACAACATCAAAGCTCAAATTGTTAAAACTGACAATGTCAAACCTGTGACAAAGAAAGTGTCTAAAGTTAAAGCAATCAAGTTTGTGTCTGCAGGAACGTTTGATATGAACTCATCTCATGGTAACCAACTCAATTCTAAGATCAAATCTAACTCTGGTCTGAAAACAGGTTCAGGTCCTAAGACTTCCGCTGTCAATGATAAAAGATTTGAATCAAAGAAGGTCACTAAGCAAGTGTTTCAAAATCGAACCAAGTTCCCAAACAATCTAAACTTGATAACAAGCAATCATAATCACAAACAAAATCTCCACAAAAGAACGTTGTTAACTTAAAACCGAACAAAACTGATAATGAATCATGAGTGGGTTCAACATCTAGAGTTAACAATCGGCTCTTTAGGATTAGCAAGAAACATTGTGAGATTTGTGATCGTTATAATCATGTTACTGCTGAATGTTTCTTTAACAGGTACTGCAATTACTGTGACAAAAGAAATCATTCTTCAGAAGAATGTTTTTATAACAAGTTTTGTGATATTTGTGAAAGGAGAAATCATGACACTGTAGATTGTTTCTTTCGGAAAAACTCATCAAGAGAAATGACTCCTTTTCCGAATTTTCAAAGAAATAAATCTTTTGGATTTCAAAAATTTAACCAAAGTCAGTCTCCTGATTTGAGACCTTTCAAAAGAATCAATTCTGGTCTTAATGAGTTTTCATCCAGAAATGTGCAGGTTAACAGTTTTAAGCCGAGAGCTTTGATGGTGAGAAATCAGAAATTTGAAAATAACCTTGATCCTAAGTTAGAGGAAAGGTTCACTGCTTTAAGAATAAAGCAAACAAATCAAGCCGTTGGGCGAAACAGTTTTCAACCAAATCTCTCAAATGAATCAAATTTTCAAAATCTACATTATCAACAAGTTACTGTTACAGATAGATTCGGAAAACCCAAGACCATGTGGGCCTGGGTTGACCAAACTAACTAGGTAAATGTTGAAATGCAGGTACGCCCTCGAAGACCTATCAACTCATGGTTTGTTGATAGTGGGTGTAGCCGGCATATGACAGGCAACCATGTCTTGCTTCAAGATTTTAAGCTTAAGAATGGTACTCATGTTGCATTTGGAGGAGATGCTGGTGGAAAAATAAGTGGAGAAGGAACCGTGTCAAATGGGGTTATTAGCTTTGATAAAGTCAACTATTGTGCACAGTTGAACTTTAATTTGCTAAGTGTATCTCAAATTTGTGACAAATCTTATTCAACATTGTTTGATGATTCTTTTTGTTACATACTCAAACCAGGTTTCAAGATTGACAATGAATGGGTGGTGGTTAAAGCTCCAAGAGATCGTGATGTATACAAGCTTGATATGTCACAGATTGATGCTGAAACCGAAACCACATGTCTCATTGCACATGCATTGAATGATGAGAGTCAGCTTTGGCATAGACGGCTGGGCCATTCAAACTTCAGAAACATGAATCGACTGGTGAATGGAAATCATGCTGTGGGAATACCGTCAAAGAAATTCTCAACAACTGATCTCTGTCCAGCATGTTTGAAAGGAAAACAACACAGAATGTCTTTTAAGTCCAAGCAAGAAAATTCCATTTCAAAACCCTTATAGATGCTACACATGGATCTTTTCGGACCAACAAATGTTCAAAGCATCGGAAAGAAGTCTTATTGTTTTGTCATCATTGATGATTTTACTAGATTTTCTTGGGTTTATTTCTTGCATGTTAAATCTGAAACTGCTGAGTTGTTAAAAGAATTCATTATCAAAGTTGAAAACCAGTTGGATTGTAAAGTAAAAATCTTGAGAAGTGACAATGGAACCGAGTTTAAAAATTCTAATGTCGATTTGTTTTGTGCAGAAAAAGGAATTGCTCGTCAATTTAGTGCTCCAAGAACGCCTCAACAAAATGGTGTGGCTGAACGGAAAAATCAAACACTAATTGAAGAAGCAAGATCCATGCTCGCAGATGCCAAAATCCCTATCACATTCTGGGACGAAGCTATTGCTACTGCTTGCTTTGTACAGAACAAGACATTATTGGTTCAGGATAAACATAAAACGTCTTATGAGTTATTGTTTGGAAGAAAACCGAATATTTCATATTTGAAATCATTTGGTTGTCCTGTATCGATTCTAAATTTAAGTGATCATCTCGGTAAATGTAACATTTGCGAAATTTGATTTTTAATTATTATATCGAATACTTGAAGTTTATGAAACTTATTGTATAAATAATTTAGCAAGTGAAAACACTAACAATAACAATAATAATAGCAATAACAAAAACAAAACTTACCAAAATATATATATAATACTTGTTTACAACCAAAATAAAACAAAAAAAAGAAATATGGAAAGATAAGGGACCAAAAGTGCCAAAAGACCAAACTCTTTTCTCCTTCTTTCTTCCCTTCACGCAACAAGAACAGTACCCACGTCTCTTCACCATACTCGAAATTTTCAACCAAAATTCGGACCAAAAGCAGACCCATTTCAAGTAATAACGTGTTGAATCAGTCACTAGCTATCATCAAACAAGTAATTCGCATGCAATTGACCAAAAATTTGCTTGAAACCTTTCTTTTTCTTTGTCCCGGCCGAACTCAAAATCCAAGACCAAAACCATATCTAAACCTCACCATTTTGCAATTAAACTCACACACACACTCACAAACACACCGCAAACAAACCCCCATACCCAGATTTCACGAAAACGAAGTAAAAATAAAGCATAAAGGGCTAAAAAGTGGCGACCCGTTCGTTACTCGAACACATACCCAACCCGCACCATTTTGTAAGTTTTATATACCATTGAACTCGTTTTTGGGCGTGGATTAAAAGCCCTAACCTTAATTTTATCAAAACTAAGAAAACGAAATCGATTTGGGTTGTGAATGATCTAGGGTTCATATGGGTTTTTGGGGGGGATTTGCGAATCTGCTAAGGAGCTGTTAAAAAAAATAAATGGGGATGCATTTACAGGTTAGTCACCCAGCTCAAGTGGCTGGGTGCATATGTTTAGATGTTGCAGGTCACGGGTTCGAATCCCTTAACCCCTTTTCTTTGTTTATTTTGCATTTTGACCTTTAATTCACATTTTTAAGTATTTAAACTACCCACTAAACATGTAAAAATTATATTTGCAACATTTTCATGTCTTAAAAACCCAAAAGTTTTCTTAAACAAATATTAGTATTTTGACATTTAACTCGCATTTTTAAATATTTAAACTACCCACTAAACATGTAAAAATTATATTTTTATCATTTTTATGCCTTAAAAACTCAAAAGTTTTCATAAACAAATATTAACTTACAAACTTTATAAAACCGAGTAATAAAACATGTATATATTTTTATAAGAATCCTTGTGGGTGTTCATTTAACCAAAAATACCCATTTTAATCCTTGTAAGTATCATTTATATAAAATTAGACACATAAACTTGTTTCGTCAACTATTTAAAAACTTTATAAACTAAAAATCCACTTAAACGTCATACCATATTTGTAAAAAAACCAAGTAAACGACTTGTAATGGCAATAATCTTTGAAGGTATACTATTTACAAATAAATAATATTTTAACCTATTTTTATAAAAACTTATAAATATACTAACATTCATAACTATTTCACAAAACAACTAAAAATAAGAGTTTGACTCGTACGATCTCGAAACCACATATGGACTAAAATCATTATGTTCGATTAATAGGATAAGCTACCGAGGGTTATTTCCGGCTTCCACCGTATATTTTCTTGAGTAGATTTTGGAGCCGATTAATGTGAGTTTACATACCCCTTTTTATATTTATACACTTTTGGGGTGAAACATGTTATATTATTCAAATACACTACATGCACTAAATCTATTTATCAACTATGTGATTCCATTTATGTCTTGGTTGTGCTTTATGTATACGTGTGGTGTTCTATTTTATGATCGATACAATCATTAACTATTGCTAGCCCAGCGACGTCTTAGATCTAAGGGCCTGACAAGCCTTTTTGGTGCTAAAGCCGATGCTAAGTCCGGCTCTTCAATGACGCATTCTAGTTCATTGAAGGAACCAAATTTCACTTAGCTGATCATATACTATATTCTATTTGTTGAGGCTTGATTGTACATTTGAGGCCGTACGTGTTGTTACATATTTGCACTAACCATTGTGGACATGGAATCGCTTATCATTGTGATCTATAAACTATTATCTATGTATCTAACTATGTGAACTCACCAACATTTTTATGTTGACATTATTTTCTAACATGTTTCAGGGAATATCAACGTTTAATGCTAGCTTTGGATCATGATCACCATAGGCTTTTGGACCTAGCTAAATTCTAAATCAATGAACAATTATTAGCTATGTCATTTGTAATTTGCCAAACTTGTGAACAAATTGTACTATTTAATTTGGTGATACATGCTTATTTAAAACTATAATTTGTAGCGTCATGTGGCTATGAGCAATCTCTAACACTCACGTCTCGACGATTATCCGCCTTTTATTTATTTAATTGGTCGGGGTGTGACAGATTGGTATCAGAGCCCATGACTGTAGGGATTTAGGTTATTAGAAACGGTGACCTAGACTACAGTATGCTTAGGGACCCTATATGAATTATCTCATACTTGCTTATGTGCTACGTGATGCTACATGCTATGTGTTACATGATACGTGCTATTTATGATTTAATGTCATGGCCTTTGCACACACTATGAAATTCCACAACTTAAACCGAACTTTAACAAATGAATTCAACATTAGCAAGAACAAATAGCTAAGACTAAACCCTTAACTTATATTCTTCTTCCCTTATCCGAGCTATCCTTCTTAAGCCTCATCATCGTTTACTATAACTCTAATTAGCTAAGTAACATTTCTCGATCTATTTCTCGACTCCATGTGGATATCATATGCTTAGTGAAACTCTTAGGCAAATGCCTAATCCATTCTCATCAAGGTTTCGAATCAGTATAACGAACAAGATGATGTGTATCTAGACAGTAAACAACTATATCCTGAATTTTCTGGCAAAACGATAGAAAGTTCTATCCAAGGTTAGTGTATCGTATAAATCTCTTAAAGGGACATGTATGCTTACCTGGGGATGGACGAGATGAGCGTAACCCTATAGGCTAAAGCACGTCTCCTCGAATACGCTAAAACAAACTTAACACTTTGATAAGTCATTAGTGTCCAAAAACAAGACACATTCCTAAGCTTTCAAAATTCTATATATTTTCTTTTCAATGATTCTACGATTATCATTTTATCTAAAGATTTGTAAATATTTTCATGTGTTTTCTATATTACCTTAAATGTTTGCTATAATTCCCAATAGATTATTCATATTCCTTTGATTTCTAAGAACTTTCTATGATTCTAAGTATTTACTATACTATGTTTTCTAAAGTTTCTATGATATTCTAAGTGGGACGAGGTGCTATTATTATATCAGATGTTTCTGTCGGTCAAAGATTTTGCTATAAAACCGTGTTATTCTACGTTCCATCATTCCATTCGTTTTTAAGCTACCATAATACATATGCGATATACTCGCTAGTTTATCCATATAACCCAATTACACCGTTGTAAACTATTATCTCAAATCAAAACTAAAACATATAGACTAACTTCAATCGAATTATTCAAAACTTCAAATCATATATCAATTACCAAATCTAGGACATGCTTCTAATTCCAAATCGATTATCGACTCTCCAATCAAAGGTTTGTCATACTCAAAATTCAGGTTTCACGTTCTAATTACTCTAAAATTTACTTTTAAGTTTATACCTTTACAAGATTAGATTCAAAATTGTTTTGTGAATCCCTTAGAAAACTATAGATTATACCTTTGGAATCACATATTACTTTGAAGAAAACCCATTTTAGAAAAGTATTTGTTCTTAGAAGTTTTAGAAGAAAACTTTAGGAAACCATGATGAATGAAACATCGCCATCAGTTATTTCTAAATTCTAGTCAAGGCTAATTCCCATAATTAAATAGAAGTTAACGGATTTTGCTACCCTTATAAGCTAATGTATTCGAATCGAACGGTTACCCTCAAAATATTTCAACTTGACTTCGATACTCAAATAGTTTCAAAACTACTCATCTAACTATAAGATTCTAATCCAATTTCTAATCCATCATTAAAACTATAAATCTATTACCAAATTATGAACTAACCATCAAAACATGTACTCGTTAATCAACTACGCGGTGCTATCCATAAACTCGTTATCCAAAATCCTAACGGAAACTCACTACACAACTATTCGCAAACTCATTAAACTACATGTTTCATCTATACATATGACCACTAATGAAATTCTACGCCGTTAGTTTTCATAAATTAATCCAAACCCAATGCGTTTCATTTATAAACTCGTTTCTCTAACCCAATGTATAACCAATGGACTTTGTAAAATTACTAGTATTCGAATCAATTAAACTAATTTCCTTATTTTCCCAAATAAAATTTTATATATATTAAAAAAAAGCGAAAAAAAAATTATTAATTAAATTAACCTTTTGGTTTTAGTATTTTGTAAAATATATATATATATATACAAATAAAATATATGCATTTCATGATAAATGATTTCTTTAAAAAGGGATTAGTTATTCTGACGTTGGTCAAATATTTACACAATACTTTTCTTGTTTTCTCAAATATGACACAAAGACTTATAGTAAACACCATGTCTCCTATTTTCCAATACCAAGTACTTACAACTTAAATTGTGTCGTTTATTTCCAAATCAATCCTCTTAACTATGGTAAAGATTTAAACTTTCAGCTTTTTACTTAACTTTTAAAACTACACTAGAAAAACGACATCACCCCTTATAAACTTATTTACCTCCATAGTCAATACATCTGGTTTACCTAAAGCTGCTGGTCATATAAATTCAAACATCTTAGGAACCAAGTGACCTATTCATTTGAATTATAAATTGGATTATCCACATTTTCAACTTTTCATGAAACTAATTTTTTCTAAAAATCCTAATAAACTATATTATTACATGTACACCACCAATTAATGCTTATGAAGTAGTTAATATTAGAAAACTTAGATAATTACATCTTACACACATAGAGTCGGTTTTCACAAACTTAAGTGTTACTATTCTAGTACTTGAATTTGACTATCTATACCGATGAACAAACTATTTATATGAGCAATGTCTACATAATGAACTATAGTTTTCCTTTGAATCATCAATCTAATGTACACCATCAACTAATGCTTATGAACTAGTCAATATCAGAAAACTTAGATAATTACATCTATACACATAGAGTCGGTTTTCACAAACTTAAGTGTTATTATTCTTGTACTCGAACTTGACTATCTATACCGATGAACAAACTATTTATATGAGCAATGTCTACCTAATGAACTATAGTTTTCTTTTGAATCATCAATCTACCTATCATCTTAAACTGATCTTCCCAAGTACTATTTCTATCGAGTATGATAGCAATACTTATGTGTAACATCACTTTAACTTAAGATTTGCTTGTGTACTTTTGACTCGCACGTGACCGAATGAACTGTGGAGCCCATGCAAAAACTAAAGTAATTACGGGTGCACACGGAATTATGAAAGTTGGTGCATGGGACCCCTAGTAAGTTTTGTCTCGTGTAGTTGGGTCATATTTAATCATCTTATTTTCACTTGACTTGTTACTCACTTGACTAACTGCATCTAAGCCACTTAACTATGTGTAAGGTTACTTTATTCATTTCGCCCATTCTATTAATCATAGTTGTACTCGATGGTCACTTAAATAATTTTAAATCCATATACTAAAAACATTTTATTCGCAAGTTGACATCCTATGCTATTCCTATATTGAGTAGCATATAATATTTATTCGAATCTCCATACAATTAGTTCACCTGAACTCTAATAAGTGAAAAGAGTTAAATAAACAACTCTCATTAAGTTAAAACAAATAACTTCTTAATCTCGTTTTTTTAAAATCATGTCTCAATCGAAATGCTCATCTTTCCATTGATCGAATTCTCATATAAGAAAGTTTCTTGAACTGGAACTGCCTGAGGAATTGGGTAGTGTTCTTCCTGTGATACACGCTTCTAATGTTTCAAATAAAAAAAAAAAGTGTTATCCGATGAAAATCTTATCTTACCTCTCGATGAAGTCTAAAATTGATGAAAATCGATGCATTTTATTGAACGACCATTGGGAATTATGGACCGTAAAGTCAACAACTCAAACGTAGTCGGATACCCATTATCAAAATTCGTTGGGAAAACAAGCGCGGACCTGAATTCACTTGGGAGCGCGAAGACCGTATGAAGAGAGATTTTCCTCACTTGTTTATCTAGTTCTTTAAATTTCGGGACGAAATTTTTAAAAGTTGGGGAGACTGTAACATTTGCGAAATTTGATTTTTAATTATAATATCGAATACTTGAAGTTTATGAAACTTATTGTATAAATAATTTAGCAAGTGAAAACACTAACAATAACAATAATAATAGCAATAACAAAAACAAAACTTACCAAAATATATATATAATACTTGTTTACAACCAAAATAAAACAAAAAAAAGAAATATGGAAAGATAAGGGACCAAAAGTGCCAAAAGACCAAACTCTTTTCTCCTTCTTTCTTCCCTTCACGCAACAAGAACAGTACCCACGTCTCTTCACCATACTCGAAATTTTCAACCAAAATTCGGACCAAAAGCAGACCCATTTCAAGTAATAACGTGTTGAATCAATCACTAGCTATCATCAAACAAGTAATTCGCATGCAATTGACCAAAAATTTGCTTGAAACCTTTCTTTTTCTTTGTCTCGGCCGAACTCAAAATCCAAGACCAAAACCATATCTAAACCTCACCATTTTGCAATTAAACTCACACACACACTCACAAACACACCGCAAACAAACCCCCATACCCAGATTTCACGAAAACGAAGTAAAAATAAAGCATAAAGGGCTAAAAAGTGGTGACCCGTTCGTTACTCGAACACATACCCAACCCGCACCATTTTGTAAGTTTTATATACCATTGAACTCGTTTTTGGGCGTGGATTAAAAGCCCTAACCTTAATTTTATCAAAACTAAGAAAACGAAATCGATTTGGGTTGTGAATGATCTAGGGTTCATATGGGTTTTTGGGGGGGATTTGCGAATCTGCTAAGGAGCTGTTAAAAAAAATAAATGGGGATGCATTTACAGGTTAGTCACCCAGCTCAAGTGGCTGGGTGCATATGTTTAGATGCTGCAGGTCACGGGTTCGAATCCCTTAACCCCTTTTCTTTGTTTATTTTGCATTTTGACCTTTAATTCACATTTTTAAGTATTTAAACTACCCACTAAACATGTAAAAATTATATTTGCAACATTTTCATGTCTTAAAAACCCAAAGTTTTCTTAAACAAATATTAGTATTTTGACATTTAACTCGCATTTTTAAATATTTAAACTACCCACTAAACATGTAAAAATTATATTTTTATCATTTTTATGCCTTAAAAACTCAAAAGTTTTCATAAACAAATATTAACTTACAAACTTTATAAAACCGAGTAATAAAACATGTATATATTTTTATAAGAATCCTTGTGGGTGTTCATTTAACCAAAAATACCCATTTTAATCCTTGTAAGTATCATTTATATAAAATTAGACACATAAACTTGTTTCGTCAACTATTTAAAAACTTTATAAACTAAAAATCCACTTAAACGTCATACCATATTTGTAAAAAAACCAAGTAAACGACTTGTAATGGCAATAATCTTTGAAGGTATACTATTTACAAATAAATAATATTTTAACCTATTTTTATAAAAACTTATAAATATACTAACATTCATAACTATTTCACAAAACAACTAAAAATAAGAGTTTGACTCGTACGATCTCGAAACCACATATGGACTAAAATCATTATGTTCGATTAATAGGATAAGCTACCGAGGGTTATTTCCGGCTTCCACAGTATATTTTCTTGAGTAGATTTTGGAGCCGATTAATGTGAGTTTACATACCCCTTTTTATATTTATACACTTTTGGGGTGAAACATGTTATATTATTGAAATACACTACATGCACTAAATCTATTTATCAACTATGTGATTCCATTTATGTCTTGGTTGTGCTTTATGTATACGTGTGGTGTTCTATTTTATGATCGATACAATCATTAACTATTGCTAGCCCAGCGACGTCTTAGATCTAAGGGCCTGACAAGCCTTTTTGGTGCTAAAGCCGATGCTAAGTCCGGCTCTTCAATGACGCATTCTAGTTCATTGAAGGAACCAAATTTCACTTAGCTGATCATATACTATATTCTATTTGTTGAGGCTTGATTGTACATTTGAGGCCGTACGTGTTGTTACATATTTGCACTAACCATTGTGGACATGGAATCGCTTATCATTGTGATCTATAAACTATTATCTATGTATCTAACTATGTGAACTCACCAACATTTTTATGTTGACATTATTTTCTAACATGTTTCAGGGAATACCAACGTTTAATGCTAGCTTTGGATCATGATCACCATAGGCTTTTGGACCTAGCTAAATTCTAAATCAATGAACAATTATTAGCTATGTCATTTGTAATTTGCCAAACTTGTGAACAAATTGTACTATTTAATTTGGTGATACATGCTTATTTAAAACTATAAGTTGTAGCGTCATGTGGCTATGAGCAATCTCTAACACTCACGTCTCGACGATTATCCGCCTTTTATTTATTTAATTGGTCGGGGTGTGACAGTAAATTTGAGTCAAAATCTGACGATGGATTTTTCCTTGGTTACTCTTCGGTTTCAAAAGCTTATCGGGTTTTTAATAGCAAAACGAACATTGTTATTGAAACTATTAATGTAAAGTTTTTAGAAAATTCGTTTCCGTCAGTGGCTCATTGTCCCGAATGGTTGTTTGATTTAGATTCGTTGTCAAAATCTTTCAATTCTAACTTGTTTGACTTTTCAGGAAAATAGCGTAAAGAATCAGGTGACTTGGGATGTTTCAGTGATGATTCTGATAATGACGATGATAGCAATCTCAACTCTGAGTATCCGTTCATGTCATTTCATAATCCTGATAATAGTGTATCCAATCAAGCTCTGGGTCCATCTGGTTCTCAAGAAGATCAAGAATCAAACAATTTTGGTGATGACGTGAATCCGCAAATTTCTCCTAATGATGGTGGATCTGTTCAAAATCAACCATCATCAGATCCGAATGTTGAAGTTGTTCCAGAAACATTTGACTACTTCATCAATTCACCAGAACAAGTTTCTAATTTCACTCCGCATACGTCTACAATTCTACAAGATCTACCGAATCTGAATCAGTCTAATCTAGAGACACAAGTTCAAGGTGATATCATTCCAACTCATCGAGTTCATAAGAATCATCCTGTGTCTCAGATTATAGGGCCTTTGAATCAGCGAACTATGAGAAGCCAAACTGAGCATGCAAACGTTTGTCTTTATTCATGTTTTCTTTCTCAAGTGGTACCGAAGAACATTTCAGAAGCGTTACAAGATAAAAGTTGGATTGAAGCCATGCAGGAGGAGCTACTTCAGTTTCGCAAACAAGAAGTTTGGAAATGAGTGGACTTACCTGAAGGAGAAAATGCGATTGGTACAAGATGGTTGTACAAGAACAAGCCCGATGAACGTGGCATTGTGGTCAGAAATAAAGCCAGACTTATTGCACAAGGTTACACTCAAGAAGAAGGTATTGACTATGAAGAAGTGTTTGCTCCGGTCGCTCGACTTGAAGCTATTCGTGTTTTTCTAGGATATGCCTCCTTCATGAAGTTTAAAGTGTTTCAAATGGATGTAAAAGGTGCATTTTTGTATGGACCAATTACCGATGATGTATATGTCAGACAACCTCCAGGTTTTGAGGATCCTGATTATCCACATCGTGTATACAAATTGAGCAAAGCCTTATATGGTCTACATCAAGCTCAGGATTTGGTACGAGACATTATCTAAACATTTTCTGGAACATGGTTTTACAAGAGGTCAGATTGATCCTACTTTATTCATGAAGCGGGAAAATGAAATCTTCTATGTGTTCAAGTGTATGTGGATGATATCATCTTTGGATAAACAAGTCCGTCCATGTGCAAAGAGTTTCAAGAAATTATGAAATCAAGATTTCAGATGCGTTCGATGGGGGAGATCAATTTCTTTCTCGGATTGCAAGTAAAACACTCAGCAGACGGAATTTTTATCAACCAATCAAAGTTTGTTGAGAAGTTGCTGAAAAAGTTCAAGATGCAAGATTGTCAGACTATTCGAACGCCATCTGATGTGAATTGCAAGATACAGCCAGATCCAAAAGGCAAATCTGTTGATCAAACACTGTATAGATCAATGATTGGTTCATTGATGTATCTTACTGCATCAAGACCAGACATTATGTATGCTGTATGTGTGTGTGCCCGATATCAGTCTGATCCAAAAGAGTCGCACCTGGTTGCTGTTAAACGTATTTTCAGATACCTTAAAGGGAATCCGAATCTCGGGTTATGGTATCCTTATGAAGGAAATTTTGAATTATATAGTTATTTTGATATTGACTTTGGTGGGTGTGCTCTTGACAGGAAATCGACTACGGGTGGATGTCAATTTCTGGGTCCTAGACTTGTTTCTTGGAAATGCAAAAAGCAGACCAATGTTTCTGTATCCACAGCTGAAGCAGAGTATATCGCTGCATCTGCAGGATGTTCTCAAGTTTTGTGGTTACAAAACCAGTTACTTGACTACGGGTTTAACTTTCTCAAAACTCCTATTTACATAGACAATACTGCTGCTATGTTCATTACGGCTAATCCTGTTCAACACTCAAAAACCAAACATATCGAAATTCGATATCATTTTTTCAGAGACAACAATGAAAAAGGTTTAATAATTTTGATTAAGGTTCATACCGACAAACAACTGGCAGATCTCTTCACAAAATCTTTCCTGTCAGGACGGTTTGAATTCTTAATTCAATCCATAGGGTTAATCAACCATGATTGATTCTATTTTTACAAAACTCAATACAAAAATTGAAAACATAAAAGCCAAAAATATAATAAGTCATTGTCAAGTATTGATTCCTTTGCCTTTTATTTTACTTTTGCATTGTGAGTGTGCATGAAAAACAAAAAGCAAACAAAAAGAAAAGAAAAAGCAAAAAGAAAAGAAAATATCATGTCATAAGAATCTATATTGCAGAAAGTGAGAAATGATAGTTACACTAGACATTATTTGTTTCATCATTTTTATAATAAAGACTGATGAATGTTAATTGATGTGCGAGACAACTCAGGCAATTAGACTGAAAAAGTAAGTTCATTGTTGACAAGTATAAACTTAATGATCTTTGTGTTATGTTCCTTTGATATACATGTTTAAATATATATCTTTGGATGCATTGCTTGTGATGATAGTTGTTCATAATCGGGTAACGATGAAGTCTATTCAGTGTGATGAACCGCATCGTGAGCTTCTTTGTTGTGGTATCCACAGACCTGAAGTCTCACATGAAGTCTCTTCTGAACTTCAAGGTGCAGCAAAAGATTCCCAAAGATGGAACAAAAAGAGTCCCAAATGTGGACCATCACCAAACAAAAATTCCAAAAAGGAATTCAGAAGATTCCCAAGGGGAACGATAGGACATTAAAATTCCAAAATGGAATTCAAAAGAAGTCCCAAAGTGGACCAAATCCGAATAGAACCCAGATTCCACACTGATTATGACTGTAAGTGACCAGGTTTTTGTGCAAGATGCATTCAAGTGATGGTTGATAAGGAAATATGTTGACATATGTATTCATGTGGGTCACATAAGTCATTTTAATCGAACCTTAATCTCATCATGATACTGAAAAAGTAATTGTGTCAATTCGAGCTAATTGGTATGTTTTCATATCATCACTCAATCAAACATAAGTCAAATGTCTATTCAAAACCTGCAAAACATGTTCAGATAATGTGTGGTATGATCTCACTGCGATATTTTGATTCATTGCATTGCATATGTATTTATTTTAATGTGTGTGCTTTGTGTGTGCAGGCATCCTTTTTAAACTTAAAAATTTCAAGAAATTTCAAGTTTAGGGGGAGAATAATTGAAGAAGAAAAATATTTACAAAAAACCAAAAATATTTGCAATAAGTGTGTTGAATGAAAGGATCAAGTGGTTAATGAAAACAAAATGTATTGGATGTGTTAAAAACAAACCTAAGGTCTTGTGATTTGTTTTTAGAAAATTGCTTCGGGATATAGAAATTTTGGTTGTGCAAAAACATTTTTGTGAGAAAAATCAAAGAAAATGAAAAAGGAATTTAATGTGAATTAAATTTGTTGCCCTAATTTTTATTTTTGATTATTTAATGTGACAAACCCTAATAAGGATGTCTTGTCTAATTAATATGTCGAGAATGTTTGCAGGTGCAATAAATGTAGTTGAAAAGTCAACAGATAGAGAAAAGTAAAAATTTGTTAAGTGTTGAAGTCGGGTGAACGCATCACTGTTCAGCCGGGTGATGAAATGAAAAGTAGCCGGGTGAAAGAAGAACATGATGCCGGGTGACAAAGTTGTAAGTTACTATACAGCAGGGTGATGAAGTATTTGACATTATGCAGCCGGGTAATAGAATGAAGATTCTATATAGCCGTGTAAGTGAAGAAAACTGTGCAGCCGGGTAAGTATGGCAACTGTACAGCCGGATGATGATAAGGAGTCTACTATTCAGCCGGGTGATGGGTAAAACCAAAACGAAGGTGTAGTTGTTCCTAACTCTGACCCGTCCCTACAGTACTTGACCCGTCTCTACAGTGATTGACCCCCGTCTAATGTTTTACATGTTGAATGTTGACCCGTCCCAAGGTTGTGACCCGTCCCAAAACTGTGACCCGTCCCAACAGTAGTTGACGCGTCTCAACAGTACATGACCCGTACAGGCTTATTGGGCTAAATTGTTTACCTGTCCAATAGGTTGACCCGTCCCATTAAGTTTGACCTAATTCTTGAGCCGGCTGAACAACATATATATACCCGCCTTTTCTCAAACACTTATCATTTTTCACAAACAATTTCAAGCAAATCCCCTGTACCTCAAATCGTCCATATCATATTCAATCGTTGATTCTGTAACAAGTTTTATAGATTAAATAAGGTATATTTTACATGAATCGACCTTGTTTAACCTACTGATTGCCCTTAAAAAGAAATGTTGATGATGAACAGTAGTTGGACTTTGAAACGACACTTTGATTATGGGTGTTAAAACTTAAATCGAGTGTTGTAATAGGTGTAATAACTGTGGATCACCAATTTTCATCCATTAATTTGCATCAAATCGCTTAAAATCGACTGAATCAAAAGAAAAAGTTCAAACTCTGTCGAACCGCCATTAATGAACTTTTGAGTTGTTCATGTTTTTGATGTCTAATAATGAATCATGTGGTGTTTATGTCATTAACTGAGGTGAAAACTGAAATGAAACATGGTATACAAATTCACTTTGCAAACAACAAATTTGTGCTTGAGTTTATTAAACAGTTAAATGTATAAGTTTTACATGATCATTGATAAACAAAGTGTTTGTTAAACAAAATGATGACTAATCAGATTGTTGAATTAACTTAAGTGATATATGTCTATGTGAACTATTACATTGTTTTTGTATATTTAAATTCTTATGCAAATTATGTTATTTGTGAATGAAAAAGTCTAACAACATGTGTCTTGTTTTGTCATAACAGATTAATAATCTCAAGTTTGAACCCAAGCATAATCTTGTTGCTATGTTGGATGAATCTATACCAGAAGCAGAAGGGTATAGAGATATGATCAGATTCCTGAGAAGAAGAAAATATGTGTATGCAATGTGTGTCAAACCCATTGTGTACACAAGACTTATTAAAAGTTTCTGGAGGACTGCTGAAGTGATCACTGATGAAGCTGGTGTATCTGTGATTAGAAGAGACATTACCAGACAGTTACAGTTAACTGTGTTTGAAGAGTCCATCCGGACTGCATTAAGGATTGATGAAGAAGAGATTGGTGCTCCAGATGAACTAACAACTGCTGAATGTCAGACTCGTTTTATCAATATGGGACATCCTCCCATATTTCCTAAACAGCAGTTTGTTAGAGCAAGACTGGGAAAACAGTGGAAGCTTTTATGCTATGTCATCCAGCAATGTATGTCAAGGAGAAGTGCTGGATTTGACAACTTTCCATCAGACATTGCATCTCCCATAGTTGCAATTGCTGAGAATCGACCATTCAATATGTCTAAGTGGATTATGAAGGGTCTTATCTTCAATCTGATAAAAGGCAAAAGATTCAAGTTCCTGATGTATCTGAGATTCCTGCAACTGATGATCAACATTGCACATCCAATTATACGTGAAGAGGGTGTGAATGGGGACTTATTGATGACTGAAGATATGAATGCTCTATCTTATAGGAAGAACAGTATTGGAAATGTTGCAGAGGTACAAATGTTTGACTATATGAGAGATATAGCATACAATGATGAAGATATTGGAGAAGTGTATCATCATATATCTCAAGGAGAAGTTGTGAACCCATTAGAAGTTGTAGATGAGATTCTAGATAACTTGCTCGATGATGATGAGTACAATGCTCACTATCCAGAAGAAGAAGAAAGTGATTCTGAATCAGAAGAAGAAGAAGTATCTGATCATGATGATGATGATGATGATGGAAATGATGAAGTTATTGCTGATACTAGTGCTGAATCAGTTTCTGAGGAGGCAGAACAAGAAGATGTAGAAATGAACGTTGAGGTTGATGAACCTGTTGTGATTGAACATATAGAGGTTGATGAACTTGTTGAAGTTGTAATAGTTACAGAAGATGTTATTGTTGAAGCTCCTAGGAACATCACAGTTCATTATTCTAGATCTCGAAGATCTAAAATTGTGGTTGAGCCTATGATTGTTGAGGAGCAGAGTGTATTTGAAAATGTGAGTGTGCCTGAACAAGTGGATGTTGTTCAGATTGCACAAGAAGTAATTGCCGAAGTGGAGACTGTTGCACAGGCAGTTGATTATGCTGATGCTGGTGTTACTTGTTCTGATCCAGTAGATGTTCCCACAACATCATCTACTGCAACTCCACAAATTGAACAACCTTTGGAGTCTTCACCAAAAGTTGTGTTAGTGGACATTTTGATTGTAAAAGATAAAGAGATTGAACGTCTGAATAAGGTGATAGAAGATCTGATGAAGGAGAATGAGTTGCTGAAAGCTTCGAATGAGCGAAAGAAGGTTAGATTAAATGAGTTCAGAGAAACAAATGTAAAGAATATGAAGGTCTTTAAAGAACTTGATTCGGAGTATGAGAAACTGAAAGAAGATTACAAAGAGCTTTATGCTAAATGTAATACTCTGAATGCAGAAAAAGAGATGTTGGAAAAATGGTTGGAAGAAGCTAAACCGAAGAAATCAGGATCTACATCTGACAAAGACTTTTCAGATGAAGTGGTGGAAGTAACCGGGCATTCAAAGGACACAAAAGTTTACTACACTAGAGCAAGAGGAACTAAAGCTGTGGGTGAAAAGGTCGAAGTACCAATTCACATTCCCGATGAAGCTGCTGATATTGTCATTCTTGACAAAGCCGAGGGAAAACGTAAACTGGATGATGTACCGGAGATGGTTAAAGAAGATGAGCATGCAAAGAAAGCGAGAATTGAGGATACAGTTCAGGTTAAGCCGATTCAATCTTAGTATGTACAGGCAACTGAAGTGCCCGAGGTTGTTAAAGAAGATGAAAATATGAGGAAAGCAAGTGTAGAAGAAGCATTTCAGTTTGAGTCGGTTCAAACTGAAACTGCACCCACAATTGAAGCATTGAATGACTTGGACGAAGTAGACTTCACAGAATCTGAACCGGAAGCTAATCCTGATGATGACATACCCGTTGATCTTGATGAAAGGTTTGCGTATTTGGAGAAAATGAAATACAATCCTGTTTATTTGAATGGACTCACTGTCAGTCAAATAAACGAGGAATATGAAAAATGTGTGAATGCTCAGGATCGGGTAGAAAATGATGCGAAGGAGTTTGTAGTTGAAATGGGTGAGTGGACTCCTCTTCAAGAAAGTCTGAACATTGATGATCTTCCTCCGGAAGAACTATATCATCAAAACCCTGAAGAGATGACGTCCACAGACTTGCGTCAGTGGTTGCAATCAAGGAATTATCCGTACAAAACTCTGAAAAGGCTGAAGAAAGAGTCATTGAAGAAAATTGTGGTTAGTTTTCAAAAATCTGAGAAGTTGCATAACCGTATGCTCTTTTTAGATTATAATAACCCACAATACTTTGAATTGACCAAACGGTTCAAAGTTCTGGAGCCTAATGAGATTCCGTTGATGGCATTGCCGGAAGATGCCCATAAGAAGCGGAAAGTGCTAATTGATATGTTTCCTAGCGAGATGAAGTCTTATCACATGCCTATGGAAGTACGAGAGTCATGGCACAAGTCTGCCACATCAGGTGATATTGTTAGATCATTGCTGAGTAAGGGTCAGTCCGTTGCTGACTTACTAGACTCAATGATCGTGCCTGAAAAGTCGAAGGATGTGAAGATCATTGCTTGGAAATATGATGAGATATTTGATGCGTTTCTGATCAAGAGGGTGAATGGGCTTTGTGATGTGTATCGTTATTACTCAAGCATTTTCAAGTTGCCAGTTCAAGATCTGGAAGAATTGCACAAACTAAGATTGATAAACCATTCTCGAGCTGAACATGGAGACAAGTGTGCAATGTTATTGGATGCCGGAATCAGCCGCATGCCCAAGTTCTTAGAGTTTTTAGGACAACAAGAAGACAAGATATATGTCGAAAATAAGAAGAAAAAGAAGCAGAAGAAGTTGATTGTTTGTGATATGTATCTGGAAGAGTTTTCGGATGAGTATTTTGACAAAGTGACCAATCCTGGATTGAAAGTGATTGATGGTTCACAAGGTACAAAGCCGATTCTAAGACACTTCTATAATTCCGAAACTTATGAACTGAAGCTGGTACGGAATTTGGACGATTGGGACAAAGATATGATCACATTGTTTAGTACGTTTGAGCTAAAGCTGCTACACCCATCTTACATTGATTATCTTCGAAATCATAAGATGGAAAAGATAAAAGATCCAGTTGCTGAATCCGACAGAAGATTATTTGAGATAATGGTCGAGGTGATTGGTGCTGCAACTGAGAAAATCCGATTAAGGAAGGCATTACTCAATGCTAACCTTGTGAGGATTGATATACCAGAGATTGAGTTTATGCGAGTGACTTCAAAGGGTACATTAGAAGTACGGGCCAAAGGAAAGAAAAGGCCGTACGAATTTTTTGGTATCTGCAAGCATGGATCTTGCAGCTTCAATTAGTGTTCGGTTTTTCCGTTCTGCAACTCCGTTTTGTTGTTGAGTTCTTGGAGCACTAAATTGATGCGCAATTCCTTTTTCTGCACAAAACAAGTCGACATTAGAGTTTGTAAACTCGGTTCCATTGTCACTTCTCAAGATTTTTACTTTACAATCTAACTGATTTTCAACTTTGATAATGAATTCTTTTAACAACTCAGCAGTTTCAGATTTAACATGCAAGAAAAAAACCCAAGAAAATCTAGTAAAATCATCAATGATGACAAAACAATAAGATTTCTTTCCGATGCTTTGAACATTTGTAATGGATCCATGTGAAGCATCTGTAATGGTTTTCAAATGGAGTTTTCTGGCTTGGACTTAAAAGACATTCGGTGCTGTTTCCTTTCAAACATGTTGGACAGAGATCAATTGTTGAGAATTTCTTTGACGGTATTCCCACAGCATGATTTCCAGTCACCTGTCGGTTCATGTTTCTGAAGTTTGAATGGCCCAGCCGTCTATGCCAAAGCTGACTCTCATCATTCTATGCATGCGCAATGAGACACGTGGTTTCGGTTTCAGCATCAATCTGAGACATATCAAGCTTGTACACATCTCGATCTCTTGGAGCTTTAACCACCACCCATTCATTGTCAATCTTAAAACATAGCTTGAGTATATAACAAAATAAATCATCAAATAATGTTGAATATGATTTGTCACAAAATTGAGATACACTTAGCAAATTAAAGTTCAACTGTGCACAGTAGCTGACTTTATCAAAGCTAATAAACCCATTTGACACAGTTCCTTCTCCAGTGATTTTTCCACAAGCATCTCCTCTAAATGCAACATGTGTACCATTCTTTAGCTTAAAATCTTGAAGCAAGGCATGATTGCCTGTCATATGCCGGTGATGTGGTCTAAACTATATATATTTTATATTAATATTCCTCTCACTTTTTGTTTACTTTTAATTGAGTTTTACTCCTAATTTGTTCATATTATTATTTTATATATTATAGGAGTCTAGGAGCAAAAATGATGTGTTTTATTTAAATTTGAGACCAACTAGAGCTCAATGTTAAACTGCTAAGTAACTAATTGATTTATATGTTTAATTCGTTTGCAGATAACTTCACGTAAAGGATGATTGAAGAAATGCATGTTTGAAGTTAAATGCCATATGCCTTGAAAGTCTAATTCAAATGGGCCCGGTACACTTGTGTAGAAGCCCACGTGAGAAATAAATCTAACTAGAATAAAAACCCTAAAAGAAAAAGAAAATAGAGGGGAGTTGTGCCGTGAAAAAGAAAAAAAAAAAAAAGAAGTGCGTTCGTTCGAAACAGGAAGCATGCACACACACACGTCACGAAAGTCACACTTTGATCGACAATTAATTTAAGCAGGCTAGCAGGTAGTTGAATTAATTTAAGCTACCAGACAGGCTGCTGAATTATATTTATTATCTTTCGATGAACGGTAACTCTATTTATGTTTCGGTTTTTGTTTCTACTTTGATTATGGTAGGCTAATCGTTTAAAACTACCTAGGCGTTATGTTGATTCGTTAACTTTGTTTGAACTCATGTTTGGATTGTTGGTTATGGTTTATGTTTAATTAAAAGTTTGAACCTTTATGATTGTTTAATGCATTATATATGTTTGAATTGGTAGATTTGATATTATTAATCCATGTGTTCTTGGTGATTGTCTATGTCACGTAATAGGACTCATTTAGTCATTAACGTGAGTTGTGATTACTATGGTTTAACTGTAGTACAACCATAGGATTAATAGTGTTAATGAAACTAGTAATAACGTATAGCCAACTTAGATATCCGTGAGGTGATAGGTTGTTAACAAGTCTTGTTAGTCAATTTGCTAAGTTTAGGTTTTTGTGAAAATTCCGGCTTAGTGCTAATTATTAATCTTGCTTGTTAAATTAAATGATTAGGTTCAAATAGCTTTAAGGGTCGTATCGTGAGATAGATCTTTAGCGTAAGTGAATTAGACATAATTTGATTAGATAACCGTGAGGAAATTTAATCCCGTAACCGGTGTGCTTATAACTTAATAGTTATCCTTTAGGTTTCTTCTCGAGAAGGGTCGAGGGTCTTAATTAGGAAAGTTTTTAAGTGAATAAATTTAGATCCCGGTTCCATAACCATTAGTCCAACGTGAGTGATAATTGAAGTTAACGATGATTCTAGCCTAGGTGGTTTGTTTTCTCTAATCTGTTTTAAATCCGTCTTTCAAATTGCCGGTTTCCAATTTTAGTAACTTTCCATTTTTAGCAGGTTACTATTTTTAGCAGTAAAATCCCCCCTTTTCAAATAATCTTTTATTTAAGTCGTGTTTAGTCAGTCGAGTCCCAGTCAGTTAATTTAACGTAGTATATAGAGTATGTGGGTCGACACCCGGACTTACGTTTCACTGTACTGCATTCGACCGGTCCACTGCCGGTTGTGTGTAGTTTAGTAGTACGTCTAGGTTTTTATAAATTTAAAACTAGGTGTTTTTGAGTGTTTAATTTATATATATATTGCACGCATCAGCCGGCTACACCCACTATCAACTAACCATGAGTTGATAGGTCTTCTAGGGCGTACCTGCATTTCAACATTTACTTAGTTAGTTTGGGCAACCCAGGCCCACATGGTCTTGGGTTTTCGAATCTATTTGTAACAGTAACTTGTTGATAATGTAAATTTTGAAAATTTTATTCTTTCGAGAGATTTGGTTGAAAACTGTTTCTGCCACTGGCTTGATTTGTTTGCTTTCTTCTTAAAGCTGAAAACCTTTCCTCTAACTTAGGATCAAGGTTATTTTCAAATCTTTAATTTTTCACCGTCAACGCTCTTGGCGTAAAACTGTTAACCTGCTGATTTCTTGATGACATTTCCTTAAAACCAGAATTGATTCTTTTGAAAGGTCTCAAATCAGGAGAATGACTTTGGTTAAATTTTTTAAAACCAAAAGATTGATTTCTTTGAAAATTCGGAAAAGGAGTCATTTATCTTGATGAGGTTTTCCGAAAGAAACAATCTGCAGTGTCATGATTTCTCCTTTCACATATCTCACAAAACTTGTTATAAAAGCATTCCACTAAAGAATGATTTCTTTTTTCACAGTAATCGCAGTACATGTTAAAGAAACACTCAGCAGTAACATGATTATAACGATCACAAATCTCACAATGTTTCTTGCTAATTTTAAAGAGCTTATTGTTAACTTTAGATGTTGAACCCACTCGTGATTCATTAACAATTTTTTGTGGGTTTAAGTTAAGTTGATTCTTTTGTGGAGATTGTGGTTGTGACTTTGATTTCTTGTTATCAAATTTTGATTGTTTGGAAACTTGGTTTGATTTTGAAACATCTTTCTTAGTTACCTTCTTTGATTCAAATTTTTTATCATTGACAGTGGAAGTCTTAGGACCTGAACCTGTTTTCAGACCAGTGTTAGATTTGATTGAAGAATTGATTTGGTTACCATAAGATCCGTTCATATCGAATGTTCCTGCAGACACAAACTTGATTGTTTTACCTTTTGACACTTTCTTTTTCACAGGTTTGACATTTTCAGTTTTAACGATTTGAGCTTTGGGTTTGTCATTTGATGTTATGACACTTTTACCTTTCGACTGTTTTGTTTCAGATTGATTGTTTGTTAATTTCGATTTCTGCATCTTTGCATTTGAAACTTCAGTCTTCTTCACTGGTTTCTTCTTGATCGGTTGATCAGCAACACTCGCTTTTTGTTCATTTTTCCACTTGATGTATTCTGGATCATTGTAACCCGAGAATTCTACTTCATCCTTCACCGTTTTTGCTGGTTTAGGATTCAGTTCCGGATATCAACAAGTTACACCAGAATAGGATCAGATTTGTTGCTTGCTTCATCATCAGCTTCAACAGTCACACTATCATCTTCTTTTAAGCTTTCGAGTAAAACTTCAGATCCTTCGGCTTCAGATTTACTTCTTTGAATTTCTTTGAATCTTTGTTCATTTTCAGGTGAATGATTAAATTCATTAAAGTTTTCTGGTAAAGTGTTAGTGATTGATTTAGGCATTGGTTTATGTGTGAAACCCAATCCTGTTCTTTTTTCTTTTCTATCACTTATCAACTTTGCTAGAATTGCTTTTGAACTTTTCATTTTTGTCAATTCAACCTCAGTTGCTGCATGAGCAATCTTTTCTGATTCAAAGTTTTTGGTCATTTCTTCCTATTGTTTATTTAATAATTCCTGTTCCTTCAAGGTTTTGTTCCATGATTCTTTAAGTGACAATATCTTCTCATTAGCAATTTTGTGATAAATTTTAAGTTGTTCATGAACTTGTTCATGTTTGCTTAATTTATCACCAATTTTAAATGAATGAGTTCGATAATGTTCCACTTGTTTAATGCATTGGTCAGAACACAACCTACCTTTCACATCATCAGGTAAAGGAACATAGTTAGGGGGTAATTCGATACTAACCTTTGGTTGTTCAGCAGATGAGAAAGACTCTTCAGATGTAGCCATAAGAGCAATCTCTGATTCAGATTCTTCAGTTGGATCTGACTTTGCACTCCAATCATACTCTTCTGAATCTTCACTAACATCATTAATCACTTGACAATCCCCTTCTTCAAACCAGTCTTCTTCTTCAATTTCACAAACTAGTGCCAAACTAGAAGTAAGATCAGCTGTAAACTGTTCCGCATAAGCACTCCAATCATATCCATCTTTCACACTAACCACAAGTGCTTTGGTCTGATCTTCAGGCTTTTTACCTTCATTTTTCAGTTCTGGCATGGGAAGACTTTGATATGACTATTGAAAGAAACGTTGATTCCGGTTTTGATAGCTTTAAGACTGTTGTGAGTTCTGACTTTGACCTTGATTCTGTCCACTGGAACCAGCTTGATCATGATAATTCTGATTCTTAGGTGCTTTGCATTCCCTTGAAAAATGACCATAGCAGTTACAGTTGAAACATCTGGCATTTGACTTGTCAAAACCAACGGTCTTGTTTGCATTTGACTTGTAACTTCGGTTCACATATGCATGTTTCTGAGTTCGATATGCGACCATTACCATTTGCCAATTTAAGTCCATCTCTTCAACGTCTTTAGGATCCATTTCAAATAAGTCTTGAAGAACAACATCCAATTGAGTCAAGTGACTTCCCTGATAAGCTTGGAAGCTTGCCATAAATGCAGTAAATGCATTCTTAGTCTCATCATCTTGTAACAAGATGTTCATAACATCTTTTACTTTAGCTTGAACTGTGGAACTTGAACTTTGATTTTCTGCTTGAGATTTCATTGATTGAACTTGAATTCTTGGTGGAGATTGAGGTTGAGAGTAAATTGGTGAGCTTGGCAAATACGATGAATCTGTATAAAAGCTAGCACCAACAAACAAGTCACCCTCGTCATCAGTTTTAACAGCATCTTGAGCAAGAAAAGCATTCTCCACTGTATTAGAAGGATTCACTACAAACTTATACTGAGCATGAGAACCTGATCTGTTAGTGTTTCTTGAACTTTCATCGATTTCAACTTCTTCAATCTTAGCAATAAGAAGATCTAATGATAGTCTAGTATAGGTCGGACTCACCGATATGTCGGTGTTATATATTTTGTATGACTTTTGTATGTATTAGTTCTAGCGAACCTACGGGCGAATCTATAGATTCGCCCGTAGCTCAGATTAGTTTTTGATTTGGTGTCGACTGGGCGAACCTGTTTGTGCCCAGCGAACCTATGTGGTTCGCTAGATAGATTCGCTACAGCGAATCTATCAGCGAACCTAAGACTGATATATATATTGTAACCTTATCTTGAAGATAATACAACTTTTGCACAACTTTGCCAAAAACCTTATCTTACTGATTGTGTCGTGTAATTGTTCTCTGGAGGTGCTAGGAGCTTATATTATACATCTTTGTAGCTTGTTTATCTCCGGTTGTGTGGTTTTATCTCATTATTGGGTTTGTTGTTATAACACACTTTGTTTGCTCAAGTCAAGCGTGTTTGTTGTTAAACAAGTCATTATAGCACTGAAATCACGATCATTATGGACCAACAATATGGTATCAGAGCCTTAGTGCTCTTGATTGTTTGATTCAAGTGATTTTTGTGTTGATTTTGGGGTTTTTGTGTCAAAACACTATTTGATTCTTTTCTGGACTGATTTTGGTGTTTTGGTGTTGTACTTTGCTCAAGTATTGTCATATTTGGTCATAGGAAGCTTTTAAAACAAACGTGTCTATAAATGGTCAAGTTTTGAAGCTGTCTGGGTTGTTTCGTACTGTTACTGGTTTGTTCGTAACCCAGCGAACCTATTTGTTCTTCCAGCGAATCTAGGTGTTCATCCAGCGAACCTAATTCAAATTTTTTGTGTTCTGTTGGTTTGTGTTGTGGCTAGCGAATCTGACATTTTATCGAACGAAAGTTCACTTGTTTGGCTCATTGTGCAAGCGAAACTGCTGCCAAAATCAGGCGAGCGGAACTGTGCTTGCTGGTCAGCGAATCTGTTTTGTTTGTCTAGCGAATCTGTCTTCAGCGAATCTACCAGCGAATCTGCTGTTTTCTTTGAGCGAATCTAGCCAGCGAATCTATTTATCTTTAGCGAATCTATAATCTGTTCAAAATTATGGCTACATCAACACTGAATATGAATGATCTGGATAGTGTTCAACCTAACAGGCCACCGAGGCTTGTTAGTGGTGAAAACTTTGAAGACTGGAAAAGATGTTTGAAAGCCTTTTTCTACTACACAGACTATAACCAATGGGAATCAATTGTAAATGGTCCGCACGTACCAAAGACAGTTGAAGGAACTATCACTTCAATAAACACAGATCCAAGCACTTTTACTGAAGCAGACACCAAGTTGCTTGATCGTGACAAAAAGGCACTCGGGGCATTGATACTTTGTTTGCATCAGGATATCTTCAACAGGTTTGCTGAACACACAACTGCAAAAAGCTTGTATGATGCATTGTGCGAGTTCTATGATGGTAATGAGGATTTGAAACTGGATAGAAAAGCTCAAGCTGAAAAAGAGTTTAACTCTTTCGTGGGGTATTCGCAAGAGAACCTGACTGATATTACAAATCGATTCCTATCTGTATCAAGTAATCTGAAGAAGTATGATGATAAGCTGGGCAATCATGAACAAGTCACAAAACTGTTAGATTCTCTTCCCCCTCAGTGGAGTCTTCAAATCAAGCTGTTTAAACAAGAAAGAAACTTTCATGACTACAAGCTGATGGATGTTATAAACAAGCTGAAGTCATTCGATCTTGATGTAAAGAGAAGAGAATACAATCAGTCTATGATGGTTCCAAATATTCCTTCTCAGAATGCTGCACTTATTTCATCCGCTGCAAACTCTTATATCTACAATGCTGCACCTGGAGGATCATCAAGTCATGTGTCTGCTAAATCTGTTGGTGCATCTACAAATGTTGGTTCAAGCTCAAATGCATCTGTCACCACTCAGATTCCATCTGACACTGTGGCTTTATTTGGAATGTTTGTTCATAGCTATGAAGCTCTTGTTGCTAGTGGGCTGAAGGGTAAGGGGTTGACTGTTGAAGATATGTATCAGGTGGATCCTGATGATCTGGAAGAAACCGACATCCAATGGCAAATGGCCATGCTTACTCTTCGTGCTACACAATTTATAGAAAGAACAGGTAGAAGAAACTTTGGGAATCAGGGACAGAATAGCAAGCTGGGTTATGACAAGGGAAAGCTGAGATGTTATAACTGCAAACAATTGGGTCACTTCAAAAGGGAATGTCCTTTACCAATTGTTACTGAACCAGTAAACTCTGGAAATCCAAGATCTGTTCCAAATCAAGAAAGGCTTGAGGAAGCAAAGTCAAAGAATGAAACTGCACTGCTCACCAACTTTGATTGGAGTGCAGAAATTGAAGAAACCAAGGAGGAAATTAATCATGCCCTTGTTGCTGAGATTGTTGAGATTGATGACGACTATATAAATTGCTTTGATCCTTTCAAAGAATTTTATGGTAAAGATGAGGAAGAGAAAGTGGAGAAAGTTGACAAAGATCAATCAGATGCTATTGCTCAAGGGCATCTGAATCACTCAGGATTGGTTTGTGAAGCTGCTGTTAATGAAGTGAAGAATGAGGAGGAGTCAAAGCTTAACTTGGAAGCAATGATTGAGAAGGCGAGGCTTGATGCTGTTGATGAATTCAAAAGAAACACTCCCTACTGCCAGTGTGATCGTGCTCTTGCTGCCGAAAAACTGGTAATTGGTCTTCCTTATGATGTTATTGAAGATATGTGTTCATCTGCTTGCAAAATTCGTTTAATTGGCATATACAAAGCTAACAAAATGTTAATGTCAAACGAAAACGAATTAAAAAGAACCAACAAAGAGCTTAAATTAAGTGAATCAAAATATTTTGTCAAATTAAGAGAAGCTTTGAAAGAAAATGAACATTTAAAAAGAACTCTTTTGGAAAAGAACTGCGAAATAAACTACTTGACTGAGCAAGTTACTCTTGCTGAATTTGAAGCAAGAAAACTTAAAAACAAACTGCAGCAGTGGACAATATCTAGTATGAAAAGGGAGGAACTCTGCAAGAAACAACGGGGGGCCAGAGTTAAGACAGGTTTGGGTCTTAACAACAATGAAACATATGCATATCCCCCACCTAGTACCTTCTGTTACTCTCCAACACCTATTCCTCAACCCTCAAATGAGTTGATACAAGAGATTATACAAAATGATACTAACAGTTCCATTGCAGGTTTAAGTGGAGTAAATCTTAAAGAGGTTAGAGAGGATTACGCCTATGGTGGGAGTACTGGGCTCGGTTGTTCTAGCAGTAGTGATTGCTCTAGTTCTGATTCCAAGAAGTCTTTTGAAGACATTAGTTTAATTATATCTGTTTGTAGTAATGTGTTATATTCAGACAATTCCATGTTTAATAGTAATTTAGGGTGTACTACTACAAACCCTAATATGTTGAATGATGTTTTGATTGAAAATGCGTGTGAGAATGACAAAGACAAACTTTCAGGTCATGTCTCTGAAAATCAAACCAAAAACATGATAAAAGAAGCTGATGATCTCTTGTTGAAAGGACTAAGGCATGGGTTTAAATGGACAAACATATCTGCAATCCCACCAATCGATGATTCTCCGGATTCTGCTCAAAACATCATGAAAAATATATATATCCTTCTTAGCGTTTAAAATTCCTGTCTTTATCTTTCTTTTTATTTTATTTTTCTAACTTCTATCTTGTTATTATTAGTATTTTTAGGATTATATGTTTATTTTTGGAGCGTTGAAATCGTGGGACGTTTTCATGGATTTACAAAAAAAATTTTAAATTTGAGAAAAACCAAAAAAAATTTTTAATTTGTGTGCTAGCGAACCTGCTAGCGAACCTACAGGTTCTCCAGAACCTCAGGTTCGCCAGGAACCTCTTTGCATCGCCGCCGTGGTTTTTTTGACTTTTGGTCTTCTGGCGAATCTAAAGTTCGCTAGTGTGTCTGCCAGCGAACCTGTGTCTGTATATATATGTTGTGACAGCGAAATATTTCACAATTTCGCTGTCACTACTGTAGCTGGGTTTTTCTAAAACTAACTGCCGTGTGTTCGATTCTCACTTTTCAACCGGTTTTTCACATTTAAACACTTCTATTTTGGTCTGGTATGTCATCCCCTTCATCTTAATCTCTGTTTTAAACCCTTTATCGCACTTTCAAACACTTAAATCTGTCGTTCTGTGAAGATTGTGTAAATAAACTGACTGATTTGGTGTTTTTAGTTAGGAATTTACTTCATAATATCCTTGTTTGATGTTTATATGACTTGATTGTTGCCTTATTTGCTTGTTAATGATGTATTGTCTGTGATTCTGGCCGTTTTTCAAAAACTAGGGTTTCCAGCGAACCTATGTGTTCGTCTGGCGAATCTGAACTAAAGTTCAAAACTTCGAGCGAACCTATGTCGTTATGCTGCCCGCGCATCAACATAGATTCGCCCGACTGTTTCTAGCGAACCTATACATTCGCTCGACCAAATGACTGACTTTTCATGTCAGCGAATCTATAGGTTCTGGTGCCAAATCTCAGGTTCGCTCTTTAAGCGAACCTAATTTCCAGCGAATCTATTAACTGTTTTTGAAAATCTTCGTTTCTGATCAATCTCCGTTTATTTTTCAGGCACGATGTCTACACTATTCTTCGAAAGAAAGCACAACATGTGTGCTTTGCTTGACGAGAATCACGACAAAGCTGGTGGCTATAGAGATTGTATCAAATGGCTGAAGTCGTCTCACATACATCACGCCATTTCTCATTCACCGACCATATACGAGCTGCATGTTCGAGATTTCCGGAGAACTGCAGTGATGAACGTATTCGTACAGCCATCGCGTATATGTGCCAAAGTCAGTGGATTTGATTTGGAGTTTACTGAAGCCGATCTGGCTAGAATCTTGAGGTTAGAAGAGGATGTGGGTGAGGAGGTTAGTATGACTGCTGAAGAGGTATATGGGGCATTTCGGACTACGGGTTATGAGGGTCCGATGCCTGGTGAGAAAAAATGGAGTTTGTGAAGTCCTATCTGATCCAAGAGTGGAGGTATATTGCACATGTATTCATTATGTGCTTGGATCATAGGAAAGGGGGCACAGATGGGTTGAACTTAGACTAGGCTCGGGCAATGATGCTGTTTTGTCGGGGGCAAAAGGCCAATCTTGCAAAGCTTATCTACAATTACATTCTAGAGAACATCCATGCAACTAAAGCCGCCTAGTGGTTGATGTATCCCAGATTCATTCAGATGGTTTTGAATGACAAATTGCCAAATCTGCCGGTAGTTGGCGATGTCCTGAAGATATGGGAGATGCATTCCAGAATTTTTGGGGACTGTAAATCGGTGAGGTCGGATTGTGTCGGTAGGACCTCATTTTTGTGGGAGAATATGTACCTGGCTGATAGATGGGTACAAATTCAGAGGTTAATGGAGACTGAAAGAAAACGGGGTGGCGAGAATATTGAGGTGGTTGAGAAAAGGGTGAGAAAAAGGAAGTCGTATGCCAAGGAAAAGGATTATTCATTGGATCGGGATATAGATGAGATTCAGGCTGAAATAGATGCTGGTAGGGAAAAGCGAACAAAGAGGAAATCTGATACACCAACTGAAGCATCAAAGAAGGCAAAGCACGATACTGGGGGTACATCTGCTGAATCTGCTAGTGGACTGAAAGGTGAGATTGATAATTTGAAGGCTGAGTTGGGTGAACTGAAGAATAAGTATGAGGCATTGGAGACTCAGGACGCCGAAAAGTCAACAGTTATATTTGAAATGGGAAGGATGATGAAGGATCAGCAGTGCCTGATAGTTAGGATATTCAAGGAGCTAAACAGCCTGAAAGAGAAAGATGAGACAGAGCCTGCTATGACTGAAGCTGAACTGAAATCCTTAACGGATGCTGCAAAGTATCCGTTAATGGATGTTGTATTTGGAGATCAAGAAAAAGGAAAAGGTAAAGCTGCTGAGGAGCCGTTCGATGAAGATATGGGTATTGATTTGGATGAGTTTGAGGGGGCAGAGGTGGTTGGTGGATCTAGCGTGAACTTCAGTTTGATAGATGAACCAGAGGTTGACATTGAAGCTGACAGTGAGGAGGATTTAGATGATGAGCCGGAGATGTATAAGGTTGAGGAGAAAGGGTTGAGTTATCAGTTTGAGCACATCGATCTTGACAAATCTGAATGGTTCAAGAAAGATGTTGCTGTTGTTCCCGAAGTCCCTATCTTTCAACACTTGGATGAACCCAACACCAAACAGATGGACAGACAGATTATTGCTTGGAAGTACAACACTTTGATTGACGCTTATATGATTAAGCGAAGGGGTGGTGACATTTCTTATATCAAGAACAGGAAGCATTTCGCCACCTTGCCTCGGTGGGATTTGCGGAGATTGGCTGATCTCCCTTTGCTGGGTAAAGAAGACAGTGGCAGGGCATGTGCTTTCGAAGTGACAATCAGAGAGGCTGCGAAGAGTAATTTTGTTGATTTTGGATACCAAAAGCCGAGAAGGATGAGGCAGAAGAAAGACAGGCACTGGGTGTCGTGGAAAGGAGCTTATACAATCAGTGAGGGTTCCGGACACACAGCCACCCAAACTGCAAGATTTTCACAAATGGTTCTACGACAACAATACGGGTGAGGCTATTATCAGGCTCGGAGGAGATGACCGTCCAGAAATTCGACTGTTTGATCCTATGGAGGTCTTCTCTTTTTGTGATGAGGATTTAAAAGTTCTGTGTGAGAACCGGATTAAGCACGGGGCTGGAGACGATACTAGAACTGAAGCGAACCTGTTTGTGAAGGTCGCAAACAAAGCCCGTGGTATTCGTGCTGAACTGAGGTCGGTGAATGAGAGACTGAGGATGACTGATGATCAGCAATTGGATATGGATGATTTATCTAGACAGCTGGATCAAACTATTGAGAAGAGGTTCGAGAAACCAGTGGAGGTTGTAGATTTGGATGTGACAGGCGAGGAGGATACAGCAGAAATTCAGGCGGAAACGATTGATCTGGATGTGCCTGATGCTGAGGTCGCCGAAGCTGAGTTTGTAGAGTCGGTGCTGGTTTTTAGTGAAGATGAGGCCGGATCAGAAGATGTTACAAATCCGTTGGCCGGAATTGAAGAAAGGGCAGGAGCGTTTATTGAACATCTTTGAAGCCAAAAAGAAGATGGAGCTTAAACAGAAGACTTCCCCAGGTGAGGTCCAACCTAGGGGGAGTATTGATAGTCTAGTATAGGTCGGACTCACCGGTATGTCGGTGTTATATATTTTGTATGACTTTTGTATGTATTAGTTCTAGCGAACCTACGGGCGAATCTATAGATTCGCCCGTAGCTCAGATTAGTTTTTGATTTGGTGTCGACTGGGCGAACCTGTTTGTGCCCAGCGAACCTATGTGGTTCGCTAGATAGATTCGCTACAGCGAATCTATCAGCGAACCTAAGACTGATATATATTGTAACCTTATCTTGAAGATAATACAACTTTTGCACAACTTTGACAAAAACCTTATCTTACTGATTGTGTCGTGTAATTGTTCTCTGGAGGTGCTAGGAGCTTATATTATACATCTTTGTAGCTTGTTTATCTCCGGTTGTCTGGTTTTATCTCATTATTGGGTTTGTTGTTATAACACACTTTGTTTGCTCAAGTCAAGCGTGTTTGTTGTTAAACAAGTCATTATAGCACTGAAATCACGATCATTATGGACCAACATCTAAGTCCATTGGAAACTTTTCTGCATGCTTCAGTAGAGTCACTGTTTGTTTCCATGAAGATGGAAGAGCACACAAAAGTCTATCATTCAGATCTTGAAGATCTATCTTTGCACCAACATTTGTCATCTTAGTTGTTAGATGCACAAATCTGTTCATCATTTGGTGTACAGATTCTCCAGCAATATGTTCAAACAATTCCAATTGTCTCTTCAGTTTCTGCTTCTTGAGACTCCTCAACTGTTCTCCTCCTTCACAAATTGATTTTAATGCTTTGAATAATGTGTAGCCAGTTTGACAAGTATCCAATCTAGACAACACTTGAAGTGGCAACCCTTTGCACATCAAAGAATAAGCCTTACTGTCATTCTTGACCTTTCGTAAGTCTTCACCTTGTAGATTATCTTCAGGATAAGGTTCAGTTGAATCTTTGGTGTAAGTGCTTGCACTGTCAGGAGCAGTCTGAGTAGGAATATGAGGACCTTTATCAATAGACTTGCACAAATCATTGTCAATAGAGCATAGATGATGTTTCAATCTGATTGTCCAGTTCTTGAAATCTGCACGATTAACCAATCTTGGAACACAATTATCAGAATCATCATTAGGTGCCATTTTGAATTTTGTTCACGCGGCTGAACAGTGAAATTTTGTTCTTCACCCGGCTGAATAGTGAAATTTCTTCTTCCCCCGGCTGAAAAATTTCTTCACCCGTCTGAACAGTCACACGGCTTGGTCAGTTGTAAAACTTCAACACTTGATATCTTCACACGGCTAAACAGTGTTACCCGGCTGAATAGTCACACGGCAGAACAAAGATAACTTGACACGACAAAAACTTGACACGGCTGAAACAATCTATCACCCGGCTCAACAATTATCAAAACTTTCACCCGTCTACACTTGATACGGCTAAAAGAGATAATGAACCGGCTGAACAGTAACAAGTTGATCCGGCTGTAAAGTTGATCACCCGGCTAAACAGTTGCTTCACCCGTCTGAATAGTAACTTCACACGGCTGCACAGTAACTTCACCCGGCACAACAGTACACAACTTTTACTTGCAAAAACTTCACCCGTCTAGACAAAATTCCTTTACACGGCTGCACACGACCTAATTGTTCACCAAACTAAGTCCAAAAATATTGTCTAAGTCAAATTTTATCACCCGGCTAGTTCATCTTCAACCAGTTCATCATGTTCATCAACATCTTCATACAGATTTTTCAGAATTTTAACAAAACTTGTCCAATATGTTAAAAATCACACACAAGCAGTGTTTGATACCGATTATCAATCTCCTATATCAATCAATCCAAAAGATGATCAATTTTTGATGATTTTGAGCAAAAATTTGATCGAACAGTAACTTTCAATGTCTTCTTAATTCCTCAGATCTGATGATAATCTGATGGAATTTTCACAATTGTTGTGAATTAGAAATGATTCCGATGATGGATCAGATCCAAAAACAGCAACAGATCATTCAGATCATGATTTGAGCAATATTGATGTGTTTTTGCTTGATGAATAGCGAAGAACACACACAGTACCAACAGCTCTGATACCAATTGATAGGTTCAATTGGATCGATATTGCATCAAATCAGAATGATCAAGGTACAAACACCACAAATCAATCAACAACACAATCCATTACTAAATAATTGTCTTGTATTGATGATCAAAGCAATAGTTGCAGTACAATGGTGCAGGAGAATACAATAACACACACAATTCTCTCTCTAACGTGTAAGATGTGATCTAGACTCTCTCTCTAACATTCACTAGCAACATGCTTTATGCATCACAACTTTAGGGAAAATACAAAATTAACCCTACACTATACAAACTTGTATAATCTAAGAACAAAGTAAATCTTCTAATAGGAACGAGCCCTAACGCTTTAAATGTGCAAAGGTTCTTGTTTAGGGTAAATTGTGTTATTTCCCTAAATGTATTGGTGTATAAATAGAAAGTTGTAGGTGAGAATTGAGTGTCCGTGAGAATTGGTGTGTGTGTGTGTAATTGTACTGCTTTCTCTCTAAACCATTGTACTACAACTATCTCATCATCAATAGAAGTGAATTATTCAATATGATTTATGCATTCATTGGTTGTTGTGTTACTTAGATATGGGATATACAATCGTGTTAGTAGTAGTAGCGATCAAATTGATCATATCAAAAATGCTAATCTTATAAGTCTAACAATACTCCCTCTTAGATTTACATTTGAAATTAACTTTAGTAATCTTCTGGTTCTTCTTTTATATTAAACATAGGCTTAGAGGCATGATCTTCTTGATCTCTAATAGCACGAGCAATGCACTCCTTGATCTTTTCTGCAAACCGTGCTTGCTTTTGTTTTGATTCATTGGTCAGAATATCACATTCTGCCATTCTTTTATAATTTCTCTAAGGAAAAACCTGCAAGGTCAACATTAGCATAAAAATAATATGGTTTCTTCACATTCTTTGACCTTACTTCAGGTGTTCCTTTGGAAGTGATACGCATGAATTTAATTTCATCAATCTCTGTCTTTATGAGGTTAGCATATAACAATGCCTTCCTCAGTCTGATCTCAACATGATCTCAAACAGCTTCCTGTCAGCATCAGCTACCTCATTCTTCAGCTTTTCTAGCTTTTGGTTTCTCAGATGATCTATGTAACTTGGGTGAAGTAGTTTTAATTCAAAAGTACCAAAGATGGTTATCATTTCATTATCCCAGTCATTCATGTCTCGTACAAGTTTTAGTTCGAATGTTTCTTTATGATAAAATGCCTTGAGAATAGGTTTTGTTCGCTGGGATCAATCAAATACATTGACCCCTGGATCAGTTACTTTATCAAAGTAAGGGTCACAAAACTCTTCAAGATACATGTCTCGAACCTCAAGCTTCTTCTTCTTCTTTTTCTTTTGAGTGAGATATGCATTATCTTCCTGCTGTCCTCTGACTTGAAGGAGTTGTGGCTTTCTGCAAATTCCTACATCAAGGAGTATCACACATTTGTTTCCTCGATCAGCTTTTGTGTGATTTATTAGTGGCAGTTTGTGAAGTTCTTTATGGTCTTGCACTGGCAGTTTGAACAGACTTATATAGTAATGGTAAACATCACAAATTCCATTTACTCGTTTGATCAGAAATGCATCAAAAGTTTCGTCATATTTCCATGCCACAATCTTCACTTCTTTAGCTATATCAGGTATGGTCATTGAGTCAAGGAGTTCTGCAACAGATTGTCCCTTGCTTAACAGTAATCGCACAATGTCACCAATTGTGGAGGCCTTGTTCCATATTTCATGAGTATCTAATGGAATATTGTAGGCTTTAATTTCACTTGGGAACATATCAATCAGATCCTCCCTCTTCTGATGAACATTTTCTGGTCTTGACATCAATGGGATTTCAGCTGGTTCTAACACATGGGATTTCATCAATCTCTGTCTTTATGAGGTTAGCATATAACAATGCCTTCCTCAGTCTGATTTTCTTTGTGGCTGCACCAATTATTTCGAACATGATCTCAAACAACTTCATGTCAGCATCAGCTACCTCATTCTTCAGCGTTTCTAACTTCTGGTTTCTCAGATGATCTATGTAACTTGGGTGAAGTAGGTTTAATTCAAAAGTACCAAAGATGGTTATCATTTCATTGTCCCAGTCATTCATGTCTCGTACAAGTTTTAGTTCAAATGTTTCTTTGTGATAAAATTCCTTGAGAATGGCTTTTGTTCGTTGGGATCCATCAGATACTTTCACCCCTGGATCATTTACTTTATCAAAATAAGGGTCACAAAACTCTTAAAGATACATGTCTCGAACCTCAAGCTTCTTCTTCTTCTTTTTCTTTTGACTGAGATATGCATTATCTTCCTATTGTCCTCCGACTTGAACTAGTTGTGGCTTTTTGCAAATTCCTGCATCAAGGAGTATCACACATTTGTTTCCTCGATCAGCTTTTGTGTGATTTATTAGTGGCAGTTTGTGAACTTCTTTCATGTCTGGCACTGGCAGTTTGAACAGACTTGTATAGTAATGTTAAACATCTCAAATTCCATTTACTTGTTTAATCAGAAATGCATCAAAATTTTCGTCATATTTCCATGCCACAATCTTCACTTCTTTAATTTATCAGGTATGGTCATTGAGTCAAGCAGTTCTGCAACAGATTGTCCCTTGCTTAACAGTGATCGCACAATGTCACCAAATGTGAAGGCCTTGTTCCATATTTCATGAGTATCTAATGGAATATTGTAGGCTTTAACTTCACTTGGGAACATATCAATCAGATCCTATGAACATTTTCTGGTCTTGACATCAATGGGATTTCAGCTGGTTCTAACACACGGGACCTTTTTGTAATCTCTAGATATTGAGGATTGTGATAGTCAAGGATGAACATATGGTTAAATCATTTTTCAGTGAACTGGAAGCTTTTGACTAACTTCCTCAGAGATTCAGATTTCAGACGTTTCAGGCTTTTGTAGGGATAATTACTAGACTGCAACCACCACCTCATATCAATTGTACCAATATGTTCAGGATCTGGGTGATGCAACTCCTCAAGTGGACAATCATCTATATTCAGGCTTTCTTGAAGCGGATGCCATTCACCTGGTTCTATCAAAATCTCATTCTGATCACCTTTAGTTCGATCTTGAGCAGCAATGCATTTCTCATATTCTTCATTGATTTAGGTAACTATTAGACCATTGAGATAGACTGGATTGTACTTCGTATTTTCTAAATAAGAAAATTTAGTATCTAAATCCAGTGGAATGTCTTCAGTGACATTCACTTCTTTCTCCATCTCCTTTTCAACTACTTTAACAGCCTCAACTGGTACTGGATCATCTTCCAACACCTCATCATACCATTCATCTTTGTTTTGTAAGGCATCAATCATCTCAGCCTTTTCTTCTTCTGGATTTTCAACTATAACATCCAACTTGACTTTCTTGACAGTTTCAGTATGTTATTCTCTAACAAGAACAACATCTTCGAATTTTCTTTTCCCAGCAACCTTTTCTTTGACATATGAGCTTTCAGGAGCATCTACACTGACTGCCTTTGATCCAGTCTGAATTTGTGATTCTATCACATTGACTTCATCTTTCTTTTCAGGTACAAAGGCTTTATCACTTGATGAACTTTCAGATTCAGTCTTTTGCTTCATCAATTCTATATCAGCCTTCAGATTGACATTCTCTCCTTTCACAAGTTCATATTCATCAAATACTTCTTCATAAGATTGTTTCAGTTCATTGATGACCTTTGTGTTCTTCACAGCTAAAGCTTTAATCTTGATTAATTCTTCATTTCATTTAGCCATTTGTTTTTCTAATGCCTCATTCTTTGCCTTAAGTTTACTAATCATTAACAAATAATGATTAGACACTTCTGACTTGGTGGTAGATCCTTCTTAAGTTGAATCATCAACAACATTTACCACTTCAATTGTTTTTGTAATCTCAAGGGAAGACTCCTTTGATACAATCTCATGATCTTCACTTTTAACAACTTCAATGTCATCAGACTTGACTACTTCAGTCTCACTTTCCATTCTTACCTTTGTGTCACCTGATGCAACTATTTCAGTTGATCCGGTGTGAATGGATTCAGTCTTTTCTTCATCTTCAAAGTCTTTAGTATGCTCTGAGATAACATGGGATAAGGATAATGGATCCGTAGATTCATCTTCAGCCTGTGCCACTAAATCACCTTGATCTTGTAAGGCTTCATGTGCAATTTCCAACACATTAACTTCAGCTTCTTGTTGGATTTGGACAACAGTTTGAGTAGCCTCAATTACTATGTCATCAAGAACATCCACTTCAAATATTAAGTTGTCATCAACTTCTTCAGTATGATTTGATGCTGCCTATCACTAACATTCATTTCTTCTTCAAGGTTTACTTTAGCATCATGATCATCATTATTATCCTCTTCATCACTTGACTGACTTGATTTAGTCTCAAATTCAGGTTCACCTAGATACAATTCCTCAGGATCAAGTGGTTCTTCATCAGTCAGGTGGTAATGTGGCACATTGATATCCACATTATCATTGCTCACATCAACAATATATCTTAATAGAGGCACATTTCTTGCATGAGTAATCATTGACAGTCTACTCTAAGCGTCTTTGAACATGTGATCCAGCTCTACTATTTGTTCATCAAATCCATATGCAACAATATCGGGATATTCTTTATTTATGATCATCTGCAGGAATCTTGGGTACATCAAAAAACTTGTTCTTCACACCCTTAGTCAGATTGAATACAAACCCATTGAGAATCCATCTTGCCATGTTGAATGGCCAGTTCATAACAACTGCCACTATAGGAGAAGCAAGCTCATAAGAAAATGAGTTGAATCCTACATTCCTGTTAGATAAACACTGGTGAAAGATATAGCATAATAGCTTCCAGTGATCACACTCTCCCTCTGTAAAATTGATGTCGTGCAAAATCAGCAGGGTGACCCATTTCTACAAACACATCCTTGCACACATTCTTTGGGAGCATATCAGGATCTGCAGCATCATTCAGTCCCAACCTTAGAGCAGACCTGATTGAAGCCTCTGATATTTCAATCATCCTCTCTAAAGATATAAACCTCTAACCACTTGCCTACCCTCTTCATTAATTTCAACAATAGCTGTTCTCTAAAATCTTCTGATCAGCCTTTTATAGATGATGGGTTTGTAGCAAATAGCTTACACATATTTAGTTCTCAATAGAAAGCGTATTGTGTTCTCATAGCCAGCTGCTTCTTGACAGTGTTCATTCAGATATCCTGCTATTTTATGCCTTGGTTCAAGCTTCATGTCTGACATTTGACCTTAAAATCGACCTAAACAAGTCTCTAAATCGATTTTAGATGATAAACTCGTGAATCGGTTTAAGAATATAAAATGGCGGTGAAAAAGTTCTTTAGGCTGATGGATAAGAAAAATGACAAGTGTTTAGGGTTTTATAAGGTTTTGTCCGTTTGAGCACTGTTTGACCGTCTGGGCCTTTAGCTGTCCGTTTGGACACTGTTTGTCCGTCTGGGCAAACCTTTTGATGCACATGTTGAAAAATTTAAGTATACAACCTGAGTTATCCATCTGGAGACTGTTTGTCCGTCTGGGTGTATTACTTAGAATTTTTAACACTTTTGTCTGTTTTATACCACAAAGCAAACACTTAGATGGAATCTAAGATTTTAGTTGTATGATAAATGTTTGTCCGTTTTGTGTTATAAATCATACAACGCTTGCTATATCTATGAATTCAGACGAGTACAGCTTCACTTGATTATGATTGTCCGTCTTATGAAATCATTTACACTTATACTTTGAACTGTTTGTCCGTCTTGTGAACAAACAATTTTCAAGACAAGAGAATTTCATCAATCACTATTTGTCCGTCTTGAGAACATCCATCTACAAGACTTAGAAAATTTATCAACAATCACGGTTTGTCCGTCTTGAGAACATCCATCTACAAGACTTAGAAAATTTTATCAGCAATCACTGTTTGTCCGTCTTGAAAACATCCATACACAAGACTTTGAAAAATTCATCAACTTAGATAAGTTGCATTGTTTATCCGTCTTAGCAATGTTTGTCCATATGACAGGTGATGAACTTAGATAAATTCAGCTTCGAATATCATTGAAATGTTTGGGAGATGACGTTATCTTCACAGTGATGTGACGTGGGATCGTCCTTGTATTAATGATTTATGATGTGATACTTGTCCTAATTCAGACTAGACATGTTAGAGATAATTCATTGATTTAACATGAATTTGATGAATTAAATGTATTTTCTTAACAGTTTTCCATTTTTCTCATCATGTAACTAATGTATCTTATATCTGTGAGCACGAAACTTTTCCAAAACATTTTTGAATATTTTAGATATTTTCAACACTTTTTCCAATATTTTCAACATTTGTGCTAGATCATTTCAGCATATACCTATTCATCTTTTACCTTTATAGATTGAAACATTTATTTTGAGAGACAATTATTTATTATATTATGTTCTTTTGATCTTTTGCAATGTTTTTGGCATTTTCTTATAATTTCTCCTCTTAAACTTATGACCTCGACGAAATTATAAGTTTCAAAAGACTAAGAAAATCATCAACGAGATCACATGCCTGAACACACAAAACACATAAATTAATATAAATTTTAATAGTGTATATGATATGTATCGAATCAAGAAATGCAATGGGATCATACTAGAAATCATATCAACACATGTTTTGAGGATTTTAAGAATAGACATTTGAATTGTGAAGTAATTGAGTGATGAATTGTTGGACAAATCAATTAGCTCGAAATGACACACTTACTTTTTCTATTCTTGATGATCAATTTGGTTAATTAGGAATAAGTTTTGAGTGACCCGTACCTTTCACATTAGAAAGTTATACACTTCATCTAAATATCCTAAGAACACCTCAACACGTTAGGTCACTTACAATCATACTCAGTGTGGAATTGGGTTCTATCTATTTGAAATTGGCCCACTTTGGGACTTCTTTTGGAATTCCATTTTGGAATTAACTTTTGCTTGCGTTCCCTTTAAGAATCTTCTGAATTCCTTTTTGGAATTTTGGTGATGGTCCACATTTGGGACTCTTATGTTCCACTTTGGGAATCTTTTGCTGCACCTTGAAGCTCTAAAGAGACTTCATGTGAGACTTCACGTCTGTGGGTACCACAACAAAGAAGCTCACGATGCGGTTCATCACACTAAATAGATTGCATCGTTACCTGATGTATGTTGGATGCTTCACAAGATATCCATTTGATTTGTATAGACAATGCATATGCACTAGATAAGTTTCAACCACATAGACTAATTGGAATTTAGTTAAATCATCATGAATATAATTGTTTAGTATACTTGTCTGAGCTGTTTAGCACATCAATGATCACGCTTCAGTCTTTATTGTAGGAAATAATGTGTCGAAATAATCTTAGTGTACTATCATTTTCCATATATTACATGAAACATTATTTATTTTATTTTTGGATTTTTCATCATAAATCACACACATGCAATAATATATATAGTAAGGCATGCATTTCATATAATGAGTTAGCTAATTCAAGTAAAACTGAATAAAATCCTCAATTTGTAAGATTTGAGAGATTAATAAAAAAAATTTTATATTTTAATATATATTTTTTTATTCTATTGGAGACATGATTTAATCATGGTTGATTAAACCAATGGATTGAACTAAAAATTCGAACCGACCATATAAGAAAGATTTGGTAAACAAATCTGCCAATTGATTGTCAGTATGAACTTTTATCAATATGATTAAAGCCTTTTCAGAGTTATCTCTGAGAAAATGATATCAAATCTCAATATGTCTTATTAAAGAATGCAGATTGGTTGTTGAAAGACAGAGTTTTGACTGCATCATCTTAGGGGAGTATTGTTGCGTCCTCTTGAATATAATGCATACCAAACTTTAGGTTGCTCTCTATGGTCGTCACATGAAGATTTATGCTGATATGTCGGATTTGTAAAATATCATCTTAGGGGAGTATTGTTAGAACTAATTGAAGATGTCACTTTACAAATATAAGCAAGTGAAGATATCGAGCATCGACACGAGCAAGCACGGGTGAAGACGTTCATTAATTGTATTTGACGTTAGAATATTTGTGTAATCGCTTGTGCTTAATTGCACATGTTTAGGGTTTGTAATGTTGAACGGGATTGTTATGAACATTGCAGCAGTGTTGTCGATGTAGATAGGTGTTTTTAGAAAATTAAAACCATAATCCAAAAGTTGATTTTGCAACCACAGGACTTGAGAGCATCCTGCAGATGCTGCAATGTACTCAGCTTCTACTGTTGATACGGATACATTCGTTTGTTCCTAAGAATTGACAACCACCAGTTTATGATTTTCTATCACGAGCACATCCACCATAGTCACTGTCAGAATAACCATGAAGCTCGAAATTTCCTTCGTATGGATACCAAAGGCCTAGAGCTGGTTTTCCTTTTAGATAAAAAAAAATTCGTTTGACTGCAACTAAATGTGATTCTTTGGGATCAGCGTGATAACGAGCACAAACACATACAACAAACATGATATTTGGTCTAGATGCAGTGAGATACATCAATGAACCAATCATTGAACGATATATAGTTTGATCCACATATTTTCCCTTTGAATCTGGCTCTATTTTTGAGTTCACGTCAGATGGAGTTCAGATGGTTTGAAAATATTGCATTTTAAACTTTTTATGTAATTTGTCAACAAACATTTCTTGGTTGATAAAGATACCATCATCAAATTGTTTGACTTGAAGACCAAGAAAGAAGTTTATTTCACCCATTGAACTCATCTAGAATCTTGCCTTCATGATTTCCTCGAAATCTTTGCACATGTTCAGGCTTGTGGAACCAAAGATAATGTCATCAACATACACTTGGACACATAACAGATCAGTTTTCACTCTTCTGCAGAAAAGAGTAGGATCGAAATGACCTCTAGTGTGTCCATGATCAGTGAGATGTTTTGTCAATGTCCCGTACCAAATCCTTGGAGCTTGATGTAATCCATAAAGAGCTTTGTTAAGCTTATACACATGATGTGGAAACTCTGGATCTTCGAAAACCGGAGGTTGTTTGACATAAACATCATCAGTGATTACATGATTGCTATTTTTACATCCAATTGATACACTTTAAATTTCTTGCATGATGCATAGGCTACAAAACACGTATTGCTTCTAGTCAAGCGACCAGAGCAAATTCTTCTTCATAGTCAATGCCTTCTTATTGTGTGTATCCTTGTGCAACAAGACGAGCTTTGTTCCTGATAACAACACCTCTTTCATTTGGTTTGTATTTGAAAAGCCATTTTGTCCCAATAGTAGATTCCCCTTTAGGTAACGCTACCAACTTCCATACCTCTTGTTTTCGAAACTGTAACAGCTCCTCTTGCATTGCCTCGATCCAACTGTTATCTTTTAGTGCTTCCATGACATTCTTTGGAACGACTTGAGATAAGAAACATGAATATAAGCAGACATTTGCTTGAGATTTGCTTCTAGTCATGCGTTCATCCAAAGATCCAATAATTTGAAAAACAAGATGATTCCTGTGAATTTGTCGAGTAGGAATTTCATCTCCCCGAACATTAACATCCAGATTTGAATGATTCATGTTCAGTTGATCATCTATCAATGAAGATGTATGCGGTCGAATGTTTGGAACTTGTGAAGGTGAGTTGATGAAGTAATCCACACTATCATTAATCCTTTCTGTAACAATCCAGGTTTTTGGGCCCGGAATTTTTTTTTTCTCTTAAACCCATTGGGCTTGGCCCAACCGTTATTAGGCTTAGGCCCCACTTAAAGTATTGGGCTTGGCCCAACCCTTATTGGGCTTAGGCCCAACTTAAATTATGGCCTCGGCCCATGTAAGTTTACGATAATTATCGATGACGAAACCCGTCATATTAAATACTCGGATACGCGTAGGAGTTCACTCGTACAATAAAAAGGGACACTATAGGTTAGATATGAATTTCCCTGCTAACACTTTAAACACTGTCGATTATAAATGTGTGTAAATAAACTACACCTACAATTAATATTAGATACAAATAATAGAATACCATTCCATAAATCAAATGACCAATGAACAACCATACACACATGTATATATGTACATACGTATACATGCATATATATGTATATATAATTATTTAATCACCATAATTAATAAGGTACATACAATGTGTAGATTTAATACGAACACAAAGGTAATTAAATCTATAGGAACATGCCACCAAAAAAAAAATAAAGACCAACAACAACATTATATAAATATCAACCCACACACATGCATACATACACATGCAAAGACATATGAATAAATTGTAACTCACATTCATACATGCACATATATATTTACGAAAACAATTACGTACAAGTATCAAACAATACTTACCACCTTACACCAATACACACAATTATTAATCTACAACTCATATATATATATATATTATATATATATATATATATATCATACGTACATATATTTATATATATATTAAACCAACACCAAAACTACAACTTATAATATAAACCACCACTTTATAAAACCACCAACTCAAAAATAATACTTACACTAACATACATGCATGAACACATACATGATACATACACACATCCATAATATTCCACCTACACATATTTTGTCTCCTACTACCCAACACCACCACCCTACACACCCAATACACACACATTACTTCCAATCTCAACCAAACTTCAAATCTCCACCAAAATCTCACACAAACCAACACCAAATCTTCACTCACCTCTCTCCTCTCTCCCTCTCTCCCTCTCACGGCTGAAAATACACACACACACTCCTCACCCACTTCATTTTTCATTTACAACACTTCACACACAACCAAAAATCTCTCCAACACTTTCTCTCAACTCTCAAACACCTCCTCCACCTCAAGAACCTAGAAAAATCAGCTCTACAAGCCTCCAAGGTCGACTACAACATCAATCACGAGCCAAGTGAAGCCACGAGTACAACGAAAACAACAACCGAGCAAACCGAAGCAAGAACCGTTCGTCACCACAAGCAAGCACGTTGGGACCAGCCACTTCCAGCCCTGTTCCAGTCGAGTACCAGCCCATTTCGTGACCCTCATACCATCCCAAGTGCACCCACACTCACTCTCAAACTCAAGGTAACGGGAAAACACCCGAAAACGCACGATATGTATACAAAACGTCCATTTTCACACACAACGAATACCAACACTTCCCATATATTTTTGAACACCTTCAAACACTCATTTTTCAGTAACAAAAGTATTAAAAACCATAAAAACCATTTTCTAAATAAAAATATACAAGTTTGACTAAAATAGTCAAACTATACACTTTATTTTGAGAAAAACAACAACACCCAACTAACAACCTTGAAAACATAATTTTATATTTTCTGGAGCTCCTTTATAATAAAATGTGGGTACAAAATAAATTTCATGATTTTTGGAGTTGTACATTAATTATTATGTATTTTTGAACATTAAAAATGGATAAATACACTAATATTCACAAAAACGTATGGGGAGTATAAAAATACAAAAAGAAGTTATTCTACTGTTGTAAATGTGTATATGGACACTTACGATTGAAATTAGTTGATTCTTGATGGGTGAACCTAAGAATCGAACAATAACCGACACTAAACGTACGAAACAACGGAAGTACCAAAAATATAAAAATGTTGAAATAGTATATTCTCAGTAGCTTATATATGATATAAATATGTTAGAAAATAAATTTCATATTTTTCTGGACATTAAAATAATTACTACAAATTTTCTAATATTTAATGGGATTAAAATACGAAAATTTGTAGAAAATAGTTAGAGACTCCTAAGACCCAACTTACAGAACCTAAACTTACATATGGACATAAGGTAAGTTAATTTGGACCCTAAACATTACCAAAGACTCTCTATGCTTAAAACGTAACATTAACCGAACCGAACGCGTTAGAATCACGAAACCGAGAAGCACAAGAAAAACCTGAGATTTTTAAAGTCCTTGAGCCTTTATACTTATAAATAAAGTATTTCACCAAGTTACATAATTTTTATATGCTTAATCTATTTATTATGATTTTTCGAATATACGAACCTAGTATTTTCACAAAAAGCATAAAAATTGGAGAGAGACCTATTTTTCAAGAAAAATACATTTTATACAGTAAAATAATACCCAAGGAGGTGTTTTGAAGTATAAAACACGTTAAAAGAGTATTTTGTAAGTAAAACGTTTATTCATCGGTTTTACGCGCGTTAAAATACGAAAACGACCGAAGGACCATAAAACTCGAATATTAAGTTTGTAACTACTTAGTTACTGTATAAATAGGTTGAAAATGAAGTTTCACTATTTATTGGGTCACGGTTTATTTTATGCAAATTATTTATGTTTAAACTATATTAACCGGCTACATTCTTAAATAAAATATAGTAATTTTTAGAAATATCTAAAAATTATAAAAAGTGTATTTTTAAAGTAGCATTTGACCATTTAACATATGGGTACAATTATATTGAAGTATTTTGACTTAAACCTAAATCGTAACTTAATGCGCGGTAACGCACCGTGCTCGGTAGACCGATGGAAACTAACTTTCAAGAATCTAATACTTAGATATATTTTTATCAGTAGATTCATACCTAAAATGCTATACATAACATAAGTATAATGTTATTAATATCAACCCTTAGTTAAAAACCCAACTTTAGCACGAATGTGACGATTTAACAAAGTCTAGGGACTAAAAGTGACAAGTACCAAACTTTACTGATTTAATATCAAAGTACACTTAATACCAACTTATATAACCTATAATAACATAAGTATACGCATACTTAGACGTACAAGTTAACGCAAACGACTAAAACCATGATATTACACGAATGTAATCAAAACCATACGCACACGACACCGACACAGAGAAACACATAGACTTATGTATTTTGGGGTCTAACATGACTAAACTAAACATAGGAAGCCTGCTAGGAGGTAGAACTCCCATGCTGAATGTACAATATCTTTAGAAATCTTGAGCAGGCTGGACACCAGGTGAGTTCATGAACCCCTTTTTACGTAATACTTTTGGGGCTGATACATACCTACTAAACTTTATTTATTTAAACTCTTTTTACATTTTGTTGTGGTGTAACACATCTGCTACTTGTCCCCGAACGTTGGTACAACTTTTGGTAGCCATTAACTTCTTGCAGGAGCCCTTTGATATGTGAATAGTACTATTTGGGAATCCCCCGCGTACAGTGGCATACCCCCCACTGAGGTTGAAAACCGTTACGCCACATGTTCAATGATTTGTCGGTGCTTAGCAGAGCACGTTAGCCCACTTTGGGTTAGGGGACTTTTATATATGGTATTCGGGTTGGGTATAATCCGAACAGGCTTGGCTACATATTTTGTCGACCGTACACCATAAACGTACTTATTTAATGTCCAGAATTTTGTGGATTAAACGATTTATGACATTGTCTGTCTCGTTAAACCATGAGCTCACCAACTTTATGTTGACTTATTTTCGGGTATGTATTTCAGGTATTTAGATGATTTATCGATGAAAGTATACAACTAGACTATATAACTTTGGATGTGCATTTAGACACGGTTGATAGCTTTAGAAGACCCCGATTAGAAGAAACACGCAAAGATTATAGACGAATTATAGAAGAAGACTACTTGGGAACAGTAAACCAACTAGCCTCACTGCTTTTGTTAGAGTTTACTATTGTACCCTTTGATGTACACGTAGAATACACTGATATTACGTGTAAACCTATGGCCCACTATCAATGCGTACATAGTTTCCGCTGTGTTTTGTTGGATATTCAATCGTCACGGCACACCCCCTTGGTCGGGGTGTGACAGATTGGTATCAGAGCCAAAGGTTAGCGCGAATTAGGAATCCCTCTTAGGAAATTCCTAGGCCCTAACCAAAACCCCTTAGGGACACTTAAGCCATTGGACATGTAAGATTACTTTGACTTCCGCCTAAGATAAGTAATACATTTATACTTGAGATCAACTGATAGGACTCTAAGACCTGCCTATTTGGACTTTAAGTGTTTAGAGAATTTATGATTGGATTTGAGAATATGTGTATACTTTAGGATGCTTGCTCTACAACTTTTTGCACACATAACTAGTGAAAATCACAAGCAAGAACAAAACTATTAAACACAAGAATTTACATATATGACTACAATGGGAGAATACTAGAATGCCATGTGAGGTAAATTAACGATTACGGTCCGGAACGTAATGGTGAATTTACAGGCACATGAGCATTTGAGGAAATCCTAATGAGTCACCATACGTTTAAGACATGAACTATATAAAAACCAAGACTAACTTAAAACGAAGGCCGAACAAATATTTCCAACAAATAACCATTACACGTATCGAAGATTAGACCCTTAACAACTTCATTCAACATTGTATCAACTTGGACATGAAGTTCCCGTCAGACGATAACCGTTCTTGGAAACCATAAAATCTCATTCCTTCAAAGTACTTTGGAGTTCTCATTGAAAATGTTCTATTGACCCTTCTTATATCTCAACCGCAATCATGACACATAGCTTGTACACCATCATTATCTTTTGACAACTCTTGTTATAATTCACATGTAATGTATCTTATTGTTCAATTCCCCCTGGCCTACTAGGAAAAACCTTATGCTAAACTTCAACAAATAGGTTGCTACAACAAACTCATTATCATAAGTAACGAAGGTTTATCGCTCTCTAATTCTTTGTTAGGACCCTTCACTAAAACACAATCCTTTCTTGATCCTCTCCAAAAGACTTAATAAGCCGATTACACCTATATTCCCAACATAATACGTCATACTAGTACTAACAGCGAGTGCCTTTCACTCCTTCGAACACTCTGTTGATGACCGTCATTGTCACCAACAAACCTTTAATTACTTATCCACGTTCTTAGGCTAACATTACCCACTATGACCATTACCGCAAACCAATCGTCTCATTCAGGAATTCAAAGTGGTTGCTTTAGTAAAGGAGATGCACAAGTAATAGACATGCATGAATGATAGACATACAGAGATGATAGAGACAACAAGACCGACTAGTTATCATACTTTGTACGATAGAGTAGGCTTCCTAGCTGGCAGTCCCCATTCTCTTGCATATGCGGACCAACCACCCGAGACGATAAACATTTGCTGCAAGGTGAATAAAGAGGATATGTATCATAAGATTAACCCCTAGCATTAGGAACTGTTCTAACTTATTCGAATCTCCCATAGAATAAATTTCTAACATAATACTTTAGGAGTAGGACCAGCTTTATCTTCCCACTTCATCGAAAATTTCTCAACTCGTGTATAAGAAACTACAATAAGCAGAAGTTATTCGTTTTATTAGTGGACATCCTTCAATGCATACTATATAATCGCAAAAAGAACTACGATTGGATCATTTCGAAGGTTGACCTAACCTAGGTTCAAATATGGTGTAATTATTAAGAACGTTCGTTACAATTTGGCACTTAAAGATAACAACTAATATCGCTCTCAAAAGGTGGAAAAAAAAAGTAAGAACCGTTGTAGGGAAGATGCTTATGGATACACACCTTCTTATAAACTAGTTAATCTATTCCTTATGCTACCAACGATGGAAAACACCTTCATAACACAACTCTTAGGATAAAAGAAGCTTCTTAAGGCCTTTTACGTTAATATCAAGGGATACCTAAGGTAGGTTGAGAGCGGCTACTTACATTGGAAACTAATACGACGCGAGCGAATCAAATCTGGAATCGACTTAGTAATGGCAAAGACATGATAAGACTATAACTTCTAAGTATCGTTTTTGGAAGCTACAAGATGAATGTGAATATAGTTAGTGGAATCTTCCGAAAATCCTACCCCTTTCTTCTTTCATTCCTACTCAGATAAAATTCATTTATTACTTTCGATGTAGACCGTAAATGACGCCCCCTTATTCATATAATACTCTGAACCCTCATCACCCCTACGAGTAAGTTATAAGCTCCAACGTGTGTCGATAATACATAGGGATAGACCCGCGAACCTAAAGCTAACCTTAGAGAAAATTCGTCTCTACGAACTTATCTCTCACATCAAAGTTGCTTACATCACCATGTAAACATTTACTAGCAACTCTTTCTAAACCGTTATCATTCAAATAGAGAATACAACACCGTGGATGTTAATTCCTAAAAATAATAATAATAATAATAATAATAATAATAATAATAATAATAAATAAATAAAAACCTAAACTTATACACAAAACTCCTACAGTGGCACGAAGATAATGAGAAAAGCACTTTGTATATACTCTAACCCCTTCTAAATCTTAACTATATACTTTCATAGACACTTACTTACCTTCATCTCTTATATTCCCTTAAAACGGCTCTATCCTTAGCACATGGATTTTCCGTTATCATCAACGAACTAGCCTATCTATGCTTGTATCTTGAGGGAATGAATTGCGAACGAATTTCCTTTCCGTACCCTTATTAAATTTATCGAATTATGTAATCCCGATTAGGAAAACCGTGCGAAGAATGTTGTATATCCGGACATGCAGAATCCAAAATCATTACGACCTCAGAACTTAAATCATTTTCCATTTATGACCCGGCGCCACACTAGCTGAAATTTCTATCGTATCTACTCAATATACAAGTGCCACCAACCTCTTAGTCAAAATCCATCCCTTAGATACCTAAATGAATACTCGAATCTTTCCTATTCTACGCTCTTGATCTTACTTATCCTTATAACTTCCATTTAATAATTTAAAACCTAGAAGATACCTCTAATTGGCAAACTACTTCAACTATCTCAAGCCTAACTTTAAACATCCTATAACACATCTCCGATCACATATGTTGAAGGAACGACAATGAAGGGGAGTAGAACTACTCGACAACTAGGACCGAGAGATACAATATCATCTAGGTGAAATGCATGTGGTTGACGCCGTCTTCAGTAGGAACAAAGTCCCTTGGAGTGTGTGCCTTAAGGATCACAATTCGATAAGACTCGACAACCCAAATACAAGACACCCAGTAGGGAGTTCCTACTAAGGAGAACCCTAAGAATTCAGGAGTTGAACGTGTTAGAAGTATTCAAGGCCCCTTGGAGTGTGTGCCTTAAGGATCACGTTCATAGCCGAAAATAATGAAACAAGGCATATAATACTTGTCACGAACTACCAATGAGCCTAGAAGTATTCAAGACACATTTCAAATGTCTAATATCAAGAAGTAACTACTGAATGAGATATTAGTAATCCTAAATAAGAAGATGAAACGCGATAATAACTTAAATTTCATCAACGAACCCCGTTGAAACAATACGGTACAAGAAAAGAAGCCATGAATGAGTGAAATTAAAACTGTTATGGTTTAGTGAAATTCAAAACGAGGACGTGAATTCACATAGGAGATAAAGAATGAACGAAATAAGAAAAACCCTCATTTGATTTGTTTAACCCAACTAACGACGACTAACAAAAAGTTAGGAACACGAACATAGTAAAAAACAATCACTGTGATAAGACAATACCAAACCAAATCACGAATCAGTACACCAGGTTATTATGTGCTTCTTATGTGTTTACGTGCATTCTTGAAAACTTCATACTTAGAGAGTAACGTAGTACTAAGATACCAACTCCACCATAAATTTCGAGGACAACGACGTTGAGGAAAACAATAGGGAACACCCAGTGGCTATAAACTAGTCACTGCTACAAGACAGCGTAATAATTTGTGTACACATAAGGTGATTATGTGCTTTGTGTGTTTATTTTCCTGCTTGCTAGTATGACGCTAGGAGAAACTTTGTGATCTTGAACAACCAACCTTAATTTAATTTCGAGGACGAAATTCTTATAAGTAGGGGAGGATGTAACAATCCAGGTTTTTGGGCCCGGAATTTTTTTTTTCTCTTAAACCCATTGGGCTTGGCCCAACCGTTATTAGGCTTAGGCCCCACTTAAAGTATTGGGCTTGGCCCAACCCTTATTGGGCTTAGGCCCAACTTAAATTATGGCCTCGGCCCATGTAAGTTTACGATAATTATCGATGACGAAACCCGTCATATTAAATACTCGGATACGCGTAGGAGTTCACTCGTACAATAAAAAGGGACACTATAGGTTAGATATGAATTTCCCTGCTAACACTTTAAACACTGTCGGTTATAAATGTGTGTAAATAAACTACACCTACAATTAATATTAGATACAAATAATAGAATACCATTCCATAAATCAAATGACCAATGAACAACCATACACACATGTATATATGTACATACGTATACATGCATATATATGTATATATAATTATTTAATCACCATAATTAATAAGGTACATACAATGTGTAGATTTAATACGAACACAAAGGTAATTAAATCTATAGGAACATGCCACCAAAAAAAAAATAAAGACCAACAACAACATTATATAAATATCAACCCACACACATGCATACATACACACGCAAAGACATATGAATAAATTGTAACTCACATTCATACATGCACATATATATTTACGAAAACAATTACGTACAAGTATCAAACAATACTTACCACCTTACACCAATACACACAATTATTAATCTACAACTCATATATATATATATTATATATATATATATCATACGTACATATATTTATATATATATTAAACCAACACCAAAACTACAACTTATAATATAAACCACCACTTTATAAAACCACCAACTCAAAAATAATACTTACACTAACATACATGCATGAACACATACATGATACATACACACATCCATAATATTCCACCTACACATATCTTGTCTCCTACTACCCAACACCACCACCCTACACACCCAATACACACACATTACTTCCAATCTCAACCAAACTTCAAATCTCCACCAAAATCTCACACAAACCAACACCAAATCTTCACTCACCTCTCTCCTCTCTCCCTCTCTCCCTCTCACGGCTGAAAATACACACACACACTCCTCACCCACTTCATTTTTCATTTACAACACTTCACACACAACCAAAAATCTCTCCAACACTTTCTCTCAACTCTCAAACACCTCCTCCACCTCAAGAACCTAGAAAAATCAGCTCTACAAGCCTCCAAGGTCGACTACAACATCAATCACGAGCCAAGTGAAGCCACGAGTACAACGAAAACAACAACCGAGCAAACCGAAGCAAGAACCGTTCGTCACCACAAGCAAGCACGTTGGGACCAGCCACTTCCAGCCCTGTTCCAGTCGAGTACCAGCCCATTTCGTGACCCTCATACCATCCCAAGTGCACCCACTCTCACTCTCAAACTCAAGGTAACGGGAAAACACCCGAAAACGCACGATACGTATACAAAACGTCCATTTTCACACACAACGAATACCAACACTTCCCATATATTTTTGAACACCTTCAAACACTCATTTTTCAGTAACAAAAGTATTAAAAACCATAAAAACCATTTTCTAAATAAAAATATACAAGTTTGACTAAAATAGTCAAACTATACACTTTATTTTGAGAAAAACAACAACACCCAACTAACAACCTTGAAAACATAATTTTATATTTTCTGGAGCTCCTTTATAATAAAATGTGGTTATAAAATAAATTTCATGATTTTTGGAGTTGTACATTAATTATTATGTATTTTTGAACATTAAAAATGGATAAATACACTAATATTCACAAAAACGTATGGGGAGTATAAAAATACAAAAAGAAGTTATTCTACTGTTTTAAATGTGTATATGGACACTTAGGATTGAAATTAGTTGATTCTTGATGGGTGAACCTAAGAATCGAACAATAACCGAAACTAAACGTACGAAACAACGAAAGTACCAAAAATATAAAAATGTCGAAATAGTATATTCTCAGTAGCTTATATATGATATAAATATGTTAGAAAATAAATTTCATATTTTTCTGGACATTAAAATAATTACTACAAATTTTTTAATATTTAATGGGATTAAAATACGAAAATTTGTAGAAAATAGTTAGAGACTCCTAAGACCCAACTTACAGAACCTAAACTTACATATGGACATAAGGTAAGTTAATTTGGACCCTAAACATTACCAAAGACTCTCTATGCTTAAAACGTAACATTAACCGAACCGAACGCGTTAGAATCACGAAACCTAGAAGCACAAGAAAAACCTGAGATTTTTAAAGTCCTTGAGCCTTTATACTTATAAATAAAGTATTTCACCAAGTTACATAATTTTTATATGCTTAATCTATTTATTATGATTTTTCGAATATACGAACCTAGTATTTTCACAAAAAGCATAAAAATTGGAGAGAGACCTATTTTTCAAGAAAAATACATTTTATACAGTAAAATAATACCCAAGGAGGTGTTTTGAAGTATAAAACACGTTAAAAGAGTATTTTGTAAGTAAAACGTTTATTCATCGGTTTTACGCGCGTTAAAATACGAAAACGACCGAAGGACCATAAAACTCGAATATTAAGTTTGTAACTACTTAGTTACTGTATAAATAGGTTGAAAATGAAGTTTCACTATTTATTGGGTCACGGTTTATTTTATGCAAATTATTTATGTTTAAACTATATTAACCGGCTACATTCTTAAATAAAATATAGTAATTTTTAGAAATATCTAAAAATTATAAAAAGTGTATTTTTAAAGTAGCATATGACCATTTAACATATGGGTACAATTATATTGAAGTATTTTGACTTAAACCTAAATCGTAACTTAATGCGCGGTAACGCACCGTGCTCGGTAGACCGATGGAAACTAACTTTCATGAATCTAATACTTAGATATATTTTATCAGTAGATTCATACCTAAAATGCTATACATAACATAAGTATAATGTTATTAATATCAACCCTTAGTTAAAAACCCAACTTTAGCACGAATGTGACGATTTAACAAAGTCTAGGGACTAAAAGTGACAAGTACCAAACTTTACTGATTTAACATCAAAGTACACTTAATACCAACTTATATAACCTATAATAACATAAGTATACGCATACTTAGACGTACAAGTCAACGCAAACGACTAAAACCATGATATTACACGAATGTAATCAAAACCATACGCACACGACACCGACACAGCGAAACACATAGACTTATGTATTTTGGGGTCTAACATGACTAAACTAAACATAGGAAGCCTGCTAGGAGGTAGAACTCCCACGCTGAATGTACAATATCTTTAGAAATCTTGAGCAGGCTGGACACCAGGTGAGTTCATGAACCCCTTTTTACGTAATACTTTTGGGGCTGATACATACCTACTAAACTTTATTTATTTAAACTCTTTTTACATTTTGTTGTGGTGTAACACATCTGCTACTTGTCCCCGAACGTTGGTACAACTTTTGGTAGCCATTAACTTCTTGCAGGAGCCCTTTGATATGTGAATAGTACTATTTGGGAATCCCCCGCGTACAGTGGCATACCCCCCACTGAGGTTGAAAACCGTTACGCCACATGTTCAATGATTTGTCGGTGCTTAGCAGAGCACGTTAGCCCACTTTGGGTTAGGGGACTTTTATATATGGTATTCGGGTTGGGTATAATCCGAACAGGCTTGGCTACATATTTTGTCGACCGTACACCATAAACGTACTTATTTAATGTCCAGAATTTTGTGGATTAAACGATTTATGACATTGTCTGTCTCGTTTAACCATGAGCTCACCAACTTTATGTTGACGTATTTTCGGGTATGTATTTCAGGTATTTAGATGATTTATCGATGAAAGTATACAACTAGACTATATAACTTTGGATGTGCATTTAGACACGGTTGATAGCTTTAGAAGACCCCGATTAGAAGAAACACGCAAAGATTATAGACGAATTATAGAAGAAGACTACTTGGGAATAGTAAACCAACTAGCCTCACTGCTTTTGTTAGAGTTTACTATTGTACCCTTTGATGTACACGTAGAATACACTGATATTACGTGTAAACCTATGGCCCACTATCAATGCGTACATAGTTTCCGCTGTGTTTTGTTGGATATTCAATCGTCACGGCACACCCCCTTGGTCGGGGTGTGACACTTTCACAGTCAGAAACAGGCAAATTTTCTGTTTGAAGAACTTCTGAACCATCATTAGGAGTCTGACTCGGTACATCAGGATCACGACGTTCAGTTTGATGTTCTGTTGACTGAGATTGAGCTTGAGTTTGATCATGAGCAATAGTAGAATCATCAAAAAAATAGAAAAGGATAGAAGTGATCTAAATCATCCGAGTCATCATCTGAATCATCACTAAAGGATCCTAGATATCCTGATTGCTTGGATTTTGTACCTGTATGATCAAAAAATTTAGTATTTAGTGAATCAGATAGTGAATCAATATCAAATAATCATTCAGGACCTTGTGCAACAGATGGAAAAGAATGTTCAAGAAATTTAACATTAGTTGTTTCAATCATAATATTAGTCTTTGAGTTATAAGCCCAAAAGGCCTTAGAAAGTGAGGAATAACCTAAGAAAAATCCTTCATCTGTTTTTGCATCAAACTTTCCTAAATAATCACTTAGATTCAAAATTGAAACTAGACAACCAAATGATTTTAAAAAGTCAATGTGTGGTTTTCGTTCAAAGAGTAACTCATAAGGAGTTTTGTAATTCAAGTTAATTAAGCATAATCAGATTAGGTAGCTGTGAGGAAACTTAATCTCGTAACCGGTGTGATAATAACTTAATAGTGATGCTTTAGGTTTCTTCTTGAAAAGGGTCGGGGGTCCTATTTAATGTCGCCTTTAAGTGAATATTTTTAGATCCCGGTTCCATAAACATTAATCCAAACACGAATACTAACTGAAGTTGACAATGATTCTAGCATAGGTGGTTTGTTTTCATTCCTCTGTTTTACATCCGTCTTTTAATTCGTCAGTTTCTATTTTTAGTAAGTTTCCAATTTTAGAAGTTTCTATTTTTAGTAAGTTACTATTTTTAACAATAAACCCCCCATCAAATAATTTTTCTAATTAAATTTCGTGTCTTGTCAGTTGAGTTTCAGTCAGTTAATTTATCGTAGTATATAGAGTCTGTGGGTCGACAACCGGACTTACGTTTCACTATATTACATTCGATCGGTCCACTGCCGGTTGTGTGTGATTAGTAGTTTTTCTAGGTTTTACAAATTTAAAGCTTTTTTGATAGGTTCAATTGGATCTATATCGCTCAAATGATCAGAATAATTAGTACACGAACACAGTTCAATCAGCAACACAATTCATTACTTAATAATTCTCTTTGTATTGATGATCAAAGCAAATATTGTAGTACAAAATGCAGGAGAATGTAATCACACACAGTTAACTCTCTCTCTAAAGTGTAATTGTGATCTAGACTCTCTCACTAACATTCTCTTACTACATGCTTTATACAACAATACTTTAGGGAAAATAACAAAATTAACCCTAAACTATACAATATGTATAAAACAAAGTACAAAGTAAGTCTTAAACATAATAGACCCTAACAGTACTCCCCCTAAGATTTATCTTTGGACTTCAAAAATCTTCAACAGTTTTCATCTTTTGCTTTTTCAGCTCCAATCTCTCACCATTCTTCTGGTTCGTCTTTCACATCCAGCAACTGCTTTCCTTTGTATTCTTCTTGTTCTTTTAACGCTTCCTCGATGCATGACTTGAACTTGTCAGCGATCTTTTCTTGTCTCGGCTTTGATTCATTTGTAAGGATGGCACAAGCATTCATGCGTTTCAGAGTATCAAGAGTCAAACCTGCAAAGTCAATGTTAGCATAAAATTCATATGGCATTTCTTGTCCTTTGGCTTGCACTTCTAGTGTACCCTTCGCAGTCACACGCATAAATTCAATCTCCGGAATATCAACCTTTACAAGGTTAGCATTGAGTAATGCCTTCCTTAGACGAATTTTCTCAGAAGCAGCTGCAATCACTTCGATCATCACCACAAACAATTTCCGATCAGCTTCAGCAATTTTATATTTGCACTTCTCCATTGTGTAATTTCGCAAGTGGTCGATGTAAGATGGATGTAACAATTTCAGCTCGAACGTGCTAAATAATGTGATCATATCCTTATCCTAGTCATCCAAGTTACGTACCAATTTCAGCTCGTAAGTTTCCTGATTGTAGAAAAACTTCAGAATTGGTTTCGTTGCTTGTGTACCATCAATCACTTTCAATCCAGGATTTGTTACTTTATCAAAATATTCATCCGAAAAAGCTTCCAAAAACATATCTCGCACCACCAACTTCTTTGGCTTCCTCATTTTCTTCTGCTGAACATATGCACTGTCTTCTTGTTGTCCTCTAAACTCCAAGTACTTTGGCAAACGGCTTATCCCAGCATCAAGTAACATTGCACATTTGTCACCACGCTCAGCATGCGTGTGATTAATCAATCTCAATTTGTGCAATTCCTTCAAATCTTGTACTTCCAATTTGAACATACTTGAGTAATAATGATAAACATCGCACAATCCATTAACTCTTTTTTATCAAAAATGCATCAAACACTTTATCATATTTCCATGCTATGATTTTCACCTTCTTGGATTTTTCTGGCACGATCATAGAATCAAGCAGTTCAGCAACGGACTGTCCTTTACTCAGCAGAGATCTAACAACATCTCCTGCTGTGGCAGATTTATGCCATGATTCTCGTACATCCATTGGAATGTTGTATGACTTCATCTCACTTGGAAACATGTCTATCAACTCTTTTCTCTTCTTGTGTGCATCTTATGGTAAAGCCATTACAGTTATCTCCTTGGGTTCGAGTACTTTGTACCTCTTTGTCAGCTCATAGTACTGTGGGTTGTTGTAATCCAAGAAAAACATCCGATTGTGCATCTTCTCAGTCTTCATAAAACTTATCACAATCTTCTTCAGTGATTCATGCTTCAGTCTTTTCAACGTCTTGTATGGATAGTTCCTCGAACCAAGCCATTCACGCATGTTTCTAGACGACATTTCTTCTGGATTTTGATGATAAAGTTCTTTAGGAGGTAAATCATCAATGTTCAGGCTCTCTTGGAGTGGTGTCCATTCACCCATCTTAACCACAAATTCCTTTTCATCAGCAGTTGCTTTATCTTGAGCATTCAAACACTTTTCGTATTCTTCATTGATTTGACTCACTGTCAGCCCATTCAGATACACTGGATTATACTTCATCTTCTCTAAGTAAGCAAAACGTTCAGGAAGATCAGCAGGTATCTCATCATCTGGATTAGCTTCAGGTTCAGACTCAGTGAAATCTATATCATCCAAATCATCCAGTGCCTCTATCATCGGTGCAGTGTCAGTTTGAAACGGCTCAAACTGACTTGCTTCTTCAGTAACCGTTTCTTGCACTTTCTCAACTAATTCAATCACTTCAGGCACTTCACTTGCCACTACAGATTCAGATTGAATCGGCTCAATCTGAACTGTTTTATCAGTTTCAGATTCCTTCACAATCTCATCCACTTTCGCTACCTCAGATACTTCAGCGTCAATTACAGATTCAGATTGAATCGGCTCAATCTGAACTGTTTCTTCCATTCTGGCTTTCTTAGCAACAACCTCTTCTCCAGTAATTTCAGGTACAGCATCCAACTTACGTTTTCCCTCAGCTTTGTCAGGATTGACAGTATCAGCAGCTTCATCGGGAATTGGTATTGAAATATCAATCCTTTCACCTACATTCTTTGTTCCACGAGCTCGAGTATAATAAACTTTGACATCTTGTGAAGGTTCAGCAATTTCCATCACATCATCAGAAAAATCTTTATCTGATGTGGAACTTGATTTCTTTGGCTTGGCTTCTTCCAACCATTTTTCCAACATCTCTTTTCCGCATTCAGAGTATTGCATTCAGCATACAGCTCCTTGTAATATTCGTTCAATTTTTCATACTCTGAATCAAGCTCATCAAAAATCTTCTTATTATTCAAATTGGTTTCTCTGAATTCGTTCAGTCTGACCTTCTTTCTCTCATTTGAAGCTTTCAAAGATTCATTCTCCTTCATCAAATCTTCGATCACTTTGTTTAGCCTTGCAATTTCATCATCTTTTTCCTTCAACAAATCTTTTGAAACAACTTTTGGTGAAGACGCCAAAGGTTGTTCAATATTCTCAGCAGCTTTGGGGATGTGGCAACTTCTACTTGATCAGAAACAATCAAGCAATCATCAGTATCATCGACTGTCTGTGCCACAGTCTCCACTTCTGCAACTACTTCTTGCGCAATTTGGACAATGTCCACTATCTTAGGCACATTTACATCTTCAATTACAACCTGCTCCTCAACTAACACAGGCTCAATCACAGACTTAGATCTTCGAGATCTTGAATATTGAACAGTGATATCCCTAGGAGCATCAATCACAGCTTCTTCTACTACATTGACCACCTCAACAGTTTCTTCAACTGCAGCATTTTCAGTCTCTATTTCAATTGGTTCATCAATCTCAACATTTTCTGCCTCCTCTGGAACAGATTCAACACTTTCTTCTTCTCGTCATCATCATTTCCATCATCAACACCGTCATCATCACTATCACTATCCTCCTCATTATCACCACCATCATTTCGACTCTCATTTTCATCACTTTCTTCAACTTCTGGCTGACGAGCAAAGTACTCATCATCATCCAATAAATTGTCAGGTACTTCATCAACTAAGTCCATTGGATTCACAATCTCACCATGAGATATATGATGATATACCACTTCTATATCCTCAACATTGTTGGCTATATCCCGCATATAGTCAAACAATTCAACACTTTGTACATTTCCTATACTCATCTTCCTATAGGATAGATCGTTCATGTCCTCAGTGTATAAAATCCCTCCAGCAAAACCTTCTTCTCTGATGATTGGATAGGCAGTGTTGATCATCAGTTGCAAGAATCTCGGATACATGAGAAACTTGAATCTTTTGCCTTTTACCAGATTGAACACAAACCCTTTCATAATCCACTTCGACATGTTGAAAGGTTTGTTCTCAGCTATAGCAACAATCGGGGATGCAATGTCATAAGGGAAATTGTCAAACCTAACACTCCTTCTAGACATGTATTGTTGTATTACATAACACAATAACTTCCACTTCTTTCCCAACCAAGCTCTAAGAAACTGCGACTTTGGAAATATGGGAGGATGACCCATATTCACAAAACATGCCTGACACTCAGCAGTTGTCAGCTCATCATTTGCACCAGCTTCATCATCATCAATCCTTAGAGCTGTTCTGATAGACTCCTCAGATACAATCAACTCTAAATCTCTGGTAATATTCCCTCTTACCACTATCACACCATCTTCATTTGTAACAACCTCGGCCGTTCTCCAAAAACTCTTGATGAGTCTAGCATAGATCACAGGCTTCGCACACATAGCATACACATATTTGGTTCTCTTGATGAATCTGATCATATCTCTATAACCCTCAGTCTCTGGAATGGATTTATCCAAACATGCCACTAGATTGTGCTTAGGCTCAAACTTCAAATTCTCCATCTGTTTAACAAAAACAAGACAAGTAAGTTAGATTCTTCATTAATAAATTTCAAATTTACATAAGTGTTGAAACAAAAAGTTATAATGTAAAACAATTACATAATCATTTTAACACCTAAGTTGATCTAACAATCTGATTTTCATCATTTTGTTTAATAAAAACCTTTGTGAATCAATGATCATACAATACATTACACTTAACAGTTTATTCACTTAAGAACATAAATCTGAAATTTGTATGATGAAGTTGTTTAACATGTTTAAGTTCAGTTTTAACATTGATTTGTCATTTTTAAACACACATTTTATCATTTTGAAGTTAAAACTTAAGAACTTTCAAAAAGTCATCAATGGCGGTTTGACAGTTATGAGCAAATTTGAGTTGATTTAGTTGATTTTAAGCAATTTGATGCAAATTAATGGATGAAAGTTGATAATTGACAGCAAATACACCTATTACAACATTCGATTTCAGTTTTAACACACAAAATCAAAATGTCAATTCATTGGTCTAAACACTGTTCATCATCACTTTTCATTTTAACGATCAATTAGCAGGTTTATCAAGGTCGAATCATGTTCAATATACCTTATTCAATCAATCAAACTTGTTACAGAACAATCGATTGAACAAAAATATGAACGATTTGAGGTACGGGGGATTTTGCTTGAAAACTTTGGTGAAAAAATGATAAGTGTTGTGAAGAGGCGGGTATTTATATCGTTGAAAATTAGGTCAAACAAATTGGGACGGGTCAACAATTTGGGACGGGTAAACATTAAGAGCCCAATAAGCCTGGACGGGTCATGCACTGTTGAGCCGCGTCAAACACTGTTGGGACGGGTCAAGTACTTGGGACAGGTCACAACATGGACGGGTCAACATAAAAACATGTAAAACACTTGGACGGGTCAATCACTGTAGAGACGAGTAAGGCACTGTAAAGACGGGTAAGACACTGTAGAGAAGGGTAAAGGTTAGGAACAACTACACCTGTTTTGGTTTTACCCATCACCCGGCTGCATAGTAGTCTTCTTTATCACCCGGCTTGCACACCTTTGTTCATTACCTGGCTGCATAGTGATCTTCTTCATTACCCGGCTACACAGTGTTCTTCACTTACACGGCTAGATAAAGACTTCTTTCTTTTACCCGGCTGTATAGTGTCAACACTTCATTGCCCGGCTGTATAGTAACACAACTTGTCACACGGCAGATATCAATGACTTCTTTACCCGGCACAATAGTGACTTGTTCATTACCCGGCTGGTAACTTATCACTTCATTACCCGGCAGTACAGTGGTCATAATATCTTCACCCGGCTGTCTTTACTCACACAATCACCCGGCTCATATCAGACGTCACTACTTTACCCGGCTGAATAGTGTCTTCATTACCCGACTAAACAGTTGTTTCTGATATCTTCACCCGGCGACAACATTTTGACAGTTTTTCATTTTTCTCGTCTGTTGACTTTTCAACTGCATTTATTGCACCTGCAAACATTCTCGACATATTAATTAGACAAGACATCCTTATTAGGGTTTGTCACATTAAATATCAAAAATCTAATACAAGTCAACAAATATTAATTCTAATTAAATCCCTTTTTTTCTTTTTCTTTGATTTTTCTTGTAAAAATGTTTTTGCACAACCAAAATTTCTATATCCCGAAGCAATTTCTTAAAAACACATCACAAGACCTTGGGTTTGTTTTTAACAAATAAAATACATTTGCTTTTCATACCACATAATCTTGTTCATTCAAAACACACTTATTCAAAATATTTTTGGATTTTTGTAAATAATTTTCTTCTTCACTTATTCTCCCCCTAAACTTGAAATTTCTTGAAATTTTTAAGTTTAACAAGGATGTCGATGTGTCAATAAAGATTCCATATGCCTGCACACAAAGCACACACATTAAAATAAAGACATATGCAATGCAATGAATCAAAATATCGCAGTGAGATCAAACCACACATTATCTGAACATGTTTTGCAAGTTTCGAATAGACATTTGACTTATGTTTGATTGAGTGATGATATGAAAACATACCAATTAGCTAGAGTTGACACACTTACTTTTTCAGTATCATGATGAGATTAAGGATCGATTAAAATGACGTATGTGACCCACATGTATACATATGCCAACATATTTCCTTATCATCCACTACCTGAATGCATATTGCACAAAAACTGGTCACTTACAATCATAAACAGTGTGGAATTTGGGTTCTATTCGGATTTGGTCCACTTTGAGACTTCTTTTTAATTCCATCTTGGAATTTTAATATCCTATCGTTCCCCTTGGGAATCTTCTGAATTTCTTTTTGGAATTTTTATTTGGTGATGGTCCACATTTGGGACTCTTTTTGTTCCAACTTTGGGAATCTTTTGCTGCACCTTGAAGCTCAAAAGAGACTTCATGTGAGACTTCAGGTCTGTGGATACCACAACAAAGAAGCTCACGATGCGGTTCATCACACTGAATAGACTGCATCGTTACCCGATCATGCACAACTATCATCACAAGCAATGCATCAAAAGATATATATCTAGACATGTATAGCAATGGAACTTAACACAAAGATCATTAAGTTTAGATTTGTCAACAATGAACTTACTTTTTCAGTCTAATTGCCTGAGCTGTCTAGCACATCAATTAACATTCATCAGTCTTTATTTAAAAATGATGAAACAAATAATGTCTAGTGTACTATCATATCTCACTTTTTGCAATATAGATTCTTATGACATGATATTTTCTTTTCTTTTCTTTTTGCTTTTCTAATTTGTTTTTGCTTTTCTTTTTCATGCACACACACAATGCAAAACGATAAAATAAAAGACAAAGGAATCAATACTTGACATCGACTTATTTTATTTTTGACTTTTATATTTTCTGATTTTTGTTTGGTTTTCAAAAATTAGAATTAATCATGATTGATTAACCCTATGGATTGAATTAAGAATTCAAACCGTCCTGACAAAAAAGATTTTGTGAAAAGATCTGCCAGTTGTTTGTCGGTATGAACTTTAATCAAAATTATTAAACCTTTTTCAGAGTTGTCTCTGAGAAAGTGATATCGAATTTCGATATGTTTGGTTTTTTGAGTGTTGAACAGGATTAGCAGTAATGAACATAGCAGCAGTATTGTCTATGTAAATAGGAGTTTTGAGAAAGTTAAACCCGTAGTCAAGCAATTGGTTTTGTAACCACAAAACTTGAGAACATCCTGCAGATGCAGCGATATACTCTGCTTCAGTTGTAGATACAGAAACGTTGGTCTGCTTTTTGCATTGCCAAGAAACAAGTCTAGGACCCAGAAATTGACATCCACCAGTAGTCGATTTCCTGTCAAGAGCACACCCACCAAAGTCACTATCAGAATAACTATATAATTCAAAATTGCCTTCATAAGGATACCATAACCCAAGATTCGGTTTCCCTTTAAGGTATCTGAAAATACGTTTAACAGCAACCAGGTGCGACTCCTTCGGATCATACTGATATCTGGCACACACACATACAGCATACATAATGTCTGGCCTTGATGCAGTAAGATACATCAGTGAACCAATCATTGATCTGTACAGTGTTTGATCAACGGATTTGCCTTTCGGATCCGGCTGTATCTTGCAATTCACATCAGATGGCGTTCGAATCGTCTGACAATCTTGCATCTTGAACTTTTTCAGCAACTTTTCAACAAACTTTGATTGGTTGATAAAAATTCCGTCTGCTTACTGTTTTACTTGCAATCCGAGAAAGAAATTAATCTCCCCCATCGAACTCATCTGAAATCTTGACTTCATGATTTCTTCAAACTCTTTGCACATGGACGTACTTGTTGATCCAAAGATGATATCGTCCACATACACTTGAACACATAAGAGATCTTCATTCTCCCGCTTCATGAATAAAGTTGGATCAATTTGACCTCTTATAAACCCATGTTCTAGCAAATGTTTAGATAACGTCTCATACCAAATCCTTGGAGCCTGATGTAGACCATATAAAGCTTTGCTCAATTTGTATACACGATGTGGATAATCAGGATCTTCAAAACCAGGAGGTTGTCTGACATATACATCATCGGTAATTGGTCCATACAGAAAAGCACCTTTAACGTCCATTTGAAACACTTTGAACTTCATGAAAGAGGCATACGCTAGAAAAACGCGAATAGCTTCAAGTCGAGCGACCGGAGCAAACACTTCTTCATAGTCAATACCTTCTTCTTGAGTGTAACCTTGTGCAATAAGTCTGGCTTTATTTCTCACAACAATGCCACGTTCATCTGACTTGTTCTTGTACAACCATCTTGTACCAATCGCATTTTCTCCTTCAGGTAAGTCCACTAATTTCCAAACGTCTTGTTTGCGAAATTGAAGTAACTCCTCTTGCATGGCTTCAATCCAACTATTATCTTGTAGCGCCTCTGAAATGTTCTTTGGTACCACTTGAGAAAGAAAACATGAATAAAGACAAACATTTGCTTGCTCAGTTTGACTTCTCGTAGTTCGCTGATTCAAAGGCCCAATAATCTGAGAGACAGGGTGTTTCTTATGAATTCGATGAGTTGGTATAACATCACCTTGCACTTGACTCTCCAGATTACACTAATTCAGATTCGGTAGATCTTGTAGAATTGTAGAAGTATGCGGAGTGAAATTAGGAACTTGTTCTGGTGAATTGATGAAGTAATCAAATGCTTCTGGAATAACTTCAACATTCGGATCTGATGATGGTTGAATTTGAACAGATCCACCATCATTAGGAGAATTTTGTGGATTAACATCATCATCAAGAATATTTGATTCTTGATCCTCTTGAGAACCAGATGGACCCGGAGCTTGACTGGATACTCCATGATCAGGATTATGAAATGACATGAACGGATACTCAGAATTGAGATTGCTATCATCATCATTGTCTGAATCATCACTGAAACATCCCAAGTCTCCTGATTCTTTTCTCGCTTTTCCTGAAAAATCAAACAAGTTAGAATTGAAAGATTTTGATAACGAATCTAAATCAAACAACCATTCGGGACCATGAGCCACTGACGGAAACGAATTTTCTAAAAACTTGACTTTGATAGTTTCAATAACAGTATTTGTTTTGCTATTAAAAACCCGATAAGCTATAGAAACAGACGAATAGCCAAGGAAAAATCCATCGTCAGATTTTGACTCAAATTTTCCGAGATGATCACTTAAATTTAGAATCGACACAGGACAACCAAATGCTTTCAAGTAAGAAATATTCGGTTTTCTTCCAAATAACAACTCATAAGATGTTTTATTTTTATCCTGAACCAATAATGTCCTGTTTTCTACAAAACACGCAGTAGCAATAGCTTCGTCCCATAATGTGATAGGGATTTTGGCATCTGCGAACATGGATCTTGCTGCTTCAATAAGTGTTCGATTTTTCCGTTCCGCAACCCCGTTTTGTTGAGGCGTTCTTGGAGCACTAAATTGTCGCGCAATTCCTTTTTCTGCACAAAACCAATCGACATTAGCATTTTTAAACTCGGTTCCAATATCACTTCTCAAGATTTTTACTTTACAATCCAACTGATTTTCAACTTTGACAATAAATTCTTTTAACAACTCAGCAGTTTCAGATTTAACATGCAAGAAAAAAACCCAAGAAAATCTAGTGAAATCGTCAATGATGACAAAACAATAAGACTTCTTTCCGATGCTTTGAACATTTTTGGTCCGAAAAGATCCATATGTAGCATCTGCAAGGGTTTTGAAATGGAGTGTTCTAGCTTGGACTTAAAAGACATTCTGTGCTGTTTTCCTTTCAAACAAGCTGGACAGAGATCAGTTGTAGAAAATTTCTTTGACGGTATTCCCACAGCATGATTTCCAGTCACCAGTCGGTTCATGTTTCTGAAGTTTGAATGGCCCAGCCGTCTATGCCAAAGCTGACTCTCATCATTTGAAGCATGTGCAATGAGACAAGTAGTTTCGGTTTCAGCATCAATCTGCGACATATCAAGCTTGTATACATCACGATCTCTTGGAGCTTTAACCACCACCCATTCATTGTCAATCTTGAAACCTGGTTTGAGTATATAACAGAAAGAATCATCAAATAAAGTTGAATAAGATTTGTCATAAATTTGTGCACAGTAGTTGACTTTATCAAAGCTAATGACCCCATTTGACACGGTTCCTTCTCCAGTTATTTTACCACCAGCATCTCCTCCAAATGCAACATGAGTACCATTCTTTAGCTTAAAATCTTGAAGCAAGGCATGGTTGCCTGTCATATGCCGGCTACACCCACTATCAACAAACCTTGAGTTGATAGGTCTTCTAGGGCGTACCTGCAATTCAACAATTACCTAGTTAGTTTGGTCAACCCAGGCCCACATGGTCTTGTGTTTTCCGAATCTATCTGCAACAGTAACTTGTTGATAATGAAGATTTTGAAAATTTGTTTCATTTGAGATTTGGTTGAAAACTGTTTCGCCCAACAACTTGATTTGATTGCTTTCTTCTCAAAGCAATGAACCTTTCCTCTAACTTAGGATCAAGGTTATTTTTGAAAAGAAATAGTTAAAATACTAAAATAAAGACAAGTAATTAATGACAAGATAAGAAAACAAGGTTTGAAACAACTAAAAATGAGTCACACGGCTGAACAGTGAAAAATTTCTTCTTCACCCGGCTGAACAGTAGATTTTCTTCTTCACCCGGCAGAGAAAAAGTCTTCACCCGTCTAAACAGTTGACCCGGCTTAACAGTTGTAACCTTTGTAATCTTCACCCGGCAGAACAGTTACCCGACTGTAGAGAAATAACTTGACACGGCAACAAACTTGACCCGGCTAGAATTTTACACGGCAAGAAGGCTTTACACGGCTGAACAATTGTTGATCACACGGCAGCAAGGTTGTTTACCCGGCTGAATAGTTGATCACCTGTCTGAACAGTAGTAAGTCACCCGGCTAGAATGTTAATCACCCGACTGAACAGTTGATCACCCGGCTGAACAGTTCTTGATCCGGCTGAACAATATAACCTTTTTCTTGCAAATTCTTCACCCGTCTAGACTAAAATCCTTTACACGGCTGCATAGGACCTAATTTTGTTCACAAATCTAAGTCAAAATTATCACACGGCTAGTTAATATTCAACCTGTTCATACTGTTCATCATCTTCATCATGAGAATTTTTCTGGGTTTATCAAAAACTTGTCCAATTACTTCAAAATTCACACACAAGCAGTGTAATAGTCCGATTATCAATCCCTAATCTCAATCAATCCAAAACATGATCAAATTTTGATGAATTTGAGCAAAATTTTGATCGAACAGTAACTTTTTCTATCTTCTTAATTCCTCAGATCTGATGATAATCTGATGGAATTTGCACAATTGTTGTGAATTAGAAGTGATTGCGATGATAAATCACAGCTAAAAACAACAACAATTTATTCAGATCATGATTTTTGAGCAATATTGATGTGTTTTGCTTGATGAATAGCGAAGAACACAATACCAACAGCTCTGATACCAATTGATAGGTTCAATTGGATCGATATCGCTCAAATGATCAGAATGATTAGTACACAAACACAGTTCAATCAGCAACACAATTCATTACTTAATAATTCTCTTTGTATTGATGATCAAAGCAAATATTGTAGTACAAAATGCAGGAGAATGTAATCACACACAGTTAACTCTCTCTCTAATGTGTAATTGTGATCTAGACTCTCTCACTAACATTCTCTTACTACATGCTTTATGCAACAATACTTTAGGGAAAATAACAAAATTAACCCTAAACTATACAAAATGTATAAAAGAAAGTACAAAGTAAATCTTAAACAGAAATAGACCCTAACATTTTTAGTGTATGTTTTTATATATACGTTTGCACGCATCACATGTGTTAATAGGTCTTCTTGGGCGTACCTGCATTTATAGACATATGCAGCTAGAGAGATCAACCTAAGCCGAGATTGTCTTGGGCTTGCCATTCTTTCCAGTGACAGTTATTTGTTTGTAATGCATGTTACTTAAATAAACTTGACTGTTTTTTAGAAACTGATATTGCTTTTCCAATCCAGAAATTGGTTTGGTTTTAGATTTATTCAATTTAACAACTCTTGGTACAAAGTGATTTTTATGATAAAATCTTTTTGATTCATCATTTGAAGTTTCAACCACATAGTTGTTCTTTCTGATACTTCTCAATCCTTGCGACGATATTCTTTGTGAAGATTGGAAACCCTTTTCCTGATTCCTTTGAAATTTACCGTATTTAGGAGAATTGTATCGGAAATAACAATCTGATGTGTTGTGATTTTTCTCATAACAAATAGAACAATACTTGTTGAAGTAGCAATCCTCAGTAGAATGATTTTGCATATCACCGATGGGACAGTAGCTAGTGAAAAAACAATCATCCGTACTGTGATTGTACATGTCACAAATATCGCAGTATTTTTGATGTTCTTTAAACAACTCACGCTTAACCCTTGACTTTGAATTAACTTCATTTCTTAATGGTTTTTGGTTAGCTTGTTGTTTTAATGATTGCTTTTTGTTGATGGTTTTTGATTTGGACAAACTTGGAGTAACCCCCATTCACTACAAGAAAATGAAGCTAATGCAACCTTGATAAAAAGTTACATTAGCCTTTGAAAAGGTTGCTTTAGGCCTAATGCAGCCTTTTATTAAGGGTTGCATTAGGTGAAGTTGCATTAGACCTGATGCAACATTTTTGTTAGTTAATGTAACTTTTTTAAAGGGTTGCATTTATTATTCAAATGCAAATTTTTTTTATGCAACTTTTTTACAAGATAATGCAACTTTTTTTACTTTAAATGCAACTTTTCTAACACACAAAAGCAACCTTTGCTATCTTAAATGCAACCTTTGTTGGACTAAAATGCAACCATCTCAACTCTCTAACGCAACCATTATTATACTTTCGGTATAAGAATGCAACTTAATTTACAACAAATGTAACACTTTTTAAAGTTTTAGTAACAACAAATGCAACCATTTTTATACACAAATGTAACTCTGTAGTTCATTGTTTATAAGTACTCAAATTTCTATTAATATGCAAGAGTATCTCGATTACACCACCATAGTAATAGCTTAATATAATAAAAAATCGTATCTTAATTTAACATACGTACATCTCAAATCTCAAAATAACATTGTATTCAAAAGAAAGTTGTCAATAACATTTATAAAAATAACAAAACATCTTACTCATCTCTAACATGCCGAAGTACTTCATTAGGTAGATTTTACATAACATTTTGCATCGTAGCATCAGATTTTGCCCGTTGGCGGTCAAAATCATTCCGCATTGCTTCTAGCTCAGATTTTTTCTTTAGATGGTCCTCTTCAATTTCGTTTCTCATTTCAAGCAAAAGTGTTTTTTCAACTTCAAGACTCGCTTTGAATGATTCCATTAGGCCCCCTTGAATAATATATGGTTCATCACCACCATTAACTTTTTCACCATTTTTTTAGTCATGCCTTTGTCATAAAGATGAAGGTCTTTATGACCCATTTGTCTAAATCTGTAAGTGTATAAAGAGTCTAAACAATAATTAGATAATTGTGTGATGCAACCAACCACACATGAGATTAGGGTCTACATACACGTTTGTGGTTGACCCAATTTTTTTTTATTTTTCTCAACTGTAAGTATCTACTTTTTCCTAGTTTTATTTATCAATTAACCACTTTCGTAGCTAACAGTGCTTCTACACAGAGTATAACTGTCAGCGGAAGGTAGTATCAAACCATATTTACACCAAAAGATACAATTTAGAAACCCCCAATATAACTAGGTAAGACATATTATCGAATGCTTCTCATATCACTTAGAGTGATATAATGTATATATAGCTAGTGGCAGAATGTGCTTGTAGGACTTGCACTCAATGTTTCAAACAACACTAAAGACTATATTATGTAGATATTTGATTTTTTTGCTATATATAATTTTCTAATCATAACTATCTAATAATACTAGACTTAATTAGGATAGCAGTTCATTTTATTAATTTTATATTATGATATGTCTTCTTATAATTCTCTTGTTATCATGGTTATAACTTATATATACAGTTCATAGTTCATACTGCATAGACAAAATTAACTTCCGGTAGCTTTATATGGCCGAACGGAAGTGTTTTCCTTTCTTGTAGGACGAAAATGTTTAGTTATTTTATATTAGGATTATATATTAACAGGTTGAGTAATGTGTTAAGACAAGTAAAACGGGTCAAATATGTTTGTGAACATGTTACACATTAACTTTCTTTTAGTAAGAAATCATATGTTTGAATATATTTGTTAAGAACAATTAAAAGAGTATTTTAAAAGTACCTAGAGCGGTAAAAAAACCTGTTGGTTGATTGGAAGTGGAGGAGAATCATTTCAAAGTGTAACTAAGCCCCTTTATTAGGAGACTAGTGGCTAGCGGGTTAAAATCCCTATGGTCCTAATCTATCTGATTTCTAGTTGACGAGACTCAAACCAGTTATTTTATCGGTTTTGAGTGATTATTAAACAACTCTTATCCTCCGGTTATAATGGGCTCAGACAGGCTCCTAGGATATTCGAACCAACATGAACCCGTTTTTTGTGAACCTTTTGTTAGAGGTATCAAGGTTCATATTTATTTTCAAATTCCAATTCATACATCCTATTTGAACATAGATCATCTTAATCATTAAAATAAACACTTAATAGCTCATTGTATTGTTCTCAATGTCTCATCTGGACCAACTTATCTGAAGAATCATTTTTGCAACATTTCCAACCAATAACATACTATATAGATAAATGATTCATATGCTTTTACATGCACAAAATAAGGAAAATTGGAGCTAGAGTAAGGAAAATTATGGCTATATTGCAATTAGAGTAATTAAGACAAAGTTATGGCTACAGCAACACAAACACTAGAAAAACTCATCTACTTGCAAAACTAGGTACATAACAAAGGCGGGTTTAGATATGAGAATGACTATAAAACATGACATAACATTGAGTAGTGAAAGTAAGAAAACTTTATATAATACAAGACAGGAGCATAACATTCAGTAGACTTGTAACATATACACTATGCACTAGAGTTATTTAATGACATGCATGTTTTCCCCACAAATATTTGTAACAAGAATCTAACAAAAGCTTCCATAAGCATCTTAGGAGTATTTATGAAACAACTAAGGATTGCTCTGTTTAAGATAGTCAAGTTAATTAAACTGCAGTTGATATGTTAAATAGATTTGTACATAGTAACAAAAGCTAGTGTACATTCATAATTTAGTATCAACACCTGGTCTCATATCATACCTATTTTTAATATTTTTGTTGGCTTTTTTTTTAGTATTATTTGAACCTGACATAGGGTTTTCAAATGTCAGATAAGTGCAAAAGTCCTCTAACTCTACACCTCAAACTATCGATATCATATCAATTCATTGTGGAATCTTCTTAAATTATTATTGTAGCACCTGGTTATGTATAATTGGATTGTAAATAACACAGAAAAAATAAGAAATTTATTATAGGGTTAAGAAGGCCAACTACTAGATAGAGTATTTCTGACATAAAAATCAAGATGCAATGCAAATATATCATATTTTCATTAGTTAGAGCTAACTTGACATAATAATCAAGATGTAATAACTAAGTGATCTCATGATTTTATGCTGAAAAAAATTAGCCATGCGTTAGTCATTCCAAGTAACTTAAAAAAACTAGAAAGAACATACAATTTTCCTTGCTGTGTCCTCATCTATACTACATTAATAAGCAAATTACATGGGTAAAATAGTCATTTAACATTTTCCTTAAAATTCAACAAGTATATAAGACCATTTTGAATACTCAAACCCTAACCATAATTGAAGCCAATACCGCCTCTTTCTCCATAGACAACTCTCAATTCAAATCGTTTCCTCCCTCATCTCTCTATCCTTCAAACACCATCTAGGGTTTCATTATGCACCTCTTTCTACAAGCCTCCGCTACACCCATGAAAACTATACGCATCAGAGTGGTCGTGGACATTCAGCATATTTAATCTTGGTAACAATATTTCAGGTCAAATCTGTGAACCCCGTAGGTACCGCAATTACAATGGCCATGGGTTTCGACAATTTGGCTCACGTGAAGACGAAGTTGGTGGCTGATGCAATGGTTTGTTGTCTGATTCAACTTTACAAAGATACACATATTGCAGTTTGTTCTAGTCATCATTTAATCTTAAGTTCTTTTCAAATCAATTGTTACATGAGGGTTAAAATATTCATCTGCATCTTTGTTTGATCAAAATTTTAAATTGAAAGATTGATTCGTATGTTTGAAGCATTATGTTTTTGTCGCCTATGTGTTTCGATTCGTTGTTAATTTATATTCTACTACTAACTCATTCCAGATGCTTCTATATGGGGAGTTTGGTCTTGCAGGTTTAGCTGAGGAAGAAGGGATTCTAAGTAAGTAAAAGGCACTACATATTGATTTTGTGTCGTGATGTCAATTGTAATAAATAAGACTGAATACAATAACTTCAGGCTTCAGCTCCCCCTAGTGGCTGTTTTGCTAACTTTAGAATTGAGGTAAAACATATTGATTTTTTGGTATTGGTGTCCTTATAGTCTTTGATTTTAAGTTTTTGAACATCATGTACAACCGTTGTTTTATACTTTTAAATAACTATGACTATATTCAAGCATATTTTATACTCATTATTTACTGAAATCTTTACATATAATATATCAACAAAAAGGCTTATGTATCTGAGTTTCACTATGTTCGTTAGGATTTGAGTTTAACGTGATTAATACAAATGAGTTTATGGATTTAAAACATGTGCTATGTATTTCACAATTAAGGTTTTTAGATATTTCAGTTTTATCAAATGGTTATAGATTTTGATACTAATGTTTTCAAACATATTGCTATTCTATTGCAGCTCATGGATACGTTTGACTCTTTATTTTGTTGCAAGTAGGATTTGACTATTTATTCTTTGCTCAATTAGACTATGAAGGACGAAAAAGATAATCAAGTGACTTATGGGCTTGTATTGAAGAGTTCTAAGCCTTCTGGTTTGTCATCACATGTGAGTGTGAAGTGATTTGTTGCTATTGAATGTGGATTTATGTTTTGGAATAAATGTTTAGCAAAACTTGCTATATTATCATTGGTGCATAGTTATCTTGCTGCATTAGTGTGTATATCTGATAATAAGGATTTGTGATTTATGAGTGTTTTGTATACGTGTGTTTATGTCTGAAGATTTACATTCATGTTGCTAATAAGTGTGTTTCATGATTGTAATTCCAATTTGTGTTTATGTCGACTACTTTCAATTTATGGTCTTTTGGTTTTTATTCAATATATTATCCTAGGGTTCGTAATTGCAATGCATCTAAGATTTAAGGGATTCCATTGTGTGCATTGGTTGACCCGTTTGCATATGTGTGTGTTTGTAATCTAATTTATTTTTAGTGTTTTTTTGCATGCTTGATATTTGTTGTGGTTGAAGTATGGAAGGCACAACTCGATGTTACCTATGATGATGGAAGGCACAACTCGGAACAATCAAGGTTAGATTTGCGTATGGTTTTTTGGTTTTCATTGTAAGAATAGAATAATATTATATCGATTATGAAGCTAATTGCAGAATTTGTTTTATAGGCTGCTCACTATAGAATTGTTTGGTTTCTTGCCTCTTCCTCCATCATGCTTTTCTATTTCAAGCTTTGCTTCGGTCCTGCTCAATGTTTAGTTCTTTTATATATCATATATTGATGTTAAATGTCGTTGCCATATATTTCCTTTGAGCCATATGTTTTATAATGTCTAATCAATATGTTTTTTTATTTTATTTTGATGTTGACATGTCAGACTGCAGGTTGCCTTCTTGCAGTTGCTAGTGTTGTTGTGTAACAGGTCATATTTTATGGCTCAAGCTATAGATTAATACTTTCAGGTATGGTTATCACATTACCAAGGCTTATGCAGGTCCAATTATGGAATATCAATCCTTAAACAAAAATTTGATGTATCTTACTTTTACCATCATTTGAATGCGCTTTTAGTGTTTAACATGATGTTTGCAAGATGGTATTCTGTGTTGGTCCTGAATTGTTTGATCATTCAGATCCCGACTTGTTTGGTCTATTGTTGTCTTTCACTCTTTCATGATATATGACTTAAGGCATTTGCTTACGATCTGATTCTTATACTTTATCTACATTAAGATCGACCTTATAGGACTCTATAAGGCATGGTGCATTTTAAAAACCAACTTGGACTGGTTTTCTAGCCAGAACAAACTACAAAACTCTGGTTTTATATGTTGTGATTGTTGGGTTTCAGTGGTATATCTTTAGATTTTAATTATATCAAAAACGGGTTTGATAAATATAATAATTAAATCAGTAATTATTAACACAACGGGAAAGTTAATATTAAAACCTATACCAAAAGTGAAACCGACAGGATCCGGTTACAGACATGCATATACGGTTAATAAAAATTAATCTATCGATGAGATGAATTATACCTTTGGTTAATAAATAACCGTTTGAGATACCGAGGGTTCAACGAACTGGTGCTAGAAACAACACGAACGGGTACTTGTGCCGGAATCAAACCAAGATGGAAGATTATTTCAATCGAAATTCACAAAAGAAAGATTCCTCATTTTTCTTGTTATTGCGGCTGACCAACACAAACCAAAAGTGGGATTCACCACTTTTCTTTTGTATTTTATTTGCGGCAGATGTGTTTCAAGAAAAGGTGTGTCACACTTTTTTTTGTTTTGGCCGTGGGTTTATTAATAATGTGAAGGGTGAAACCTTAATGATCCTTTATAATATAAAGTAATCTAATTAGGGAACCTTAAGCCCGGTTAGATTAGTTTGAGCCCATCATAATAATAAACCCGTTACTCATTTAATTAAGTTAAATGAATAATATAATTTATAAAAAAATATAAATTATAAACCTTCTTTCGTTCGTGATGACCAATTAAAAAAGTTAAGTGGATTTTATGTTCGTTGCCCTTGGTGTAACTCTTATGGGTACAACTCGGTTAGCCACGTTAATTTATCGGGTCCGAACATATTAAATCCAACAGTCTCCCACTTGGTCGGACCACAATAAAATCTCAACGCAAACAGTCAGCGGCGCTCTAGCTACACATGACTGCCCCTAATAAGTTATGATACTTTAAAGTCATTAACCAAGCAATCTATAAATAGTAACAACTTACTATGACAAGAAATAGACTTATGGTAATCGTCGTCATTTATCCTTTCTATATAAGACATCAACTGAAACTATAAGACATGGATTAAGTTCATTCTCATATAGGGATCAATCATTTTAGTTCTCGATCAATATTCAAAATGGTCCATTCAAACACACAGTCTGCTTGAGTAAGGCCTTACACTTCTCTAGTATGAATCAACAAGGGCGCCAAGATATCTAGCTGTTACATAGAATGTAAGAGTACAGAATCCCTTATTGACTACATACAGCTCCCACTGAACTTCAGAATTATTCCTAATTAAAGCCTTTATGACTGGCAGTTACGCAACAGCGGTTGACATTAATTAAATAATATTTCTTTGGTAAATAGGAGTTCTAGTATATATCTTAAGCCAGAGGATACTAAATGAGTATACCAATATATCAAAAACATCTTATGATTACAATCCATGAAGATGACTTGAAACGAGTTACTTCCAACGTCATTCACAATGAGGTCTGTGAATTTGGATGTCAACTACTTAAGCCCAAATTCAGAATAGTCTTAATTCATACTCATTCCCATGAGTCTAATCGACTACGGATAATTTAGAATACAATATTCATGGATTAAACGTATTAAAATCGAACACAGTTATAAACTTCATAATTCAAATAAATAAATTCAAATGAATTCAGAAACTGTTAAATGTTTGTACATCCAGATACTAAATCAAAACTCAAAGTTAGCTACTCTAAGCCCGATGGCATTCCTATGCTCATCATGTTTGTCCTGTGTCATGGGCTTAGTAAACGGGTCTGCTAAGTTTTGATCTGTGTTTACTTTGCTTATAATGATGTATCCACATTCCACAATTTCCCGTATCAAGTGGAACTTCCTGTGAATGTACCTTGCCTTTTGATGAGATCTGGGCTCTTTGGCTTGGGCAATAGCACCAGCATTATCACAAAATATCTCGATTGGTTTTCGTATACTTGGAACCACATCGAGATCGGTTATGAATGTCTTCATCCAAACTGCTTCCTTAGCAGCATCTGAGGCAGCAATATATTTAGATTCGGTGGTTGAATCCGCAACTACAATCTGCTTAGAGCTTTTCCATGAAACAGCTCCTCCATTTAGAGTGAACACGAACGCTGATTGTGAGCGAGAATCATCGCGGTCAGTTTGAAAACTAGCATCAGTGTAACATCTTACAGTGAGCTCCTCTTCCACTCCTCCAAAGATTAAGGACATATCTTTAGTTCTTCTCAAGTACCTAAGAATGTTATTGACTGCAGTCCAATGGGCCATGCCAGGACTTTGCTGGTAACGACTAGTCATGCTTAAGGCGCACGAGACGTCAGGTCTTGTACACAACATAGCATACATGATAGAACCAATCGCTGAAGCATATGGAACTGCTTCCATTCGCTTAATTTCAATGTCTGTTGAAGGAGATTGCGATTTATTCAACACGGTTCCTTTAGTCATAGGAACACTTCCTTTCTTGGAGTTTTCCATCTTAAAGCGTGTCATCATTTTGTCAATGTACGTGCTTTGATTTAGCCATAGAAGCCGCTTAGATCTATTTCTGTAGCTCCCGATTCCTAGAATGTAAGTTGCTTCTCCAAGATCTTTCATAGCAAAACAAGATCCCAACCATGGTTTAACTTCATTAAGCATAGGGATGTTGTTTCCATTGATTAGCATATCATCTACATACAAGATGAGAAATGATATAGAGCTCCCACTAGATTTTCTGTAAACACAAGGCTCATCTTCATTTTTGACAAAACCAAACTCTTTGATTTTTTGGTCAAAACGAAGATTCCAGCTACGAGATGCATGTTTAAGTCCATATATGGACTTATTCAGTTTGCACACCCTTTTATGATATTTTGGATCGACAAAACCTTCAGGCTGAACCATATAGACATCTTCAGAAAGATGTCCATTAAGGAAAGCGGTTTTGACATCCATTTGCCATATCTCATAATCATAGTATGCAGAGATGGCAAGTAATATCCTGATCGACTTGATCATAGCAACGGGAGAAAAGGTTTCTTCATAATCAATACCCTAAATCTGAGTGTAACCTTTCGCAACTAGCCGTGCTTTATAAGTGTGTACCTTTCCATGCATGTCGGGTTTTCTTTTGAAAAGCCATTTGCTTCCTATTGCCCGAGATTCTGGAGGTAACACAACCAAGTCCCAGACTTGATTTTCACGCATGGATTGCATCCCAGCATTCATGGCTTCCAGCCATTTCTCAGATTCTAGATCTGAGATAGCAAATTTATAGTTAGCAGGTGCGGCATTAGGGTCAGCTACTACCAGAACTTCAGCACCCTCAAGATTTCAAAGATATCTTTCAGGTTCCTTACGAGTGCTGCTACTTCTGCGAATGTTAGTGTTATCGTCTGATTTATTTGCAATGACTTCTGTCGCATCAGACTTTCCATCAGCGGTAGTTTGTGATTCTCGAACTTCTTCGAGATCCACAACATTGTTTCCTGTTTCTCGATCAAGAGCTTCTTTCTCGAGAAAGTGTCCCCTCCTTTTGATGGAAATAATGTTTGCGTCAGGATGGTAGAAATATAATCCGCCTTTGTTACAGTATCCGACGAAAACAACTTTTTCGCCTCGAGGATCGAGCTTGTCATCAAAATCGCTGGTGACGTAAGCATCACATCCCCATACTCCAAGGTAAGACAGATTGGGTTTATGCTCATGCCATATCTCATATGGGGTTTTGTCTACCTTTTCAGTCGGTACTAGATTGATAATGCGAGCGGCGGTCATAAGAGCATAACTCCATAAGGAGTGAGGCAAGTTTGTCCTACACATCATCGATCAGACCATGTTTAGCAGGGTTCGATTTCTCCTCTCGCACACGCCATTGAGCTGGGGTGTGCCAGGTGGAGTGGGCTGTGAAATTATTCCACGTTCCTTTAGATGATTGAGGAATTGTGAACTGAGATATTCACCACCTCGATATAATCAAAGTGTTTTTATCTTTTTGCCGAGTTGGTTTTCTACTTTGTTTTGAAACTCTTTGAACTTTCCAAAAGTTTCATGCTTGTGTTTCATCAAATAGACATAAGCATATCGACTGTAATCGTCGATGAATGTAACAAAGTATCTTTCATGATTTCTAGACATCGTTCTGAAAGGACCACATACATCAGTATGTATGAGTGATTATAGATCGTTAGCCTACATGGGTGAAGGGGTGTTTAGTGAGTTTGCCAGCTAAGCAAGACTCGCAGTCAACTAAGGGGTCAGGTCTAGTGGATTCGAGAATTCCATCAGATTGAAGCATTTTCAAACCTGCCTGGCTTATATGACCAAGCCTACAATGCCATAGATATGTATCATTCGTACCAGATTTGGCACGTTTAGAAAGATTATAAATGTTATTGTTTGTGTGAACATCTACCTCGTAGATACCATTTCAAGGATTAGCCTAAAAATAAAAAACATCATTCAAGTAAGCAAAATAGAAATCCCATTAAAAACGTACTTGAAACCTTGTTCAAACAATAAAGAAACTGAAATAATGTTTCTGGTTAAACCAGGTGCAAACAAACAATTATTCAAAATAACTGCAAGGCCCGAAGGACATGAAAGATGATATGTTCCAGTTGCAAGAACTGGTACTCTTTTCCCATCACCAACGATGAGCTCCATGTCGCCTTGTTTCAGCTTCTTCCACTTTTCAGGCTTCTACAAGACATTAACGATGTGGTAACCACATCCAGTATCAAATACCCATGTATTGCTAGAGACAATAAAAAGTTCAATAACATAAATAGAAATACCTGAAGTGCCTTCTCCAGAGGCCTTCATTTTTCTCAGCTTAGCCAGATATTCAGGGCAATTTCTTTTCCAGTGCCCCATCTTGTGGCATTCAAAATACAGACGCTCTTCTAGAGGGGGTGGTTTTGGTTTTGCAACAACCTTGTTATTGTTGGTGGCACGATTGACAGCACCATTAACTTTATTCTTGCCTTTGCTGTTATAACCCCTTTTCTTGGGGTTTGGCTTCTTAACACCACCAGATCTGACCATCAAAACTTGGTTTCGCTTTGGAATATTCATCTCGACTGTTTTGAGCATACCATGTAGCTCGGCAACAGGGTTCACCCATGCATTCATGTTGTAATTCATTACGAACTGGTCGTAAGAGCTAGGGAGGGAGTTCAAGATGAAGTCACCTGCCATTTCATCTTGCATAGGGTAACCAAGTTTGGCCATCTGGTCAATATAACCTTTCATCTTAAGCACATGAGCACTAACTGATGAGCCCTCTTGCATTTTACAGCCAATTAGCTGCTTCATGGTATCATGGCGTTCTTGTCGGGCCTGTTTCTGAAACATGCCTTTAAGTTGCTCAATCATGTCAAATGCAGCCATGTCTTCCATGTTCTTCTGGAGATCAGAAGACATGGTGGCTTGCATAAGGCAGGCTACCTCAACGGCATCCTCGTTATGCTTATCCCAGGCCTTACGTGCATCAGCGGTATTAGCCTCGGGCTGATCAGGAACTGGGGCTTCCAGAATATAGAGGTTTTTCGCAAACTTGAGAACTATTTTGGTAGGGCTCGTTCCTGTTAGAAGATTTACTTTGTTCTTTGTTTATAAAGTTTGTATAGTTTAGGGTTAATTTTGTATTATCCCTAAGTAGTGATGCATAAAGCATGTTGCTAGTATGTGTTAGAGAGAGAGTCTAGATCACCAATACATGTTAGAGAAAGAAACTGTGTGTGATTGTATTCTCCTGCACCATTGTACTGCAACTATTGCTTTGATCATCAATACAAGAGAATTATTTATTAATGGATTGTGTTGTTGTCTGAATTGTTGTTATTGTACGTTGATCGTTCTGATTTGTAGCAGTATCAATCCAATTGAACATATCAATTGGTATCAGAGCTGTTGGTACTGTGTGTTCTTCGCTATTCATCAAGCAAAAACACATCAATACTGCTCAAATCATGGTCTGAATGATCTGTTGATGTTTTTAGATCTGATTCATCATCGTAATCATTTCTAATTCACAACAATTGTGAAGATTCCATTCAGATTTCATCAGATCTGAGGAATTAAGAAGAAATTGAAATTTACTGTTCGATCGATTTTTGCTCAAAATTCATCAAAAATTGATCATGTTTTGGATTGATTGATATAGGAGATTGATAATCGGTATAAATCGCTGCTTGTGTATGATTTTTGAACAAATTGGACAAGTTTTGTTAAAATTCAGAAACATTTGTATGAAGATGTTGATGAACATGATGAACATGATGAACAGGATGAAGATGAACTAGACTGGTGATAAATTTGACTTGGACAATATTTTGGACTTAGTTTTTTGAACAAAATTAGGTTCCTGTGTAGACGGGTGAAGTAATTTGTCTAGTCGGGTGAAGAGTTTTCAAGTAAAAGTTGTGTACAGTTGTACCGGGTGAGGCAACTATACAGCCGGGTGAACAACTCATTACCTGTGTTGTTACTGTTCAGCCGGGTGATCAACTCTACTGCCGGATCAACTTGTTACTGTTCAGCCGGGTCATTATCTATAGTTCAGCCGTGTGAAGATTTATATTGTTTGAAGATTTGCAACTGATCAAGCTGTGTGACTGTTCAGCCGGGTGAAGAAGAAATTTCACTGTTCAACCGTGTGAAGTTGACACTGTTCAGCTGCATGACTTAATTTAGTTTTCAAACTTTATTATCTTATTTTGTTACTGTTTAGTCGCATCAACTTTCAATTATTTACTTAAAAATAGTTTTTTATTTTTAAAATTTTAATTGTTGATTTTCAAAAATCAACAAAAATACAAAAATATTTTCTTTAAAATTTAAAATGGCACCTATTGATGATTCTGATAATCGTGTACCAAGATTGGTTAATCGTGCAGATTTCAAGAACTGGACAATCAGATTGAAACATCATCTATGATCTATTGATAATGATTTGTGGAAGTCTATTGACAAAGGTCCTCATATTCCTACTCAGATTAGTCCTGACAGTGCAAGCACTTACACAAAAAATTCAACTGAACCATATCCTGAAGATAATCTACAAGGTGAAGACTTACGAAAGGTCAAGAATGATGGTAAGACTTATTCCTTAATGTGTAAAGGGCTGCCACTTCAAGTGTTTGGATGCTTATCAAACTGGCTACACATTATTCAAAGCATTAAAATCAATCTGTGAAGGAGGAGAACAGTTAAGAAGTCTCAAGAAGCAGAAACTGAAGAGACAATTAGAACTGTTTGAGCATATTGCTGGAGAATCTGTACACCAGATGATGAACAGATTTGTGCATCTAACAACTGAGATGACAAATGTTGGTGTAAAGACAGATCTTCAAGACTTGAATGATAGACTATTGTGTGCTCTTCCATCCTCATGGAAACAAACAGTGACTTTGCTGAAGCATACATAAAAGTTTCCAACGGACTTAGATCTTCTTATCGCAAAGATTGAAGAAGTTGAAATCGATGAAAGTTCAAGAAACACTGACAGATCAAGTTCTCATGCTCAGTATAAGTTTGTGGTGAATCCTTCTAATACAGTTGAGAATGCTTTTCTTGTTCAAGATGCTGTTAAAACTGATGATGAGGGTGATTTGTTTGTTGGTGCTAGGTTTTACACTGATTCGTCGTATCAATCAAGCTCACCAATTTACTCTCAACCTCAATCTCCACCAAGAGTTCAAGTTCAACCAATGAAATCTCAAGCAGAAAATCAAAGTTCAAGTTCAACAGTTCAAGCAAAAGTAAAAGATGTCATGAACATCTTGTTACAAGATGATGAGACTAAGAATGCTTTTACTGCATTCATGGCAAGCTTCCAAGCTTATCAGGGAAGTCATTTGACTCCATTAAATGTTGTTCTTCAACTAGCAAATGGTTATGGTTGCATATCGAACTCAAAAACATGCGTATGTGAACCGTAGTTACAAGCCAAATGCAAACTAGAAAGTTGGTTTTGACAAGTCAAAGGCCAGATGTTTCAATTGTAACTGCTATGGTCATTTTTCAAAGGAATGTAAAGCTCCTAAGAATCTGAATTATAATGGTCAAGCGAGTTCAAGTGGACAGAATCAGAATCAAGGTGAAAGTCAGAATTCACAAGAGTCTTCAAGCTATCAACGTTTCAGTTTACAGCTTGAAGATCAGAACAAAGCCATATCAGAGTCTTCCAATGCCAGAACTGAAAGATGAAGGTAAAAAGCTTGAAGATCAGAACAAAGCTCTAGTGGTCAGTGTCAAAGATGGATATGACTGGAGTTCTTATGCGGAACAGTTTACAGCTGATCTTACTTCTAGTTTGGCAATTGTCTGTGAAATTGAAGAAAAAGACTACTAAAGATTATGACTGGAGTGCAAAGTCAGATCCAACTGAAGAATCTGAATCAGAGATTGCTCTTATGGCTACATCTGACGAGTCTTTCTCATCTGCTGAATCAAATCAACCAAAGGTTAGTATCGAATTACCCCCTAACTATGTTCCTTTACCTGATGATGTGAAAGGTAGGTTATGTTCTGAACAATGCATTCAAAAAGTGGAACATTATCGAACTCATTCATTTAATATTGGTGACAAATTAAGTAAACATGAACAACATAAAATTGATCACAAAATTGCTAATGAGAAGATATTGTCACTTAAAGAATCATGGAACAAAACCTTGAAGGAACTGGAACTTTTAAATAAACAATTGGAAGAAATGACCAAGAACTTTGAACTAGAAAAGATTGCTCATGCAGCAACTCAGGTTGAATTGACAAAAATGAAAAGTTCAAAAGCAATTCTAGGAATGTTGATAAGTGATAGAAAAGAAAACAAAACAGGATTAGGTTTCATACGTGAACCAATGACTAAATCAATCAATAACACTTTACCAGAAAACTTTAATGAATTTGAGCATTCACCTGAAAATGAACAAAGATTCAAAGAAATTCAAAGAAGCAAATCTAAATCCGAAGGGTCTGAAGTTTTAAACGAATTTTGAATGAAGATGACAGTGTGACTGTTGAAGATGATGACTAGACAAGCAACAAATCTGATTCTATTCTGGTGCAACTTGTTGAATATCTGGAACTGAATCCAAAACCAGCAGAAACGGTGAAGGATGAAACAGAATTCTCGGGTTACAACGATCTAGAATACATCAAGTGGAAAAAGGAGCAGAAAGTTTGTGTTGCTGATCAGCTGATCAAACAGGAAACAGTGAAGAAGACTGAAGTTTCGAAAGCAAAGGTGGAGAAACCGAAATTGTCCAACAATCAATCTGAAAATGAAACAGTCAAAAGGTAAAAGGTCATAACATCAAATGATAACACCAAAGCTCAAGTTGTTAAAATTGAAACTGTAAAACCTGTGACAAAGAAAGTGTCTAAAATCAAACTAATCAAGTTTGTGTCAGCAGGAACGTTTGATATGAATTCATCTCATGGTAACCAAATAAATTCTAAGATCAAATCTAACTCTAGTCTAAAATCAGGTTCAGGTCCTAAGACTTCCGTTGTCAATGATAAAAGATTTGAATCAAAGAAGGTAACTAAGCAAGGTGTTTCAAAACCGAATCAAGTTCCCATACAACCAAAATTTGATAACAAGAAATCATAGTCACAACCACAATCTCCACAAAAGAACCAAGTTAACTTTAAAACGAACAAGTTAGTTAATGAAACACGTGTTGATTCAACATCTAAGATCAATAAGAAACACTGTGAGATTTGTGATCGTTATAACCTTGCTACTGCTGAGTGTTTCTTTAACAGGTACTGTGATTACTGTGATAAAAGAAATCACTCGTCAGAAGAATGTTTTTATAACAAGTTTTGTGAGATATGTGAAAGGAGAAATCATGACACTGCAGATTGTTTCTTTCGGAAAAACTCATCAAGAGAAATGACTCATTTTCCGAATTTTCAAAGAAATCAATCTTTTGGTTTTCAAAAATCAAACCAAAGTCATTCTCCTGATTTGAGACCTTTCAAAAGAATCAATTCTAGATTTAAGGAAATGTCATCAAGAAATCAGCAGGTTAACAGTTTTACGCCAAGAGCTTTGATGATTCGAAATCAAAGATTTGAAAACAACCTTGATCCTAAGTTAGAGGAAAGGTTTTCAGCTTTAAGAAGAAAGCAAACAAATCAAGCCAGTGGCAGAAACAGTTTTCAACCAAATCTCTCAAATGAATCAAATTTTAATAACTTACATTATCAGCAAGTTACTGTTACAGATAGATTCAGAAAACCCAAGACCATGTGGGCCTGGGTTGACCAAACTAACTAAGTAACTGTTGAAATGAAGGTGCACCCCAACTAGTGGTTTGTTGATAGTGGGTGCAGCCGGCATATGACAGGCAACCATGCCTTGCTTGAAGATTTTAAGCAAAAGAATGGTACACATGTTGCGTTTGGAGGAGATGCTGGTGGAATAATCACTGGTGAAGGAACTGTGTCAAATGAGATTATTAGCTTTGATAAAGTCAACTACTGTGCACAGTTGAATTTTAATTTGCTAAGTGTATCTCAAATTTGTGACAAATAATATTCAACATTATTTGATGATTCTTTTTGTTACATACTCAAACCAGGTTTTAAGATCGACAATGAATGGGTGGCAGTTAAAGCTCCAAGAGATCGAGACGTGTACAAGCTTGATATGTCTCAGATTGACGCTGAAACTGAAACCACATGTCTCATTGCTCATGCATCAAATGATGAGAGTCAACTATGGCATAGACGCCTTGGTCGTTCAAACTTCAGAAACATGAACAAACTGGTGACTGGAAATCATGCTGTGGGAATACCTTCAAAGAAATTATCAACAACTGATCTCTGTCCAGCATGTTTGAAAGGAAAACAACACCGAATGTCTTTTAAGTCCAAGCTAGAAAACTCCATTTCAAAGCCCTTACAGATGCTACATATGGATCTTTTCAGACCAACAAATGTTCAAAGCATAGGAAAGAAGTCTTATTGTTTATTCATCATCGATGATTTTACTGGATATTCTTGGGTTTATTTCTTGCATGTTAAATCTGAAACTGGTGAGTTGTTAAAAGAATTCATTATCAAAGTTGAAAATCAGTTAGATTGTTAAGTAAAAATCTTGAGAAGTGACAATGGAACTGAGTTTAACAATTCTAATGTGGACTTGTTTTGTGCAGAAAAAGGAATTGCGCGTCAATTTAGTGCTCCAAGAACTCCTCAACAGAATGGAGTCGCAGAACGGAAAAATCAGACACTAATCGAAGCCGCAAGATCCATGCTCGCAGATGCCAAAATCCCTATCACATTCTGGGACGAAGCTATTGCTACTGCTTGCTTTGTACAAAACAGGACATTATTGGTTCAGGATAAACATAAAACATCTTATGAGTTATTGTTTGGAAGGAAACCGAATATTTCATACTTGAAAGCGTTTGGTTGTCCTGTGTCGATTCTAAATTTAAGTGATCATCTTGGTAAATTTGAGTCAAAATCTGACGATGGCTTTTTCTTAGGATATTCATCAGTTTCAAAAGCTTATCGGGTCTTTAACAGCAAAACAAATGTTGTTATTGAAACTATCAATGTTAAGTTTTTAGAAAATTCATTTCCGTCAGTGGCTCATGGTCTCAAATGGTTATTTGATTTAGATTCGTTATCAAAATCTTTCAACTCTGACTTATTTGATTTTTCAGGAAAAACGAAGAAGGAATCAGGAGACTTAGGATGTTTCAGTGATGATTTAGATAATGACGATGATAATGATCTCAATTTTGAGTATCATTTCATGTCATTTCACTATCCTAATAACGTTTCTCCAAATCAAGCTCTGGGTCCATCTGGTTCTCAAGAAGATCAGGAATCAAACAATCTTGAAGATGATTATAATCAGCAAAATTCTCCTAATGATGGTGGATCTGTTCATACTCAACCATCATCAGATTCGAATGTTGAAGTCATTCCAGAAACATTTGACTACTTCATCAATTCACCATAACAAGTTCCTAATTTCACTCTGCATACTTCTACAATTTTACAAGATCTACCGAATCTGAATCAGTCTAATCTGGAGACTCAAGTACAAGGTGATTCAATTCCAACTCATCGAGTTCACAGGAATCATCCTCTTTCTCAGATTATAGGACCTTTGAATCAGAGAACTATGAGAAGTCAGACTGAACATGCAAACGTTTGTCTTTATTCATGTTTTCTTTCTCAAGTGGTGCCGAAGAACATTTCAGAAGCGCTACAAGATAATAGTTGGATGGAAGCCATGCAAGAGGAGTTACTTCAATTTCACAAAAAGAAGTTTGGAAATTAGTGGACTTACCTGAAGGAGAAAATGCGATTGGTACAAGATGGTTGTACAAGAATAAGCTAGATGAGCATGGCATTGTGGTCAGAAATAAAGCCAGACTTATTGCACAAGGTTACACTCAAGAAGAAGGTATTGACTATGAAGAAGTGTTTGTTGCGGTCGCTCGACTAGAAGCTATTCGCGTTTTTCTAGCTTATGCCTCTTTCATGAAGTTCAAAGTGTTTCAAATGGATGTAAAAGGCGCTTTTCTGTATGGACCAATTACCGATGATGTGTACGTCAGACAACCTCCAGGTTTTGAGGATCCTGAGTATCCACATCGTGTATACAAATTGAGCAAAGCTTTATATGGTCTACATCAAGCTCCAAGGATTTGGTACGAGACGTTATCTAAACATTTGCTAGAACATGGTTTTACTAGAGGTCAGATTGATCTTACTTTATTTATGAAGCGGGAAAATGAAAATCTTTTATGTGTTCAAGTGTATGTGGATGATATCATCTTTGGATCAACAAGTCCGTCCATGTGCAAAGTGTTTGAAGAGATTATGCAATCCAGATTTCAGATGAGTTCGATGGGAGAGATTAATTTCTTTCTCGGATTGCAAGTTAAACAATCAGCTGAAGGAATTTTTATCAACCAATCAATGTTTGTTGAGAAGTTGCTGAAAAAGTTCAAGATGCAAGATTGTCAGAATATTCGAACGCCATCTGATGTGAATTGCAAGATACAGCCTGATCCAAAAGGCAAATCCGTTGACCAAACACTGTACAGATCAATGATTGGTTCACTGATGTATCCACTGCATCAAGACCAGACATAATGTATGTTGTATGTATGTGTGCCAGATATCAGTCTGATCCAAAAGAGTCGCACCTGGTTGCTGTTAAACGTATTTTCAGATACCTTAAAGGGAAACCGAATCTTGGGTTATGGTATCCTTATGAGGGCAATTTGGATTATATAGTTATTCTGATAGTGACTTTGGTGGTTGTGCTCTTGACAGGAAATCGACTACGGGTGGATGTCATTCCTGGGTCGTAGACTTGTTTCTTGGCAATGCAAAAAGCAGACCAACGTTTCTGTATCCACATCTGAAGCAGAGTATATCGCTGCATCTGCAGGATGTTCTCAAGTTTTGTGGCTACAAAACCAATTGCTTGACTACGGGTTTAACTTTCTCAAAACTCCTATTTACATAGTCAATACTACTGCTATGTTCATTACTGCTAATCCTGTTCAACACTCAAAAACCAAACATATCGAAATTCGATATCATTTTCTCAGAGACAACTCTGAAAAAGGTTTAATAATATTGATTAAAGTTCATACCGACAAACAACTGGCAGATATTTTCACAAAATCTTTCTTGTCAGGACGGTTTGAATTTTTAATTCAATCCATAGGGTTAATCAACCATGATTGACTCTATTTTTGCAAAATCAATACAAAATCAGAAAATATAAAAAAAAAACCAAAAATATAATAAGTCGATGTCAAGTATTGATTCCTTTGTCTTTTATTTTATCTTTGCATTGTGAGTGTGCATGAAAAAGAAAAAGCAAACAAAAAGAAAAAGGAAAAGCAAATAGAAAAGAAAATATCATGTCATAAGAATCTTTATTGCAGAAAGTGAGAAATGATAGTTACACTATATATTATCTGTTACATCATTTTTAAGAAAGACTGATAAATTTTTTTGATGTGCGAGACATCTCAGGCAATTAGACTGAAAAAGTAAGTTCATTGTTGACAAATCTAAACTCAATGATCTTTGTGTTAAGTTCCTTTGCTATACATGTCTAAATATATATCTTTGGATGCATTGCTTGTGATGAAAGTTGTTCATGATCGGGTAACGATGCAGTCTATTCAGTGTGATGAACCGCATCGTGAGCTTCTTTGTTGTGGTATCCACAGACCTGAAGTCTCACACGAAGTCTCTTTTGAGCTTCAAGGTGCAGCAAAAGATTCCCAAAGTTGGAACAAAAAGAGTCCCAAATGTGGACCATCACCAAAACAAAATTCCAAAAAAGGAAATCAAAAGAAGTCCCAAAGTGGACTAAATTCGAATAGAACCCATATTCCATACTGATCATGATTGTAAGTGACCAGGTTTTTGTGCAATATGCATTCAAGTGGTGTTTGATAAGGAAATATGTTGACATATGTATTCATGAGGGTCACATAAGTCATTTTAATCGAACCTTAATCTCATCATGACACTGAAAAAGTAAGTGTGTCAATTCGAGCTAATTGGTATGTTTTCATATCATCAGTCAATCAAACATAAATCAAATGTCTATTCAAAACTTGCAAAAAAATGTTCAGATACTGTGTGGTATTATCTCACTGCAATATTTTGATTCATTGCATTACATATGTATTTATTTTAATGTGTGTGCTTTGTGTGTGCAGGTATATGGAGTCTTTATTGACACATCGACATCCTTGTTAAACTTAAAAATTTCAAGAAATTTCAAGTTTAGGGTGAGAATAATTGAAGAAGAAAAATACTTACTAAAATCCAAAAATATTTGAAATAAGTGTGTTGAATGAAAGGATCATGTTGTTAATGAAAGCAAATGTATTGGATGTGTTAAAACAAACCTAAGGTCTTGTGATTTGTTTTTAGAAAATTGCTTCGGGATATAGAAATATTGGTTGTGCAAAAACATTTTAAAAATCAAAGAAAGTGAAAAAGGATTTTAATGAGAATTAAATTTGTTGCCCTAATTTCTATTTTTGAATATTTAATGTGACAAACCCTAATAAGGATATCTTGTCTAATTAATATGTCGAGAATGTTTGCAGGCGCAATAAATGCAGTTGGAAAAGTCAACAAGAGAGAAAAATGAAAAATCGTCCAAGTGTTGCAGCCGGGTGAAGATATCAGACTTCACTGTTTTGCCGGGTAAAGAAGTAATGTGTTACCAGCCGGGTAATGAACAAGTCACTATTTAGCCGGGTAATAAAGTGATGTTGACATCAGCCGGGTGACTGAATGAAAGAAGGTAGCCGGGTGAAAGAAGAAATGAAGCCGGGTGACAAGTTGTAAGTTACTATACAGCTGGGTGATGAAGTGTTGACACTGACAGCCGGGTAATAGAATGAAGACTCTATATAGCCGTGTAAGTGAAGAACACTGTGCAACCGGGTAAGTATGACAACTGTACAGCCGGGTGATGAAGAAAAGCTGTCACTATACAGCCGGGTGATGAAACACAGTATCACTATGCAGCCGGGTAATGAATATGAAGTCATTGTGTAAGCCGGGTGATGATAAGGAATCTACTATTCAGCCGGGTGATGGGTAAAACCAAAAACGAAGGTGTAGTTGTTCCTAACTCTGACCCGTCTCTACAATACTTGACCCGTCCCTACAGTGTTTGACCGTCCAAGTGTTTCACATGTTAAAATGTTGACCCGTCTCAAGGTTGTGACCCGTCCCAAGACTGTGACCCGTCTCAACAGTACTTGACGCGACTCAACAGTGCATGACCCGTCCAGGCATATTGGGCTAAAATTGTTTACCCGTCCCAAATGTTGACCCGTCCCAAAAAAAATTGACCTAATTCTTGAGCCGGCTGAACAACGCATATATATACCTGCCTTTTCTCAAACACTTATCATTTTTCACAACCTTTTTCAAGCAAATCCCCTGTATTCAAATCGTCCATATCATATTCAATCGTTGATTCTATAACAAGTTTTAGTGATTGAATAAGGTAGATTTTACATGATTCGACCTTGTTAAACCTACTGATTGATCGTAAAAACGAAATGTGTGATGAACAGTAATTAGACATTGAATCGACACTATTGATTATGGGTGTTAAAACTTAAATCGAGTGTTGTAATAGTCGTAATAACTGTCGATCATCAATTTTCTGCCATTAATTTGCATCAAATCGTTTAAAATCAACTGAATCAAAGGAAAATTTTCAAAGTATTGTCGAACCGCCATTGATGAACATTTGAGTTGTTCATGTTTTTGCTATCAAATGATGAATCATCTGTTAATGTGTGACAAATCGAAGCTAAAACTGAACTAAAACATGTTATTCAACTCCATTATGCAAAATTTCAGATTTGTGCTTAAGTCTTTTAAACTGTTAAGTGTTTCATGTTGCATGATCATTGATTCTCAAAAGTTTTGTTGAACAAAATGATGAATATCAGTTTGTTAGATTAACTTAGGTGTTAAATGGTTGTGTGATTTGTTACATTGTCACTTTGTGTTTAAATTTTTATGCAAATGTTGTTATTTGTGAATGAAAAGTCTAACACATGTGTCTTGTTTTGTCATAACAGATGAATGATCTCAAGTTTGAACCCAAGCACAATCTTGTTGCTTGTTTGGATGAATCTATACCAGAAGCAGAAGGGTATAGAGATATGATCATATTTCTTAGAAGAACAAAGTATGTTTATGCAATGTGTGCCAAGCCAATTGTGTATGCAAGACTTATCAAAAGCTTCTGGAGGACTGCTGAGGTGTTGACTGATGAAGCCGGAGTTACTGTGGTTAGAGGAAATATTACCAGACAGTTACAGTTAACTGTGTCTGAAGAGTCCATCCGGACTGCTTTGAGGATTGATGATAAAGAGATTGGTGCTCAAGATGAACTAACAACTGCTGAGTGTCAGGCGTGTTTCATCAATATGGGACATCCTCGCATATTTCCTAAGCAGCAGTTTGTTAGAGCTAGATTGGGAAAGAAGTGGAAGCTGTTATGCTATGTCATCCAGCAGTGTATGTCTAGGAGAAGTGCTGGATTTGACAACTTTCCTTCAGACATTGCATCTCATATAGTTTCAATTGCTGAGATCAAGCAATTTAATATGTCGAAGTGGATCATGAAGGGTTTTGTTTTCAATCTTGTTAAAGGGAAGAGGTTCAAGTTTCTCATGTATCCGAGATTCTTGCAACTAATGATCTCATCCTATTATTCGAGAAGAAGGTTTTGAAGGAGGGATATTATACACCGAAGATATGAATGCTCTATCTTATCGGAAGATGAGTAATGGAGGTGTTGAGGGTGTTGAGATGTTTGCCTATATGCGAGATATAGCAAACAATGATGAAGACATTAGAGAAGTGTATCATCATATATCTCAAGGTGAAGTGGTAGATACATTGGACCTTGTAGATGAGATTCCAGATAATCTGCTTGATGATGATGAGTATCTTGCTCGTCATCCAGAAGATGAAGATAATGAAGAAGATAGCAATTCTGAATCAGAAGAAGATGAAGGTTCTGATGATGATAGTGATGATAATGGTGATGGTGGAAATGATGATGTTGTTGAAGAAGAAAGTGTTGAATCAGTTTCTGAGAAGGCAGAGCATATAGAAGAAGATATAGAGATTGATAAATCTGTTGAGAGTGTGAAAGAAGTAGAAGATGTTAGTGTTGAAACTCCTAAGGATATCACAGTTTACTATTCTAGATCACGACGATCTAAGACTGTGATTGATCCTATGATTGTAGAGGAGCCGAGTATATTTGAAGATGTGAGTGTGTCTGAACCAGTAGATGTTATTCAGATTGTACAGGAAGTAATGGCCGATGTGGAGACTGTTGCACATGCAGTTGATGATGCTGATGCTGGTGTTACTTTTCTTGATCCAGTAGATGTTCCCACAACATCATCTCCTGCAACTCCACTATTTGAACAACCTATGGTGTCTTCGCCAAAAGTTGTGTCAAGTGATATTTTGAATGAAAAAGATAAAGAGATAGAACGGCTGAATAAAGTGATAGAAGATTTGATGAAGGAGAATGAATTGTTAAAAGCTTCGAATGAGAGAAAGAAGGTTAGACTGAATGAGTTCAGAGAAACCAATGTGAAGAATATGAAGGTGTTTAAAGAACTTGATGATGAATATGAGAAGCTTAAAGAGGATTACAAAGAGTTGTATGCTGAATGTAATACTCTGAATGCAGAAAAGGAGATGTTAGAAAAGTGGTTGGAAGAAGCTAAACCGAAGAAATCAGGTTCTACGTCGGACAAATATTTTTCAGATGAAGTGATGGAAGTAAACGGGCCTTCGCAAGAGATAAAATTTTACTATACCAGAGCTCGAGGAACTAAAGCTGTGGGTGAAAAGGTGGAAGGACCAATTCAAATTCCCGATGAAGCTGCTGATATTGTCAATCTTGACAAAGCCGAGGGAAAACGTAAACTGGATGCTGTACCGGAGATTGTAAAAGAAGATGTGATTGCAAAGAAAGCTAGAACTGAAGAAACAGTTCAGATTGAGCCGATTCAATCTGAGTCTGTACAGGCAACTGAAGTGCCCGAGGTTGTTAAAGAGGATGAGATTGTGATGGAAACAAATATATATGAATCAGTATAGTTTGAGCCGATTCAAACTGATATTGCACATACAATTGAGGCACTCGATGACTTGGATGATGTTGATTTTACAGATTCTGAACCGGAAGCTAATCCTGTTGATGATATACCCACTGATCTTGATGAAAGGTTTGAATATTTGGAGAAGATGAAATACAATCCTGTTTATTTGAATGGACTCACTGTCACTCAAATAAACGAGGAATATGAGAAATGTGTGAATGCGCAAGACAAGGTAGAAGGTGATGAAAAAGAGTTTGTGGTTGAAATGGGTGAGTGGACACCGCTTCAAGAAAGTTTGAACATTGATGATCTTCTTCCAGAAGAATTATATCATCAAAATCCAGAAGAGATGTCAGTTCCAGGAATGCGTCAGTGGCTCAGTTCGAGAAAGTATCCATACAAGACTTTGAAGAGGCTGAAAAGAGAATCGCTAAAAAAGATTGTGGTTAGTTTTCAAAAGTCAGAAAAGATGCATAACTGTATGCTCTTCTTGGATTATAACAATCCACAGTATTATGAGTTGACCAAACGATACAGAGTGCTTGAGCCTAAAGAGATACCATTGATGGCATTACCTGAAGATGCGCACAAGAAAAGAAAGGAATTGATTGATATGTTTCCGAGCGAGATGAAGTCTTACAACATTCCTATGGAAGTACGAGAGTCATGGCACAAGTCTGCCACAGCAGGTGATATTGTTAGATCACTGCTGAGTAAGGGACAATCCGTTGCTGATTTACTTGACTCAATGATCGTGCCTGAAAAGTCCAAGGATGTGAAGATTATAGCATGGAAATATGATGAGATATTTGCTGCTTTTCTAATCAAGAGGGTGAATGGGTTATGTGATGTTTGTCATTATTATTCGAGCATATTCAAGTTGCCGGTTCAAGATCTGAAAGAATTACACAAGTTGAGGTTGATTAATCACACGCGAGCAAAACGTGGTGATAAATGTGCTATGTTATTGGATGCCTGGATCAGCCGCATGCCAAAGTTTTTAGAGTTTCGGGGGCAGCAAGAAGATAAAGCATATTTGGATACAAAGAAGAAGAAACAGAAGAAGTTGATACTACGGGATATGTACTTAGAAGAATTTTCTGATGAATATTTTGACAAGGTGACAGATCCGGGTTTGAAGGTGATTGATGGTTCGCAAGCAACTAAGCCCATTCTCAAGGTTTTCTATAATCAAGAGACTTATGAGCTGAAGTTGGTTCGAAATCTGGACGATTGGGATAAAGATATGATCACATTATTTAGCACGTTTGAGCTGAAGCTGCTACACCCATCTTACATTGATTATCTTCGCAATCACAAGATGGAGAAGCTGAAAGATCCTGTTGCTGAAGAAGACAGAAGATTATTCGTGATCATGATAGAGGTGATTGGGGCTGCCTCTGAGAAAATTCGATTAAGGAAGGCATTGCTTAATGCTAACCTTGTGAAGATTGACATGCCAGAAATCGAATATATGAAGGTGACTTCAAAGGGTACCTTAGAAGTGAAGGTCAAAGGAAAGAAGAAACCTTATGAGTTTTATGCTAACATCGATTTTGCAGATATTTCTTTGGACACTCTGAAACGCATGAAGGATTGTGACATTGCTACAAATGAATCAAAGCCAAGACAAGCAAAGATCGCTGAAAAATTCAAGTCGTGTATTGAAGAAGCTTTGAAAGAACAAGAAGAATATAAAGGAAAGCCGTTGCTGGAGGTTAAAGACGAACCTGAAGATTTTTGAGAGATTGAAGCTGAAATGCAAGAGTTGAAAACTGAAGAAGATTTTTGAAAAGTCCAAAGTTAAATCTTAGGGGGAGTACTATTAGGGCTCATTCCTGTTAGAAGATTTAATTTGTACTTTGTTTATACACGTTTGTATAGTTTAGGGTTAATTTGTATTTTCCCTAATGTGTTGATGCATAAAGCATGTTGTGAGAGAATGTTAGAGAGAGTGTCTAGATCACAACTTACACGCTAGAGAGAGAATTGTGTGTGTGTGATTTGTATTCTCCTGCACATTTGTACTACAACGTTTATGCTTTGATCATCAATACAAGAGAATTATTTAGTAATGGATTGTGTTGTTGATTGAATTGTGTGTTTGTACTTAGATCGTTCTGATTTGCAACAATATCGATCCAATTGAACCTATCATAATGCTCGCCGGAGATGGCGATTTTTGGCTGGAATTGTTGCCGGCGTGGTCACCGGAATCACGGGTATAAGAGGTGGGGGCTGGGTCAATTAGATATTTACATAATTGGTCCCTCAGCTTTCAGTTTTGTTTTAATTAACTTATTAACTTTTAATTAAAGTTTCATAATATACACTTCTGGCCCAAAGTTAATTTATATATATGTTTTAACTAACTAACTTAACTAAATTGGAACGTAACAATTATATAAGTGACGTTTTTATAGTTTTAGCTCGTTTACATCATTAAGAGACTATTTCGAGACTTTGAATCGTTTTTGTTTAACGTTTTCGATAATTTTTTTTACGAGCTATATATATTTATTTATATATATATTTTGAGATATATTGTTACAAATAATGATTGTTTGATATACGTTGCTATTTTACGATGTGAATACCATTATTTAAATGAGATGGGAATTAATGTAGAATTCAATGTGTTTATTCATATAATAATAATAAACGTTGCATTTTGAAGAAAAATAAATACGATTACACTTTAAAGGATAACAACTTCGGGTTCGAGTCGGGCATTCGGGTTCGGGTTTGGGGCAGATGTCACAGTCTCCCCTCCTTAAAGAAATTTCGTCCGGAAATTTGCTCAAACCGAAGTAGAAGAAGATGAAGCAAAAAGGTGCGGATACTTAAACTTCATTTGGTCTTAAATTCATGTTCACCTTTTGAGTTTTAAAGATCATTAACGATTGGTATCTGATTACGCTTGAGTCATTTGACTACACGGTCCATAATTTCCAATGGCCGTTCAATAAATTGCATCGATTCATTATCGATATGCACAATGAGAATTTTTTTTTTTTATTTTTATTTTTTTTATCGGATAAGTACCTTTGCAGATTAGAAACATGAAACACGGGATGAACACTGCCCACTTCCGTAGGGAGTTTCATCTCACAAGAAACTTTTGAGAGTTCGATCAATGGAAAAATGAGCATTTTGATTGAGACACGATTTTAAATAACGAGATTAAGAAGTTATTTATTTTTAATTTGCTTTGTCTCATTGAGAATTGTTTGTTTAACTTTTTTTTCACTTTTAAGAGTTCGGTTGAACTATTTGTATGTAGATTCAAATAAATCTTATTTGCTACTCAATATAGGAATAGAATAGGATACTAACTTGCAAACGAAATATTTTAAGTATATGGATTTAGAATTATTTAAATGATCATCGAGAATAGTCGTGATTAATAGAATGTTTGAAACGAATTAAGTAACCTTACACATAATTAAGTGGCTTATATGCAATTAGTAAAATGGGTAAACAAGTCAGGTGAAAATAAGATGATTAAATATGGCCCAGCAACACAAGACAAAACTTACTATGGTTCCCATGCACCAACTTTCATAATTCCGTGTGCACCCGTAATTACTTCAGTTTTTGCATGGACTCCACAGTTCATTCGATCACGTGCGAGTCAGAAGTACACAACAAATTTTAGGTTAAAATGATGATACATATAGGTATTGATATCATACTTGATAGAAATAGTACTTGGGAAAATCATATTAAGATGATAAGTAGATTGATGATTCAGAAGAAACAAACGTCCATTAGGTGGACATTGCTCATATAAATAACTTTGTTCAAATTCGAGTACGAGGATAATAGCACTTAAGTTTGTGAAAATCGACTCTATGTGTGTAAGATGTAAATATCTAGGCTTTCTGATATTGACCAATTCATAAGCATTAGTTGATGGTGTACATGTAATAATATAGTTTATTGAGATCTTTAGAAAAATTAGTATCATGGAAATTTGATAATGTGGATAATCCAATTTATAGTTCGAATGAATAGATCACTTAGTTCCAATTGGATTTAATATTTTTTAAGGTGTTTGTATTTATATGACCAACATCTTTAGGTATACCAGATGTAGGGTTAAATAAGTTTATATGAGGTGATGCTGTTTTTTTTTCTGTAATGTAGTTTTAAAAGCTAACTAAGAAGTTGAAGGTTTTAAACATTTACTATCTATGGAGGGATTGATTTGAAATTAAATAAATAGTACAGTCCAAGTTTTAAATATTCGATATTGGAAAACATGAATCATGACATTTGTTGCAAGTGTTTGTATCACATTTGAGAAACATGGAAAATGTTTGTTTAAATATTTGACCGACATTAGAATGACCAATCACCTTTTAAAGAAATCATTTTTCACGAAATTTATATTTATATATATATATATATATATATATATATATATATAGGGTGAGGTTCTATTGAAAACACAATTATAAATGAAAACATTAAAAACCAAACACAATGACAATCTTGTAATATTTGGTAATTTGAAAGGTGGAATGTAATAAAAGGGCAAAATTGGAAAAGTTAGTATTATTTTTTGTAACCACTCAATTAAAAAACCCAATAAAATCGGAAATCATCCTCCTCCTTTCTCATTTGATTTATTTGAATAACAACAACCAATTTAATATATAATTTCATTTGACTTGTTTTATAATTACAAAAAGGTGGGAAAAACTACAGAATGCATCAAGTTTATTAGACAATTATTCAACGCATTCCTTTATTAATTTTTAAGTTGTATATACGTATACGTAAATTGAATGAATATTAGTGTTTTCTTAAGAATTATAACGTTTTCTTTTTTCTCTAGATTTCATTGTTCTCTCTAAATCTATTTTTCCTAATTTTTATTTCAATCTCATCTATCCTAATTCACTTTTATCTCGAAAGGAGAATTAAAAGACGTGTTACGCATATGTAAATTTGCTATTACATACACATAACAATTAAATAACGCCATAATTTGAAAATTGAAAAATAAATTGTCTGTTATAATTTATATGTAGCTTATACGTATGCGTAAATATGTGTTTAAATTAAAAAAACTAGGCTCAAAAATGTGAAAAACATTAAAAAAAATTTGAACATAGTCATCGATCTAGCCAAAATTACAAAACACGCCATTAACCAAAATCATAGTTACGTATACTAGACTTAATAGCACTCTTACGTATACATTGCAACACTCTTACATATAAGTAACAATATATAGTGCTCATGTTGTTTAAAACTTGACAATTTCAAAACCTCATGTCTATAAATAAAACAAAAAAAAACATTTGTAAAAAAAGTAGTAATTTGTCAAGATTTCAGTTTTTAACTCATGCATAATAATAAATTATCCAACATTCAAAAATATATATACAACAATATTATGTTCAAAAACCAAACTACCAAAGGTAACCATTATATGTAACTCGTCAAGTTACATGTATGTATACGTAACTCCCCAAGTTACATGTACGTAAAATTATTTTAAAAAAAATAAACTGTACAAAAGAAATATTTGACGTCAAATACATATATTAATTAGAAGCATATAATAAAATCAGGTTAATTACAATCGATTAAAAAAAGAGTGAAATGGCACAAAACATATGAAGACATTAAATATACAAACATCACTTGTTGTCATTGTTACAAATGTGTAACAACGATCTTACGTATACGTATCCGCATTTTTACGTATACGTACCAGTAGGGTTACGTATACGTAACTTCAATGTTTGTGATGTTTATTTTGGTCTTCGTGTTCAAAACCATACGCTTTGATAATTTTTCTACCCATCATTACCTTTGATGCAATATCTTCTCTGACTCGTCACCAACTTCATGCATCTTCTTGGACTCATTATAAAAAACTAATCCATCTCTAAACAACATAAAACTAAGGTTTCGAGTTCGTCGTCAATTGCCTTTCAAGTTCATCATCACACTTCTTCACTAACTAATTGTTCTCCATAGCAAATTAAAAAACCGTTAAGAAACTCGAACAAATTTTATCACCATCCAACAAATTAATTGAAAAGTTTTAGAAGAATGAGATGGAATAAAAGAAACAATATATTATATGTAACTTGCTAAATTACATATACATAAAATAAAAGAAACACATGACATGGATTTAAACATTTTTATTAGAAGAATGAGATGGAATGAGGTTATAACCAATGCAAATACAAGTGAATGTAGGTGTAAAGATAGTGCGTAAACGTTGTGTTACGTATACGTAAACGTAGTGTTACGTATACGTAAACGTAGTGTTACGTATACGTAAACGTAGTGTTACGTATACGTAAACGTAGTGTTACGTATACGTAAAGGTAGTGTTACGCATATGAAACGACACTATACGTATATGTAACGACAATGTTCGCCTTGTTCGTTTTGTTCATAGTACGTGTTCAAAGGGAGATGCTTTGGTAATTTCTTGACCTGTCATTACTTTGATACATCATCTTTTTCGATTCGTCATGTAGATTAGATTTGACGCTTTAATCATCATTTTTTCGTTTCATAGTAAAATATTGTCTTCTTTCTCTACATCATCATCATCATCATATTCATCTTCACTTCCAACTTACTTAAAAAAAATGAACAAATATTTAAACTTTAAGTTCGAATAGAGCAACAAAATGTATAAACTATAACTGGCTTGTTTTCTTTCTAAAAATAAACTTGATTGCAACTTATATATGGCAACATATATTAAAAAAAGAATGTATCTTACCATACCACAAACAAAACCTAAGACTCTATTGTTAGTCAAAAGCAATGATCAAACAACGAAGGTTTATACAGTTTTCTAGAAAATATCATTAACTCCATAATCAATTTGTTATAAACTTTTGGAAATATACTTTCAACCAGTGAATCTAGTTATAGGATCAGTAGGTTAAAAAAGAAATATATTTGTGTCTCATAGTACTTCATTAATAACAATATGACTCCAGTTATCTTCTTCATAAACAACCCTAGAGGCCAGAAGCTTTTTGAACCCAAAATCGGTAGCCATCACTACAAAAATTAGTTATCAGTTCTATCAAACTAAATAAAGTTTAAGACTATTACCTTGATTCAATAATAATATAATTATCGATCGACTTCTGGCAATCACGAATGAACGACCAATGACCATTCTTCAATCGGAAAATTGGTTCTATATATGTTGGGAAATGATAGCGTCGCCGTGATGCGGTGGTGATGGCGGTTTGGGACTACGAACAGAAACCATGATCAAACGCATAGACCGGAGAAGATGATGGGAAGCCATAGTGAGAGCTATGAGGCTAGCATAATGGTAGGGTTAGGGTTGGTTCAACTTTTTGACCGGTTCCATAAGTAATTGATGAAGATGAAATAACTAATTATTAGAATTATTTAAATTGATATAATCAATTACATGTGATTGTGTTTTTACCTTATTAACCTTTTGTATTAAAAAAAATTGAAAACTAAAGAAAAACAAGTTTCTTTAGTTTTTAGTGTTTTTAATTATAAACAATGTTTTCATTTGAACCTAACTCTCTATATATATATATATATATATATATATATATATATATAGGTGGAGGTTCATTTGAGAAGACTCATATATTGCGAGAAGAAAAAGAAGAAACCTAAATCACTAAAAAAACTTTTCATTTGTTTAATTTTTTTAAATAAATTCACTTCCTACATACAAATGTGTAAGGTATAAACTAAAAAAAATCATTAAAATATTTTTTACGTATGTATATTTAGCGTTTTAAATTTACCTACACACGTGTAGGTTATGTGTAAGTAACCTAACATACACATGACTTCCACATGTGTAGGTTTAACAAATAAACGAAATTTATTAAATTGTATTTATTGAATATCAAAGTTAATGAATAAATGTTGCATTTCTATCATTGTTTTGTAAGTTAAAAACGTTTTTGGTTGAAAAAATGAAGAATTTAGCAATTTCTTTTTCTTCTCGCAATATTTGCTCTTCTCAAATGAACCATCCCCTATATATATATATATATATATATATATATATATATTTTACAAGATACTAAGACCAAAAGGTTATTAAAATTCTATTTTTTTAAATATATATATGTATATATTTTTTTTTTGGGAAAATAAGAAAAGTATTTTAATAGAATCGAATACCGTTAGTTTTACAAAGTCCATTGATTACACGTTGTGTTAGGGTAACGAGTTTATAAATGAAACACATTGGGTTTGGATTAGTTCATGAAGACTAGTTGCGTAGAATTTCGTTGGTGGTCATATTTATAGATGAAAACATTTAGTTGAATGAGTCCGAGAATAGTTGTGTAGGGAGTTCTCGTTAGATTTGGATAACGAATTCATGGATAGTATCGTGTACTTGATTAACAAGTACATGTTTTGATGGTTAGTTCAAAATTTGATAGTAGATTTATCGTTTTAATGATGGATTAGAAATTGGATTAGAATCTTGTAGTTAGATGAGTAGTTTTGAATCTATTTGAGTGTAGAAGTCAAGTTGAAATATTTCGAGGGTAGACGTTCGATTCAAATACATTAGCTTATAAGAATAGCAAAATCCGTTAACTCTTAATTAGTTATTGAATTTAGCCTTGACTTTAATTTAGAAATCATAACGAACCTTTGATTGGAGAGTCGATAATTGATTTAGGATTAGAAATGCGACATAGAATTCGGTAATTGATATATGCATGATCTGAAGTTTTGGATAATTCGATTAGGATGTCTTAGTTTTGATTTGAAATGTTTGGTTTACAATGGTGTAATTGTTATATGGATAAGCTAGCGAGTATATCGCATAAGTATTATTGTAGCTTAGAAACAAATGGAATATATGATGAAACGTAGATTAACACGGTTTTGTAGTAACATCTTTGACCGATAGAAACATCCGATGTAATAATAGCACCCCGTTACACTTAGAATATCATAGAATATTTTAAATATACCATAGAAAATCACGTAGAAACTTTAGAAACTTTAGAAAGTTCGATTAAATGAAATAGTGATAGTACTTAGAACATCATAGAATCCTTTGAACATATCATAGAAACTCACATAGAAACTTTAGAAACATTAGTAAATGAAGTTGGAATATTATTTGAATCACTATAAAAATTCGTAGAAATAATTATAAATCGTAGGAAAGAAAATCATAGAATCATTAAGAAAATGAAATTTCAATGGCTTAGGAGTGTGTCTTGGTTTTGGACACTAATAACTTATCAAAGTGTTAAGTTCGTTTTCAACGTATTCGAGAAAGCGTGCTTTAGCCTATAGGTTCACACTCATCTCGTACATCCCCAGGTAAGCATACAGGTCCCTTAAAGAGATTTACACGAAATGTTTTGCATTAGACAGGATGTCCGTGATACAAGCGTTCCCCCTTCCGGATTGCACACGTTCCCACGTTTTCAAACTTACTTAAGACAATGACGAGATTCCACAAAGAGAAGATCCCAATCATACAGACGAGTCTCTTGTAGCTCCTTCGCGAAATCGGATAAGAAATGAGATTAAGAAGAGCATAGAAAGGTTCGTCAAAGGAAAACAAATAAGTTCAAAAGAATTCCTAAGTACATCTATTTGCACTACGGACTCTTAGGTTATAGTCTAGGTCGGTGTGTTTCTAATACCCTATCCTAGTTCCCTATAACCATGGCTCTGATACCAAATTGTGACACCCCGCCAGGCGGCGGAAAACACCGGGCGCGTCAAGTTAATCGGATATCAAAAATACAAAGCACATGGCACACTAAAAGCATATTTAATATTAATTGAGTAATAATGTCGTGACAAAATAAGGCAAACAAACTGTCTTAAAATCGTAACAGAAACCGACAAATAAATATTGTTTATTGTCTTTTTATTCTAGGTCTGAAGCATCCTACGTGTCTTGTACCAAAACCGTGTCAAACACCACCTGAATTAGCTAGTGAGTAAATCACAATTTTTAGTACATAATATAAAATCCGAGATCATTATAGATTATGTTTCGCAATCTCATGTGCATAGCAATTTCATTATATATCTCAACCACGAACATAGAAACACATAGAAACAAGTATCATAGACCCCGCAGGGTTACCTTTAGCAACAAGTCATGAGGAACAAACTCATGTTACATTTTTTTGATAACCATCGTTTAACCGTCATTTAACCGTCTCGATATGCAAGTTATCAAAAAATGTTTAAGCATTTAAGGGACATAGTGTCACACCCCCAAAATCCACTAACGGAGTTTTACCGTTAAATGTGTGACAAACCAGGATCTCAGTCATTAGTTACACCAAACGACACTATATGAATTTAAAACATACGTGTCTCATTAAATGAGAAAATTTATTACAGAGTTAACATTTAAAAGTTTGCGGAAGCGTAAACGAAATGTAATGCCAAAATATTAAATGGAGGCTAAATGCGCAGTACACGCGTCCAATACAAGATACAAAGTTTAAATAGACATTAAACTCAAAACATGGGTTGTAATGCATGAAAATGTTTAAATGAAAAGCCGTGACTCCATGCCATGTCCTAAGTGCGTGGTACCTCAGTGACCTGTAAAAGTGAAAGTCTAACAAGTGTCAACACGACGGTTGGTGAGTTCACATAGTAAGTATGAAATCAAGTAAGTTCAGTTGCAAGCAGATATAAAAATTAAGTATGTCATTGTAGGTAGCTAGTCTACAGCACATGTCCTTAGAGGCGTAATGTATCTGACCGAAGCTGACGTATGTACACATTAAGTGCAGTTTGCCTGTTCGTACATCCTAGCAGGATGCACTGTAAGTATGTTAGGTCATTCAACACCCGTTCGACAGGTCCTTCTGTCGTGCTAGCGCGACTAGCCCGGGTGGGGTTTGTCAAACCCAGTAGTACTACTCAAAATTTCTCCGCTATTTCACAAATACTAACGGTCAACTAGGTATCCATGAGGTCTTTCATGAACAAAATAAAAGTTGCTCTAATCCAGACATGCGACATATAGAATTTGTAAATCCGTAAAAGTATTTGTCCGAGTTCAGCCCATGAAAGGGTATCATAGTAAAAGTCCGAGTTCAACCCATAAAAGGGTATAACAGTAAAAGTGCGGTTTAGTGAACTCACCTTCGGGTGCACAGCTACACGCATCAGCAAGGTAAAAGCAAACACAGCATTCCTACTACATGATAAGTCCATAAGTGTGTGTTTGTGCAGGTATGTAAATCCCTATGCATCCAAACAGTTCAATTGTTTACTTGCGATTTGAAAAGTTTGACTTTTGACCAACTTTGACCAAAGTTGACTTTTGTTGACCCAACAACCCGTGGGTGAGTTTTTAATTGTATTCATGTTTGTTTATGTTCATTTAGACAATGAGAGCAATCGAATTCTAGCACATAGTACATATGTTAAAGAATCAAACTTTGTTTTTAGTAAAGTTACTATTTCTAGGAAGTCACATCCGAGACTACATTTTAAGCGAATCCAACTCTACTATAGGTAACCATATAAACATCACATAACTCCCATATAGTGTCTATCATGCTCCTTATGAAAGTTCTCAACACTCGTTTCAATAATGCTACTAACTTTAACAAGATTAACTGATCACATTCAAAATATCAAGTTATCCACCTATGACTATGCATATTTGAAACATTCATATTACTTACTTATGAACCTAATAGCATGAAAGCATCATCACCAAGTCATCATATGTCTAATTGACAAGTTACACACAAAACACAAGTGAAACACATTGCAAGTCCATTATTCAGATTTTTCAGCTTTGTTGACCCTTTTTATTTTGTACAGAAACCAACATAGACTAACATGTATAAGTCCCAAATTTTAACTATAGATTAAATATTGTCTTAAGTTCATTTCTTATTTTATATACTTTACTTAAAACCTAAATCAACTATTTATTAAAAATACCTCTTTACATCAAGGTCAGAAAAGACACCTGATTGCACACTATAAATTTTTATAAAATTTGAACGACCATACAGGGGAATAAAAATACAAATTTTACCAATATAGAAAGCTAAGACAATAAGCTTTAATTTGGTGTAAGAATCATCCAATAATAAGTTTTAATTATAAAGTTATGACCTTTTGAAGTTGACTCATTTTCTGTCCAGATTTTCAGATTTGACATCTGTTTTTGTAAAATCAAAAAGCCTGACTTAATCATCTCTAAAAATTAATTGGTTTAGTTTTCTGGAAACTAGACTCTTTAAACTACAATCTAGGCTCGAGAATGCCCCCTTTTGGTTCGGTTTTCAACAAGTTATAGTCCATGTAAGCTCAGGTTACGAATCTGTCCAACATTTATCATTACCGGTTTTGTCAAAAACATGATTAAAGCAATATGATTAGTATCCAAATTTCATTCTAATCATCATACAAGTTCATATCTAACTATATTTAATCATGATTATGTATAAAGTTTCATGTTCTCATGCCTTCATAATCACCCTAGTTTCACAAAAACACAACCATAGATTCTATTGATTACCAATTTATCAAAACATCAAATAACCTATAATCAATACCCAATTTCACATATAGATTATCAATTGAAGAACTTGGATGAACTAGGGTTTTGAAAGATGAAATTTTTGTAACATATATGATAGTTTTAATATCAAAACTTACTTGTATAGCGTTTACTACTTCAATCAACACCCGAAATCACCACATATTGAACCAATCAAGCAAAATTCGATTTCTATATGTGTGTGTAAGATGCGGCAGCAGCAAGAAAGGAAGAAGGCAGCAAAAAACGTTTTTTTTTTGTTATTAGGTTTAGGGTTTTGATTAATTTTGTTAATTATTGTTAAAAGTTGAATTGGGTTGGGCCTTGGGCCATCCATGGGTCTCATGGATGATCCACGGGCTTCGTTTTTGCTTCGGTTTGTAATCACAGTGACAACTTTACCAAACTTAAATTTTTGTTTCGTAAGGGTTACCAAAATCCGCAAACAGTTAAAACCGGTAAATACGCGGTTACATGAAAATTCAACAATTAAGCACACATAACAGTTAAAATGTATTATTATTGTATTCACATTCATTTAAGATCACCAACGCCCGGGTATTAACTCGTGTGGTCGTTTCATGTGAATATTTATATAACGGTTTGCACACTTAATTCATCAAATTAAATGAAAAGTATAATTGCGTTAACATGACTAACAGAGTTTAACTAACGAAGTTAACTTGAATTTGTCGGGTGTCACATCATCCCCTTGTTGAAGGAATTTTCGTCCCGAAAATTGGATACGGTCGTTAAAATAGGTTTCGAGTTGTCACACAATTTTCCCAAAAACCTTTCGGTCACATAACATATAAGTTCACTAAATTTATATTTATTTAGTTGTTCGGAATTATTATTTTATCAACTCGCCAACATCCGTGTATTAACTCACGTGATCTGGTAATTCCTTTGATTGTCGTTACATGTAACTGTTTGTGTAATATGTAGCACGTTTAACTCAACTAATTAAAGGTGGAGTATAATTTCATTAATTGAAGTAACGAGATTTTGTTAACGAGGTTAATCAGAAATTCTCAGGTGTTACATCATCCCCTTGTTGAAAGAATTTTCGTCCCGAAAATTTAACCAATAGTATTAGTATTTGATGTTGTCATTTGAAATAATTACTGATGCTTGTACATTATTTGATTTTTCACACTACTACGTAACTCTAGGCTATGCTTCCAAGTTCTAGCCACTTCGACTATAGTGATCTTACAGTGTTTGAGTATTTTGAATTCTTTGCCTCTTATTTCAACTGATTTTCCGTGAAACGTTGTTGTTCATCGATTGGGACGACAAGTGTTCCATTACGTAAGAGATTGATTAGGTTGCAGACATCAGAAACGTCGTGTACCATGTTTATCTTTTAACACTGATCCAGTCAATGGTCTAGAAGGCCAATACCCTAGGGTTTGAAATGGTCTAATGTGTATTATGATTTTGATGGAATTCCAGAATTTTTTTTTTGTTTTTTTTTTGAATGGGATTTACAAATTGCGATTTCTATACTGTATATTTCGGGGATTTAGGTTAATGCGTTCCACGTTGTTATTAGCTACCTGAGGACCGAGTACTAACAGAAGGGTTCATTTATTGGTATAGATTATTAGACTATGACACTTGTGTACAAGTTATACCGTGTGTAGGTACTTGCCTTCATTAAAGAAACGTTGTCAAAACGCGGTCTCAAGGATGTCATGGACCTTCTAAAAATAGATGAGGAATGAATTTTTGATACTATCTATATGTTCGAACGTACGTGAATTAAGCAAGGATGATCAAGGAACTTAATAAGTATTCATGATTCGTTGTGGTCGATAGAAAAGTGGTTGTATGATGTAGGGTAAAATGTTATCAATGTTTGCTTACTGAGGTAGTATTAAAATGAAAGTGTCTATGTTACATGAGGTGTTCCCAATCCGTTGGAGTACAATCGATTTTTCTTTCTTTGATGGAATCTAAGTGTTACGGTTAGAAGTGTGCCCGGGGGGGCATATGATACGCCAAGCATTTTCTCACTGAGAAGGTTTTCAAGAATGTTATCTTAGACTTCGCCATACATTTGTTTCCATAGTTGTTACAATTACAATACCTCAATATTTCGTTCCACTTGCGTATGATCACCGTTTCATGCTGGTCATCTCATTACTAAGTTCCTAATTTGTTGTTTAGTGTTTCAACCTAGATAGTTTTATGGTTGCGTTACTGTATTATCAAGCTCTTGTTGTTACGTGATTTCCGTTGTATCTTTAGATTTTAATTCCTACAATATTAGCCGAAAACAGGTGTTCTTATGGGCACATATTTTAATTGAACTCAAGGGTAATGTTTACAAGGGTGTGAGGGAGTATACGATAAACAAACCATTTTCTCATAGAGGCAGGTTCCATTAGATTCATAAGCCGACATTAGGTGGGGATTTGATTCACTTTTCGGTTATTCTTTATGGAGATCGTTTTAGTCCAGTTCATTATTTGTGGTTTTAGCTCCCTAACATACTAGGTAAGGGTTCCAGTATCAAATAGTAATATTCTAGTTGTGATTTTTTTTTTATAACAGGATTCATCATACGGTAGTGTTTAGATTCACCATTTGAGGATATAAAAGACGATGAGGTATAACAGTCCGATTTAAAGTCTAGGGTTCTAAGTTCATTAACGGATTAGAAAGGATCTCGTGTTATATCATTACAAGTGTCGGGTGGCTTCAGTATCATCATATCTTATATGGTTTCCACTACTAGAACCTTCACAAGTTAAAATAGCCAGGGTAAAGTTTCTTACATGACGGCTAAACACTTTTTATTAAGGAGGCTAATTAAGTTTAATATGGAAATTGCTGGATAATAGGGCTCCTTCGAAGGGACGTCAGACGTCCAAAGTGCCAAAGGATAATCAGAGTATCAATATTATGTTTCTTGGCAATTACAAAGGTGTACCGGGAATGGAACAAATTAGAAAGCGGTTACCCTGGACCGTAATGAGTGAATCTCCCTCAGAACATCAATTGGTAGTGTTGGTTTATTGCTGGTGGTGGTAATCATCACTAGAGTTCTTAGAGTCGTGAAATGTATTCCAAATCAGAATTTATATGCGTGTGTCAGTTATGAAATGTTTGGTTTTTATTGTTATCGTAAATAAAGGATATATGAGAGTTATACTTTATCTGAGTACCTAGTAGGTTACCCTATAAGTGATAGATCAAACAGCTTTATAAGAAATTTCGTGTTTAGATATTAGAGTTTCCCAGTTTAATTATCGGCTTGGTTTCAGGTCCACATCCAACGTATCGTTAGTGTTTATATATAGGGTGTACCGCAACTAACCCACCACACCACCAGCACCTTGAAGGTGTATACGTCACGTACTAACATTCTTACATGCTTTACTAAGTCATTCAAATGGAAACATTATAATATATATAAGGTAATTTCGGGTAGTCATTAAAATTTTGTGTGGTTCGAATGTGAATAATCACAAACTTGAGATTTTTAAGAAGGCTTAACTTGAATTCTGCTCTACCAAGCAGGTAAAGAGGTTTGTATATATATCGCGATGTACAGAATGTAGATAATGTTTTTTTTTTTTAATTACATATAGGTTCTTTAAAGAGGAGGATAATAATAACGATAATAATAATTATAGGATAAATTAAATCCAACACATGTTTTACAATAATGGGGATGTAGATTGGGTGTATTAGTTAACTTTTTCAAGAGTCCTGGATCGAGACAAGTCATCCAACTAAATCGAACCGTATACGTACCACATGTGTGGTTCGCTAGTGCATCGTTAACATTTGAAACGTCTTGAGTCGGAAATATTTCTAGGTAACTTATTATCAGGAATAACTTAAATTCTGTTTATCTTGGAGAATCGGGAAAGAAAATTGAGAATAGGCTACGATTAGGTGAAGTACTTCTTAGATGAGCCTGGTATGTTACGAGGTATTAAGATGAAGGTTTAAGTGCTACAGATTTACTTCACACGAAGTGATTTTGAATGAGCATTATTACGCGGTTGCTTTATCGTATCAACCAAAGTTTTATTATATATATATTTTATAAGTTCCTAGCTTTATTAGACTCCTCCATGGAATCCTAAAGATTATAGGGTTGGTTAACATTCGCTTGCAAAACCAATGATGTTAAGATGTTACCGACCGTTGGTAGGAGGTTATAGTATACTGACTAGAATTTAAAGCATCCCATCAAGTATCTTAAGTTTGTAACTTTAGTAAGGTAAATGTTTCAACTGGTGGATTCAGATTGATTATATATGCAATGAGTCATCCTCACTAGAGGACAATTATAGTAGTAGTGAAACATTATTTGGTTTGTCAACAAAGATCTTAGTTCTTATTTGTGTGTCATCAAGGAAAGATTTCTATTATCTTTAATTTAGGTGTATATGGTTGAATGTATGTAGTTTAAAGATAAACTTATCATATCTCATCAAAGGTTGTATTGTAATTGTATACCCTCCGTATATGGATTTTATGGGTTCAGTCAAGCATAGACTTGATTTCGGTACGTTATTTAGAGATGGATGTTTGTTTCAGATGAATTTGTACTGATTGGTTCATTACTGTTGTGTGTCTTCTTGGGTACTACCGACATGGCAGACTTTTCCAGGATCATCGTGTACCTGTAAATTCACCATTACGTTGCGCACCCGTAATCGTCAATTTACCTTACACAATCACCCAAGTTCGTCTCCCACCGGGTACATTAATCTTACGTTTAGTTATGTTCTTGGATTTACATTCATCCATGTGGCATTGCTATTCCATAACAAGTATTGAGCGGTATAAGTGTATGATAAACCTATAAGTAGGAGATAACTATACTAGATGTATAGGACACCAACAGACTATCAGTGTGTTGTATCAATGGGTCGCATGTATCAGGTATGGTGTAAGTTCATACTAAGTGTAAGACTACTAGTCTAGGCACAATCTGAGTGTACGACGTGTATAAGCAGTAGTAATATCAAATCAAGTAAGTAACATGTAGTGGGTCTCACAGTAAGGGACATGTTACAGCTAATAATGTCTCATATTAAGTAACATGTTGTAGCACACGAACGTGTCGTATAATAAGTAATGTGTAATAGCACGTAGGAGGTCACATAAGTATTAAGTCAAGACCTCACTAGAAATGGGTTTCTGAACAAAAATCCATTACTGTTGTTCATGTACCTCTATACCTTAGGCATCGGTCTCTGCCGGTTGATTGCCATAATGAGGTAGGTAATTCAAAACTGAATTGTCTAGGCTTCATACGAAACCAGTTGGTTGCCATAGTCATGTAAGTTTCAAGTTATAATGAAATGTAATCGTTTCTCAACTAAGGCCCCTAAAAAAAAAATTTGGCCTAAAAAGCAGGATACCTTTTGAATAAAGTCATTATTAAACATTTCTCATGCATACTTCAGTGAACAATTCAGAAGCTAGTAGATACACACCTAGTTTAAGTCCCACTAGCAGAGCAAGTCACTAAAAAAATTTGTCCTAAAGTGTCACAATCTGTCACATAATACAAGCTGGTCACGTCATGTAATGCTAGTGTATGCGTGTGTATGTGTAAATTACCTGTATGTGGGTCATAAATAAATTCACACGAGTGCAACTAATGCAGTGTACAGTTATAGTCTAGAATGCAATGCAATGCAATCCTAGTTCGCTATAACCAATGGCTCTGATACCAATCTGTCACACCCCCAAAATCCACTAACGGAGTTTTACCGTTAAATGTGTGACAAACCAGGATCTCAGTCATTAGTTACACCAAACGACACTATATGAATTTAAAACATACGTGTCATCTGTAACAGCCCAGTGTAACCGCACCATGATATTGTCCGCTTTGACGGTCGGAACACCCTCAGGCGCCGCCCCTCACGGTTTTAAAACGCGTCATGGTAGGGAAGGTTTCCACCCCCTTATAAGGCAGGCTTTGTTCTCCTTCCCAACCGATGTGGGATGTAACATTCCACCCCCCTTAAGGAGGCCAGCGTCCCCGCTGGCACATCGGTCCGGTCCCTAGCTCTGATACCATCTGTAACAGCCCAGTGTAACCGCACCATGATATTGTCCGCTTTGACGGTCGGAACACCCTCAGGCGCCGCCCCTCACGGTTTTAAAACGCATCATGGTAGGGAAGGTTTCCACCCCCTTATAAGGCAGGCTTTGTTCTCCTTCCCAACCGATGTGGGATGTAACATTCCACCCGTCCATGAGGTCTTTCATGAACAAAATAAAAGTTGCTCTAATCCAGACATGCGACATACAGAATTTGTAAATCCGTAAAAGTATTTGTCCGAGTTCAGCTAATGAAAGGGTATCATAGTAAAAGTCCGAGTTCAACCCATAAAAGGGTATAACAGTAAAAGTGCGGTTTAGTGAACTCACCTTCGGGTGCACAGCTACACGCATCAGCAAGGTAAAAGCAAACGCAGCATTCCTACTACATGATAAGTCCATAAGTGTGTGTTTGTGCAGGTATGTAAATCCCTATGCATCCAAACAGTTCAATTGTTTACTTGCGATTTGAAAAGTTTGACTTTTGACCAACTTTGACCAAAGTTGACTTTTGTTGACCCAACAACCCGTGGGTGAGTTTTTAATTGTATTCATGTTTGTTTATGTTCATTTAGACAATGAGAGCAATCGAATTCTAGCACATAGTACATATGTTAAAGAATCAAACTTTGTTTTTAGTAAAGTTACTATTTCTAGGAAGTCACATCCGAGACTACATTTTAAGCGAATCCAACTCTACTATAGGTAACCATATAAACATCACATAACTCCCATATAGTGTCTATCATGCTCCTTATGAAAGTTCTCAACACTCGTTTCAATAATGCTACTAACTTTAACAAGATTAACTGATCACATTCAAAATATCAAGTTATCCACCTATGACTATGCATATTTGAAACATTCATATTACTTACTTATGAACCTAATAGCATGAAAGCATCATCACCAAGTCATCATATGTCTAATTGACAAGTTACACACAAAACACAAGTGAAACACATTGCAAGTCCATTATTCAGATTTTTCAGCTTTGTTGACCCTTTTTATTTTGTACAGAAACCAACATAGACTAACATGTATAAGTCCCAAATTTTAACTATAGATTAAATATTGTCTTAAGTTCATTTCTTATTTTATATACTTTACTTAAAACCTAAATCAACTATTTATTAAAAATACCTCTTTACATCAAGGTCAGAAAAGACACCTGATTGCACACTATAAAGTTTTATAAAATTTGAACGACCATACAGGGGAATAAAAATACAAATTTTACCAATATAGAAAGCTAAGACAATAAGCTTTAATTTGGTGTAAGAATCATCCAATAATAAGTTTTAATTATAAAGTTATGTCCATTTGAAGTTGACTCATTTTCTGTCCAGATTTTCAGATTTGACATCTGTTTTTGTAAAATCAAGGAAACTAGACTCTTTAAACTACAATCTAGGCTCGAGAATGCCCCCTTTTGGTTCGGTTTTCAACAAGTTATAGTCCATGTAAGCTCAGGTTACGAATCTGTCCAACATTTATCATTACCGGTTTTGTCAAAAACATGATTAAAGCAATATGATTAGTATCCAAATTTCATTCTAATCATCATACAAGTTCATATCTAACTATATTTAATCATGATTATGTATAAAGTTCCATGTTCTCATGCCTTCATAATCACCCTAGTTTTTCTGGAAACTAGACTCTTTAAACTACAATCTAGGCTCGAGAATGCCCCCTTTTGGTTCGGTTTTCAACAAGTTATAGTCCATGTAAGCTCAGGTTACGAATCTGTCCAACATTTATCATTACCGGTTTTGTCAAAAACATGATTAAAGCAATATGATTAGTATCCAAATTTCATTCTAATCATCATACAAGTTCATATCTAACTATATTTAATCATGATTATGTATAAAGTTCCATGTTCTCATGCCTTCATAATCACCCTAGTTTCACAAAAACACAACCATAGATTCTATTGATTACCAATTTATCAAAACATCAAATAACCTATAATCAATACCCAATTTCACATATAGATTATCAATTGAAGAACTTGGATGAACTAGGGTTTTGAAAGATGAAATTTTTGTAACATATATGATAGTTTTAATATCAAAACTTACGTGTATAGCGTTTACTACTTCAATCAACACCCGAAATCACCACATATTGAACCAATCAAGCAAAATTCGATTTGTATATGTGTGTGTAAGATGCGGCAGCAGCAAGAAAGGAAGAAGGCAGCAAAAAACGTTTTTTTTTTGTTATTAGGTTTAGGGTTTTGCTTAATTTTGTTAATTATTGTTAAAAGTTGAATTGGGTTGGGCCTTGGGCCATCCATGGGTCTCATGGATGATCCACGGGCTTCGTTTTTGCTTCGGTTTGTAATCACAGTGACAACTTTACCAAACTTAAATTTTTGTTTCGTAAGGGTTACCAAAATCCGCAAACAGTTAAAACCGGTAAATACGCGGTTACATGAAAATTCAACAATTAAGCACACATAACAGTTAAAATGTATTATTATTGTATTCACATTCATTTAAGATCACCAACGCCCGGGTATTAACTCGTGTGGTCGTTTCATGTGAATATTTATATAACGGTTTGCACACTTAATTCATCAAATTAAATGAAAAGTATAATTGCGTTAACGTGACTAACAGAGTTTAACTAACGAAGTTAACTTGAATTTGTCGGGTGTCACACATAGCAACGTAGCAACAAGCATCACATGTAGTAACTAGTAACATAGAATCAACCAAAGAATCGTCGGGTTAAATCACCTATCAGGCCATTAGTGTAGGTGGGCTTGTCAAGCCATTAGCGCTAACATTGTACCGGTGGAAATTACAAGATTATAACTAATATTGACTATCACACAATTTTGCATCATGCGGCCAAACATGATTAACACATCTAATGATCTCATTTTCGAAAATAGAAACATTAAAAGAAACCGTTGTATTATAGAAACACGTATTTCAGCCCCAAAAACGTAAACAGTAAAAAGGGGAAGTGATTTACTCACCTTGAAATGCAATAAGTATCGAATCACAATAAACGTAGTTAACGAGAACCAATGATTTTGCAGATGTGGGTACCACCTAATTAATCGGGAAAAACCTTACTTAGAAACGAATCAAATAGTAACAAGAATCAAAATCTGGAATCTAGGGTTTCGGATTTGGGATTTAGGGTTTTGAAATACAAATTGGGGATTAGGGTTTTGAAATGCAAATTGAGATTTAGGGTTTTGAAATACAATTTGGGATTTAGGGTTTTGAAATACAATTTGAGAATTTATACGAAACGTTATTGTATTTGCGTATTTGAATATATATTTTATACAAATCGGTTTTTAAGTTTTCTTGAAATGATAATTGTAATAATATTTATGAACCTAAACCATTAACATTTGTATATATGTATTAAAACCAATATATTTAACTGAAAAGATATTATCTAGGTTATTAGAAAATATAGATTCAATGTTTAAAATGTGTAAAAATGAGTTTTATTGAAAAGTTGAGCATGGGACTCGAACCCGGGACCAAACACACACACAGACAACCAACTTACCACTGAACCAAAATCGCTTTTGTATTCAGATTCGACTTTTAAAATTTTTATCCTTTGTTAAACAAAAAACCCACTTCAATATAAACCCTAGCATCAAGAAACCATCAAATTCGTTTAATCTGTTAATCCAAGACAAAAACAAAACATAGGGCTTTTAATCCCCATGAAGTCTCGATCATTTTGATATATGGTACTTACTTGATTGATGACGAAATGAGTCGATGAACTGATGAACAAGATGCGACGGTTTGTTAATCAAAGATTGAGATTTTGATGTTTTTGTTTGAAATTGGTTAATCAGGACGCAAGATCGTGCAATGAGGAAGAAGTGGGTCGATGGAATTTGATTTTGGTAAACTAGAAATAGTCGTTTGGGTTATGAGTTGATTACGAATCAAGTTGATTAATTAGATGTTAATGTGAGATGTTTCGGTTCAATTAAGTGTTACAACCGATTTCAAAACGCAACAATGATGATTTTTGTTAATGCAATTTACCTTTTTGATGCGTTATGGACGATTTGGGTTTTGTGGGTTTTTGAACCGACTTTTAATTACAAGTTGAACATGGATTTGGACGATTAAATGACAATTTGGACGAGACATTGAGTTCGAATCATGCATACGAAGATTCCGGTGATTTTAATTTGATTTAAAGTGTAAAAACGAGTGAAAATAATGCTCGCCGGAGATGGCGATTTTTGGCGGGAATTGTTGCCGGCGTGGTCACCGGAATCACGGGTATAAGGGGCGGGGGTGGGGTCAATTAGATATTTACATAATTGGTCCCTCAGCTTTCAGTTTTATTTTAATTAACTTATTAACTTTTAATTAAAGTTTCATAATATACACTTCTAGCCCAAAGTTAATTTATATATATGTTTTAACTAACTAACTTAACTAAATTGGAACGTAACAATTATATAAGTGACGTTTTTATAGTTTTAGCTCGTTTACATCATTAAGAGACTATTTCGAGACTTTGAATCGTTTTTGTTTAACGTTTTCGATAATCTTCTTTTACAAGCTATATATATATTTATTTATATATATATTTTGAGATATATTGTTACAAATAATGATTATTTGATATACGTGGCTATTTTACGATGTGAATACCATTATTTAAATGAGATGGGAATTAATATAGTATTCAATGTGTTTATTCATATAATAATAATAAACGTTGCGTTTTGAAGAAAAATAAATACGATTACACTTTAAAGGATAACAACTTCGGGTTCGAGTCGGGCATTCGGGTTCGGGTTTGGGGCAGATGTCACATGAAAACTAACAACAATCTTTTTCAGCGACTCCTTCTTCAACCTCTTCAGAGTTTTGTACGGATAATTCCTTGATTCTAACCATTGACGCATATCAACTGAAGTCATCTCCTCTGGGTTTTGATGATACAGTTCTTCAGGAGGAAGATCATGAATGTTCAGACTTTCTTGTAATGGCGTCCATTCCCCTGGTTCAACAACAAACACTCTGTCGTCACCATCTACTCGATCTTGGGCATTGACACACTTTTCATACTCCTCGTTTATTTGACTGCCTGTAAGTCCATTCAAATAAACAGGATTGTACTTCATCCTTTCCAAATATGCAAATCGTGCATCAAGATCAATTGGAATTTCTTCACTAATGTTCACTTCAGTTTCAAACCTAGAATGACCAGCTTCTTCCGATATATCCATCACTTCAGTTACTTGTACAGTTTCAGCCTGAACCGGCTCAACCTGAACTGCTTCCTCGGTTCTAGCTTTCTTGATAGATACATCTTCTTCAAAGATTTCAGTGATTTCATCAAGTTTACGTTTTCCCTCTGCTTTTTAAACAGCAATAGCATCATCGGGAATAGGGATTGATTCAACAATCGGTTCTGTCGCAGTTTTAGATCGTCGTGATCTGGTGTAATAAACTGTGACGTCCCTAGGAGTATCAGTCACTCCAACGTCTTCATCCGCTACAAATTCTTTATCAGATTCAGAACTTTCAGATTCCGCTTCTTTCAACCAATTTTCAAGAACTTCTTTTTCAGCACGCAAAGTATTACATTCTGCATGTAATTCTTCATAATCGATCTTCAGATTTTCATATTCAGCATCTAACTCTTTGAAAATCTTTGAGTTCTTTTGATGCATAGCCCAGAATTCTGCTAATCTCTTTTTCTTTCGCTCATTTGATGCCTTTAATTCAGCATTTTCATCCAATAGCTTGGCTACCATCCTCTTTAAGTGAAAGACTTCACCTTTGTGACACCCCGCCCGGCGGCGGAAAACACCGGGCGCGTCAAGTGGATCGGTTATCAAAGTACATAGCACATGGCACACTAAAAGCATATTTTAGTATTAATTAAGTAATAATGTCGTGACAAAATAAGGCAAACGAACAGTCTTAAAGTTGTAACAGAAACCATCAAATAAATATTGTTTATTGTCTTTTTATTCTAGGTCCGAAGCATCCTACGTGTCTTGAACCAAAATCGTATCAAACTTCACCTGAAAAACGTGTAAAATAAGTTAGCTAAAGAATTAGCTAGTGAGTAAAACAGAATTAATAGTACATAGTATAAAATCCGAGATCATTATAGATTGTGTTTCGCAATCTCATGTGCATAGCAATTTCAGCATATATCTCAACCATGACCATAGAAACACATAGAAACAAGTATCATAGACCCCGCAGGGTTACCTTTAGCAACAAGTCATGAGGAACCAACTCATGTTACATTTATTGATAACCATCGTTCAACCGTCATTTAACCGTCTCGATATGCAAGTTATCAAAAATGTTTAAGCATCTAAGGGACATAGCAACGTAGCAACAAGCATCACATGTAGTAACTAGTAACATAGAATCAACCAAAGAATCGCCGGGTCAAAATCACCTATCAGGCCACAAATATTGACTATCACACAATTTTGCTACATGCGGCCAAACATGATTAACACATCTAATGATCTCATTTTCGAAAATAGAAACATCAAAAGAAACCGTTGTATTATAGAAACAAGTATTTCAGCCCCAAAAAGGTAAAAAGTAAAAAGGGGAGTGAGTTTACTCACCTTGAAAAGTAATTACAATCGAACCGTTAGAAATGCAGCTAAAAAGCACCGAGGGTTGCCCAACATTAGTACCACCTAATTTATTGGGAAAAACCCTAACTTAGAAACGAAACAATAGTAACAAGAATCAAAAGTCCGAGATCTAGGGTTTCAGATTTGGGATTTAGGGTTTTAAATCACAAATTGAGAATTTAGGGTTTTGAAATACAATTTAGGAATTAGGGTTTTGAAATACAATTTGGGAAATAGGGTTTTGATATACAATTTAGGAATTAGGGTTTTGAGTTACCAATTGGGATTTTGGTACGAAACGTAATTGTATTTTATACAAATCCATTTTTAGTTTTCTATAAAATGGTGTATATTAAACTTATGTTTTTAAGCTAATAAAATAGTTTCATCTTAAATATATTATTAGGTTATTAGAAAAATATAATTAAATGATTTAAAAGTGAAAAATATGAAGATTAAAGAAATGTGGCCAATGGGTTTCGAACCCGTGACCCTTAGGTGCCAATTAACAATACCAGACCACTAGAGCAGAAAGCCTTTTGTTTAAAAATCTCGTTTTTAATTCTTTTAACATTTACTCACCAAGAAAACCCATTTCCAAATAAACCCTAGAATGAAGATCGATCTAATTGATCCAAACCTGATAATCTTAACCAAATTAACCATAGGGCTTTTGATCTACGAGAACACACGATCATTTTGATATATGATACTTACTTGATTTCAAACGAAATGAATCGGAGACAAAGATGAACAAGAAGGCGACTGTGAAGATCAAACTGGTAACTAGAGGTTGTTAGAATTTGATTACACTTCCAGAAACACTCTTTAGGATGCGTCAAGTGAAATCCTTGAAACAATTGCAGATAATATCAACGATTGAATGTCGAATAGCTACGGTTTTTGCGGTGAAGAATAAGAAGTTCATTAGGTAATTAAAACAAGAAATTGATACAATTCAATTAGTAGTACGTGTTTGCAACGACACTGAAGACGTTTTGGTTCAGGGATTTTAATGAAACGAGCGTTAATTCGACACTTGATTATTTGGGTTTAATGACATACGGTTTTGAATTTGATTTCCTTGAACGATTTGTTGATTACATAATTGTTACAGGTTTGAAACCCACCTGAACCCATTTTACGTGATTAACCCGGGTAAAAGGTGACAAAAATTGAGTCTTTTTGGACGCTGCCGGAATTAGACGGATTCCGGCCACTTTGGCCGGAAATGGTGACATCGGAAACACGGGAAAAGAAGGGGTGGGGCTGGGTGAAACATATTTTTACATAATTGGTCCTTTATGTTTTGCTAACTTAATAAATTGAGTTGTAAATTTTAATTACTAGTTTGAAAATTGACAGATTCAGTCCAAAGTTAATTTATAAGTTATATTAGTTAATAAACTTAACTATGTTGAGACGTAATGTTTATATAAGTGACGTTTTCATGGTTTTAGTTCGTTTAAGCCATTAGGAGACTATTTCAAGACTCAGAAGCGTTTCTGTTTAAAGTTTTCAATAGTTTTCTTTTATGAACTATATATATTTATTTATATATATATTTTGAGTTTTATTGTCTCAAATAATAATTATTTGATATGCGTGAATATTTTGCGATGTAAATTTAATTGAGACGGGTATAACGTGGAATCAATGTGTTTATTCATAATAATAAACGTTATATTTTGTAGAGATAAATACGATTACAATTTAAAGGATAACAACTTCGGGTTCGAGTCGGGCATTCGGGTTTGGGTTTGGGGCAGATGTCACAGTCATTGTAAGATCCCACATCGGTGGGGAGGAGAACTAAGCACTGCTTTATAAGGGTGTGGTAACCTCCCCTACCATGACGCGTTTTAAAAACCGTGAGGGGTGACGCCTGAGCGTCTGTCGGCTGCCAAAGTATTATTGTAATTGATTTGAAATGTTTGGTTTACAATGGTGTAATTGTGGTATATCGATAAGCTAGCGAGTATATCGCATAAGTATTATTGTAGCTTAGAAACAAATGGAATGATGAAACGTAGAATAACACGGTTTTGTAGCAACATCCTTGACCGATAGAAACATATGATGTAATAATAGCACCTCGTTCCACTTAGAATATCATAGAATCTTTTGAAACATACCATAGAAAATCATGTAGAAACTTTAGAAATTTCGATTAAATGAAATAGTGATAGTACTTAGAACATCATAGAATCCTTTGAACATATCATAGAAAATCACTTAGAAACTTTAGAAACATTAGTAAATGAAATTGGAATATTACTTGAATCACTATAAAAATTCATAGAAATAATTATAATTCATAGGAATGAAAATCATAGAATCATTAAGAAAATGAAATTTCAACGGCTTAGGAGTGTGTCTTGGTTTTGGACACTAATGACTTATCAAAGTGTTAAGTTCGTTTTCAACGTATTCGAGAAAGCGTGCTTTAGCCTATAGGTTCACACTCATCTCGTACATCCCCAGGTAAGCATACAGGTCTCTTAAAGAGATTTATACGAAATGCTTTGCCTTAGACAGGATGTCCGTGATACAGGTGTTCCCCCTTCCGGATTGCACACGTTTTCACGTTTTCAAACTTACTTAAGACGATGACGAGATTTCACAAAGAGAAAGATCCTAATCATACCGACGAGTCTCTTGTAGCTCCTTCGCGAAATCGGATAAGAAATAAGATAAAGAAACAGCATAGAGAAATTCATAAAAGGAATAAAGGAATAAGTTCTAGAAGAGTTTTCTAAGTACAAGCTATTTGTACTAAGGACTCTTAGGTTATAGTCTAGGTCGGTGTGTTTCTAATACCCTATCCTAGTTCCCTATAACCATGGCTCTGATACCAAACTGTAACATCCCAGGCCGTCGCACCATGATATTGTCCGCTTTGGCAGCCGACAGACCCTCAGGCGTCACCCCTCACAGTTTTTAAAACGCGTCATGGTAGGGGAGGTTACCACACCCTTATAAAGCAGTGCTTAGTTCTCCTCCCCACCGATGTGGGATCTTACAATGACTGTGACATCTGCCCCAAACCCAAACCCGAATGCCCGACTCGAACCCGAAGTTGTTATCCTTTAAATTGTAATCGTATTTATCTCTACAAAATGTAACGTTTATTATTATGAATAAACGCATTGATTCCATGTTATACCCGTCTCAATTAAATTTACATCGCAAAATATTCACGCATATCAAATAATTATTATTTGAGACAATAAAACTCAAAATATATATATAAATAAATATATATAGTTCATAAAAGAAAACTATTGAAAACTTTAAACAGAAACGCTTCTGAGTCTTGAAATAGTCTCCTAATGGCTTAAACGAACTAAAACCATGAAAACGTCACTTATATAAACATTACGTCTCAACATAGTTAAGTTTATTAACTAATATAACTTATAAATTAACTTTGGACTGAATCTGTCAATTTTCAAACTAGTAATTAAAATTTACAACTCAATTTATTAAGTTAGCAAAACATAAAGGACCAATTATGTAAAAATATGTTTCACCCAGCCCCACCCTTTCTTTTCCCGTGTTTCCGATGTCACCATTTCCGGCCAAAGTGGCCGGAATCCGTCTAATTCCGGCAGCGTCCAAAAAGACTCAATTTTTGTCACTTTTTACCCGTGTTAATCACGTAAAATGGGTTCAGGTGGGTTTCGAACCTGTAACAATTATGTAATCAACAAATCGTTCAAGGAAATCAAATTCAAAACCGTATGTCATTAAACCCAAATAATCAAGTGTCGAATTAACGCTCGTTTCATTAAAATCTCTGAACCAAAATGTCTTCAGTGTCTTTGCAAACACGTACCACTAATTGAATTGTATCAATTTCTTGTTTTAATTACCTAATGAACTTCTTATTCTTCACCGCAAAAACCGTAGCTATTCGACATTCAATCGTTGATATTATCTGCAATTGTTTCAAGGATTTCACTTTACGCATCCTAAAGAGTGTTTCTGGAAGTGTAATCAAATTCTAACAACCTCTAGTTACCAGTTTGATCTTCACAGTCGCGTTCTTGTTCATCTTTGTCTCCGATTCATTTCGTTTGAAATCAAGTAAGTATCATATATCAAAATGATCGTGTGTTCTCGTAGATCAAAAGCCCTATGGTTAATTTGGTTAAGATTATCAGGTTTGGATCAATTAGATCGATCTTCATTCTAGGGTTTATTTGGAAATAGGTTTTCTTGGTGAGTAAATGTTAAAAGAATTAAAAACGAGATTTTTAAACCAAAGGCTTTCTGCTCTAGTGGTCTGGTATTGTTAATTGGCACCTAAGGGTCACGGGTTCGAAACCCATTGGCCACATTTCTTTAATCTTCATATTTTTCTCTTTTAAATCATTTAATTATATTTTTCTAATAACCTAATAATATATTTAAGATGAAACTATTTTATTAGCTTAAAAACATAAGTTTAATATACACCATTTTATAGAAAACTAAAAATGGATTTGTATAAAATATAAGTACTACAAAAATACAATTACGTTTCGTACCAAAATCCCAATTTGTAACTCAAAACCCTAATTCCTAAATTGTATATCAAAACCCTATTTCCCAAATTGTATTTCAAAACCCTAATTCTTAAATTGTATTTCAAAACCCTAAATTCTCAATTTGTGATTTAAAACCCTAAATCCCAAATCTGAAACCCTAGATCTCGGACTTTTGATTCTTGTTACTATTGTTTCGTTTCTAAGTTAGGGTTTTTCCCAATAAATTAGGTGGTACTAATGTTGGGCAACCCTCGGTGCTTTTTAGCTGCATTTCTAACGGTTCGATTGTAATTACTTTTCAAGGTGAGTAAACTCACTCCCCTTTTTAGTGTTTACCTTTTTGGGGCTAAAATACTTTTTTCTATAATACAACGGTTTCTTTTGATGTTTCTATTTTCGAAAATGAGATCATTAGATGTGTTAATCATGTTTGGCCGCATGTAGCAAAATTGTGTGATAGTCAATATTAGTTATATTATCTTGTAATTTCCACCGGTACAATGTTAGCGCTAATGGCTTGACAAGCCCACCTACATTAATGGCCTGATAGGTGATTTTGACCCGGCGATTCTTTGGTTGATTCTATGTTACTAGTTACTACATGTGATGCTTGTTGCTACGTTGCTATGTCCCTTAGATGCTTAAACATTTTTGATAACTTGCATATCGAGACGGTTAAATGACGGTTGAACGATGGTTATCAATAAATGTAACATGAGTTGGTTCCTCATGACTTGTTGCTAAAGGTAACCCTGCGGGGTCTATGATACTTGTTTCTATGTGTTTCTATGGTCATGGTTGAGATATATGCTGAAATTGCTATGCACATGAGATTGCGAAACACAATCTATAATGATCTCGGATTTTATACTATGTACTATTAATTGTGTTTTACTCACTAGCTAATTCTTTAGCTAACTTATTTTACACGTTTTTCAGGTGAAGTTTGATACGATTTTGGTTCAAGACACGTAGGATGCTTCGGACCTAGAATAAAAAGACAATAAACAATATTTATTTGATGGTTTCTGTTACAACTTTAAGACTGTTCGTTTGCCTTATTTTGTCACGACATTATTACTTAATTAATACTAAAATATTCTTTTAGTGTGCCATGTGCTATGTACTTTGATATCCGATCCACTTGACGTGCCCGGTGTTTTCCGCCGCCGGGTGGGGTGTCACAGTTTGGTATCAGAGCCAGTCGTCGGCCGATGTGCTAGCGAGGACGCTGGTCCTCCAAGGGGGGTGGATTGTAAGATCCCACATCGGTGGGGAGGAGAACTAAGCACTGCTTTATAAGGGTGTGGTAACCTCCCCTACCATGACGCGTTTTAAAAACCGTGAGGGGTGACGCCTGAGGGTCTGTCGGCTGCCAAAGCGGACTTTATCATGGTGCGACGGCCTGGGATGTTACAACCTTCTTCTTCGTTCATATTCACATCTAAACCAACCTTAGGTGAAGACCCCTTTGGTTGTTCAGAATATTTAGTTGCAGGAGCAGATGATATGGCACTATCAATAAGATCAGGAACATACTTAACAGCTTCAGTTTCATCAACTGCCTGTGCCACAGTTTCTACTTCAGCAACAACCTCTTGTGCAATCTGAACCACATTGATATGTTCAGGCACACTCACTTCTTCAATCAAGACAACATTCTCTACATTTGTTAATTTCACTTCAGGAACAACCAATTCTTCTTCTTCTTCTTCTTCTGCTTGATCAGATTTTGATCCAGCTTTAATGTTCTCAACATTATTATCACTAATTTCATCATCAGTATCATCTTCTATTTCAGTGCTACTAGATTCTTCATTCTCAGACTCATTCTCATCACCTTCACTCGAATCAGTCTTAAGAGCATCAGGAACATCATCTACAAGATCCAGCGGATTAACCACTTCACCTTGAGAAATATGATGATATATCCCTCCAATATCTTCCACATTGTTTGCTATATCTCGAATATAGTCAAACATTTGCACTTCAGCAACATTTCCAATGCTCATCTTTCCATAAAATAAAGTATTCGTATCTTCAGTCATGAGCAAGTCACCATCACACCTTCTTCACGAATCACAGGATGTGCAATGTTGATCAGCAACTGCAAAAATCTTGGATACATCAAGAATTTGAATCTCTTCCCTTTCACCAAGTTGAAAATAAACCCCTTCATGATCCATCTTGACATGTTGAAAGGTCTATTTGTAGCTATTGCAACAATTGGGGATGCAATATCTGAAGGAAAGTTATCAAATCCAGCACTTCTTCTGGATAAACACTGCTGAATCACATAACAGAGTAACTTCCATTGCTTACCCAATCTAGCTCTTACGAACTACTGCTTAGGAAATACAGGAGGATGTCCCATATTGATAAAACACTCTTGGCACTCAGCAGTCGTATATTCATCAAGTGCACCTACTTCATCTTCATCTATTCTTAGTGCAGTCCTGATTGACTCTTCAGACACAGTTATTTGTAACTGTCTGGTAATATTTCCTCTTACCACAGATACACCAGCCTCATCAGTAATCACCTCTGCTGTTCTCCAGAAAGATTTAATCAATCTTGCATATACAATGGGTTTGACATACATTGCATATACATATTTGGTTCTTCTTAAAAATCAAATCATATCTCTATAGCCATCAGCTTCCGGTATAGATTCATCCAACAAAGCCACAAGATTGTGCTTTGGTTCAAACTTGAGGTCATTCATCTGATAACAACAAAGACATGTGTGTTAGTTATCAAAATTTATAAACAAGCACATTTGTTTAATGAAGTTTTATCACATGCTTCAAATCATTTTTAGCACCAACTGATCAATTAAACTTAGATTATGTATCATTTGTGATCAAAATCATGAACAAGTTCAATGTTCATCAATGGCGGTTTCGACAGAATTTTGAACTTTTCCTTTGATTCAGTCGATTTCAGATGTTTTGATGTTGATTAATGAATGAATATTGGTGATTAACAGTTACTCCAACCTATTACAACAATCGATTTCAGTTTTTACACAGATAATCAGAGTGTCGATTCAAGTCCAGTTACTGTTCATCATCAAAATTTCGATTTTAAGAGCAACAGTAGTGTCGATGAAGTTTGATCATGATGATTATACCTTATTCAATATCTAAAACTTGTTACAGAATCGATGATTGAATATGATATACGATGTGATATACAGGGTATTTGCTTGAAAATGATTGTGAAAAATGATAAGTGTTTGAGAAGATGTAACATCCCATTTTCAAGTATAATTTATAAATGAACTAAAACTGATTAATAGTTTATGTTAAGTGGAGAGAAGAGCAATACTTTCCTAACTAGAGGGACTAGTTTTGCCAAGTTAAAATACTTGGATTAAAAGAGTCAAAAGAGGAGAATTCTTTTATTTTTGGTCAAAATCAAGAAGTGTGTGTGTGTGTGTGACGTGAATAGAAGAGAGGAAGAAACATGAAGCTCTGATCATTCAATTTCTTGGTTCAATCATGGATTTGATGATTGCATGATACTTATCTCTCATAATCTAAGCTAATGACACAACAAGTAAGTGTTGGATTCTTGATTTCATGAAATATGCTCTAATGTGAAGAAAATAGGTATTAATGGGTGATGAACCCTAAATTAATGGTATGTTGCAATTGATGTTTGATTATTGATAGAAAATGTTAGTAAAATGATTATGTTTTGTAGAGATACACATTGGTGTATGAATTTGATTGTTATGAGAATCATAGGGGTGACACCCATGTCTTAAGAACTATGAATTGTGGATTTTTAGCATTAGTTAATGAGGTTTGCATTAGTTATGTTGATATGTTAGTGTTGAAGTTATGATAGATGCTAAAAATAAGAGTCATCCTTGGTTATGTAGGATGAACTATGAATGACTTGCTAGTGTGAAGTTGCATATTATGCATAAAGGTTGATTATAGTTTATGCCCACCAAGTGTTTGATGAAATGCCTAAACCAAAATGAAAAAAAAAAATAAAATGAAAGTTGAAGGATTGTCATATTTAGTTGGTTAACATGATTTGTTAATAATCAAGATTTAATTGGTATGCATAAGTCTATGAGACACCTAGTTGGTGAATTGGATAACTATATTGTGTTCGTTATGACAAAATGAGCTAATCATCCAAACGGGTCATTTGGGTGTATGGATATAAATGGTTTGAGTTATTACCATAACTTATGCGTCATTTCTATTTGATGAATTAAAGTATGGTTTTGTATTTTGATATGATAGTATTAACCCATAGCTTGTGGTTATACAAAAGGAGTGATAATGGGTCAAATGAATGGTGATAACCAAATTACAAGTTTGGGTAAAAGAGTGATTTAGAACACATAATTGTAAATACTTAAGAATTAAAGGATGAATGCCCTTGTTATGTGTTCTAATGGTTTGCAAGTTTGAATTGTTGTCATGATAGGCGAGACAAAGCTTGGATGGCAACGGGTCAAACGAGTGATTAAGAGGCAACAATCCTACGGGCGAAGGTGAGTGATTACTACTCCTAAATTGCAAGATATTAGGGTATAGTATCTAAAATTGTGAATAAGTAACTTGATTACAAAGTAGTACGTCTATGAATTTAATAAGGCCTTATGGCCAAATTGTCTATATCTTCTAGTTGTTAGAAGACTTTTAATGATCGTATTAAAAGTAGAGCAATGCAAGACCATAAAATGATATAACGGGAAGAACTATGTTCAATTTAACTATTAATAACAAAAAGATGAATAAAGCATTAGTTATAATGTAATGGATGTGATTTATTACACAATTCTTGTGTATGCAATGATTTGTTAAATCTCTTAAAAGAGCAAGGATATAAACAAGGAAAGATAAATTTCTAAGGAATATGTAGTATCATACGCTGGTTATGAAGGGTAACTTTGATTGATGAATATTAAAAAGATTACAACCAAATATACAGAAAACCAAATTACATCTAAGTACCCTAAACTAATGAGATTATTACTAGGTCTAAATGGACATAAACCGACATAGACTAATGCATAGACTAACAACCGACATAGACTAACACATAGACTAACAGTGGGAAAGTCCTACACCACTTCAGTACTGAATACGAGAATGTATAAGATATATGAAATGGTAAGGTGGTATGACTTTTATGGGCTAAAGCTACTAAAAATAATGGTATATTGCATATTTGCTGATGCCAAAGTACCATACTCCGGGCAGAGTACAATATGCTGGAGGGGTAGAGTATCATACGCTAGTATGGGTCTGAATACGCTGACCCATACGCCAGAAATCAATTTTTGGCCATTTCTCATATAATGATTCGTACGCTATCATTTACATTATCATTAATCCTATCAAACCTTGGGTGTCATGTATCCCTAGGATATTGGTAAGAAAATTCAAGGTACACACGTTTATAGCCTAAAGGCGTTTTCTTATATAAATTAATTGTGACTATGTTTACAATGATGGTATGTCTAATGAGCTATGTTCGCTAATTCGTGATAATGATTTAATATTGGGTACTAAAGGTTGCAGGTGCTACTGCATATAACAAATGGAAGGACTGGGATGTATATTAAAAATGTAGTTAAGCTTCCTTCGTTGGAGGCTAGAATAACTTCCCATGATTTGTATAGCATATGTTAATAGCTTAATTAAGTGTATTTTGTTCTAACGGTGGAATGTTTGGTGCCAATAGGTGCAAATGGGATTGGAACCTATCGACTAAACGAGGAGATTTAAGTTGAACCAAACATGAAGGCTAATGAGATAGCTTGGAACCTTAGCTACAAGATTAAGGTTTGTGTTTGAGGGATTCACTTGCGAATAACCGGGTACGAATCTTATATTAAGTGATTATCATAACACCTTAAAGAAAGTAAGATGTTTGGATTTATGTATAATGTTTGGTGATGTGATATAATAGAAGTATGAAGTAAAAGACAATGATGATCAAGTCTTGGAAGCGGGTCAACGAAAGGAAGCTTGGTGACAATTGTTACTACCTAAAAAATATAACGTTTTTGTTAAAAAAAATCCGGGACTATTTCCGCAATAATGTAAATAATAATGCTTATTAAAGTAAGGGTGTTACAGAAGAGGCGGTATTTATATGTATATGAGCCGGCTCAAAATTAGGTCAACAACTTTGGGACGGGTAATCATTTCAGATGGGTCAACAATTAGGCCCAATAGTCTTAGACGGGTCATGTTACTGTTGGGAAGGGTCAAACCTTTGGGACGGGTCAACATGTGAACATACAATTTTTAACATGTAAAAACACTTAGTCGGGTCACACACTATTAAGGCGGGTCAAGTACTGTTGAGCCGTGTCAACATTGTTGGGACGGGTCAGAGTTTCTGCATATTGAATTTTCTTCATGTAAAAGCTTGGTCGGGTCAGACAACTTGTTGAGTCATGTCAACATCAGTTGAGACGGGTCAACACTTGTTTAACATAAGTTCACCATGTAGACATGAGTCGGTTCATGATATACCCGTGTCACAAAGTTTGGAACGACTACACCTTTGTTTTGTTTTACCCAACACCCGGCTGAACAGTAGCATTTTCTTTCATCACCCGGCTGTTAGTGACAACAATTACCCGGCTGTTATAAAAACAACTTTATTACCCCGGCTGCATAGTAACAACAACTTCGTTACCCGGATGCATAGTAACAACAACTTTTGTCACCCGGCATCGTTTCATTCAATCACAAGGCTACTTATCATTCAATCACCCGGCTATATAGTGATAAATGATATCATCACCCGGCTTCAACACTTAGACGATTTTTCTTCACTTTCGTTGTCTGTTGACTTTTCAACTGCATTTATTGCACCTGCAATCATTCTCGACACATTAATTAGACACGACATCCTTATTCGGGTTTGTGTTAATTAATTATCAATCATAATCTAGGGCAACAAATTTTCACCCATTAAATTCAATTCAAAGATTTTTTTTATTTTTCATTTATGCAAACATTTTTGCATTACCACTATTTCTATATCCCGAAGCATTTTTCTTTAATAAAAAAATAAATCACAAGACTTCAGGTTTATTTTTATCATATCCAATAATACATTTGCCTTTATTAACACTTGATCCTTACATTCAACACACTTATTTCTTGATTTGAAACATCTTTTTGTACTTTTTCTTCAATTAGTTCTCCCCCTAAACTTGAAATTTCCTAGAAATTTTTATGTTTAAAAAGAGTGTCAAAAAGTCAGCAAAGACCCCATATGCCTGCACACACAAAGCACACACATTAAAGTAAATACATATGCAATGCAATGAATCAAACAATTGCAGTGAGATCACACCATACATTATCTGAACATGTTTGGTAAGTTTTGAATAGACATTTGACTTATGTTTGATTGAATGATATAAAAACATATCAATTAGCTTGAAATGACACACTTACTTTTTCAGTATCATGATGAGATTAAGGTTCGATTAAAATGACTTATGTGACCCACATGTATACATATGTCAACATATTTCCTTATCAACAACAAGTCGAATGTATTGTTGCACAAAAACCTGGTTACTTACAATCATAAATAGTGTGGAATTTGGGTTCTAATTGAATTTGGTCCACTTTGGGACTTCTTTTGAATTCCATTTTGGAATTTTACATTTCATATTGTTCCCCTTGGGAATCTTCTGAATTCCTTTTTTTTGGAATTTGGTTGGTGACGGTCCACATTTGGGACTCTTTTTGTTCCAACTTTGGGAATCTTTTGCTGCACCTTAAAGCTCAAAAGAGACTTAGTGTGAGACTTCAGGTCTGTGGGTACCACAACAAATAAGCTCACGATGCGGTTCATCACACTGAATAGATTGCATCGTTGCCCGATTATGTTCAAATAACATTACAAGAAGTGCATCAAAAGATATATATTTAGACATGTATAACAAAGGAACTTAACACAAAGATCATTAAATTTAGATTTGTCAACAATGAACTTACTTTTACAGTCTAATTGTCTGAGCTGTCTCGCACATCAATTAACACTTATCAGTCTTTATTATTAAAAATGATGAAACAGACAATGTCTAGTGTAACTATCATTTCTCACTTTTTGCAATGTAGATTCTTATGACATGATTTTTCTTTTTTTTTTCTTTTTCTTTCTTTTTGTTTTTGTTTTTCTTTTTCATGCACACTCACAATGCAAGAATAATAAGACATAGGAATCAATACTTGAAATCGACTTATTATATTTTATGATTTTATATTTTATGATTTTGTATTTTGATTTTCATAAAATTGAATTAATCATGGTTGATTAACCCTATGGATTGAATTAAGAATTCAAACCGTCCTGACAAGAATGGTTTTGTGAAAAGATCTGTCAGTTGTTTGTCGGTATGAACTTTAATCAAAATTATTAACCCTTTTTCAGAGTTGTCTCTGAGAAAGTGATATCGAATTTCGATATGTTTTGTTTTTGGGTGTTGAACAAGATAAACAGTAATGAACATAGTAGCAGTATTGTCTATGTAAATAGGAGTTTTGAGAAAGTTAAACCCGTAGTCAAGTAACTGGTTTTGTAACCACAAAACCTGAGAACATCCTGCAGATGCAGCAATATACCATGCTTCTGCAGTGGATACAGAAACATTGGTCTGCTTTTTGTATTGCCATGAGACAAGGCGAGGACCCAGAAACTGACATCCACCTGTGGTCGATTTCCTGTCAAGAGCACAACCACCAAAGTCACTATCAGAATAACTATACAATTCAAAATTTTCTTCATAAGGATACCATAACCCGAGATTTGGTTTCCTTTTAAGGTATCTGAATATACGTTTAACAACAATCAGGTGTGACTCTTTAGGTCTTGATGCAGTGAGATACATCAGTGAACCGATCATTGATCTGTAAAGTGTTTGATCAATATATTTGCCTTTGGGATCAGGTTGGATTTTGCAGTTAACATCAGATGGAGTTTGAATCGTCTGACAATCTTGCATCTTGAACTTTTTCAGCAACTTTTCAACAAACTTTGATTGGTTGATAAAATTTCGTCTGCTGACTGTTTTACTTGCAATCCGAGAAAAAATTTAATCTCCCCCATAGAACTCATCTGAAATCTGGATTTCATAATCTCTTCAAACACTTTGCACATGGATGAACTTGTTGATCCAAAGATGATATCATCAACGTACACTTGAACACATAGAAGATCTTCATTTTCCCTCTTCATGAATAAAGTAGGATCAATCTGACCTCTTGAAAAACCATGTTCCAGCAAATGTTTAGATAACGTCTCGTACCAAATTCTTGGGGCTTGATGTAGACCATATAAAGCTTTGCTCAATTTGTATACACGATGTGGATACTCAGGATCCTCGAAACCTGGAGGTTGTCTGACGTACACATCATCGGTAATTGGTCCATACAAAAATGCGCCTTTAACATCCATTTGAAACACTTTGAACTTCATGAAAGAGGCATAAGCTAGAAAAACGCGAATGACTTCAAGTCGAGCGACTGGAGCAAACACTTGTTCATAGTCGATATCTACTTCTTAAGTGTAACCTTGTGCAATTAGTCTGGCTTTACTTCTGATCACAATGCCACATTCATCTGGCTTGTTCTTGTACAACCATCTTGTACCAATAACATTTTCTCCTTCAGGTAAGTCCACTAATTTCCAAACTTCTTGTTTTCTGAACTGAAGTAACTCCTCTTGCATGGCTTCAATCCAACTATTATCTTGCAACGCTTCTGAAATGTTCTTCGGTACCACTTGAGAAAGAAAACATGAATAAAGACAAACGTTTGCATGCTCAGTCTGACTTCTCTTGGTTCTCTGATTCAAAGGACCTATAATCTGAGAGATAGGATTATTCCTATGAACTCGGTGAGTTGGGATTTCGTCACCTTGTACTTGAGTGTCCAGATTAGACTGATTCAGATTCGGTAGATCTTGTAAAATTGTAGAAGTATGCGGAGTAATATTAGGAACTTGTTCTGGTGAATTGATGAAGTAGTCAAATGTTTCTGGAACAACTTCAACATTCGGATCTGATGATGGTTGATTTTGAACAGATTCACCATCATTAGGAGAATTTTGTTGATTCACAACATTTTCAAGATTGTTTGATTCCTGATCTTCTTGAGAACCAGATGGACCCGGAGCTTGATTTGAAACAATGGTATTAGGATTGTGAAATGACATGAAAGGATACTCAGAATTGAGATCATTATCATCGTCATTATCGGAATCATCACTGAAACATCCTAAGTCTCCTGATTCTTTCTTCATTTTTCCTAAAAAATAAATAAGTTAGAGTTGAAAGACATGGATAACGAATCTAAATCAAATAACCATTCGGGACCATGAGCCACTAACGGAAACAAATTTTCTAAAAACTTCACGTTGATAGTTTCAATAACAACATTCATTTTGCTGTTAAAAAACCCGATAAGCTATCGAAACTGATGAATATCCTAAGAAAAATCCATAGTCAGATTTTGACTCAAATTTAACGAGATGATCACTTAAATTTAGAATCGACACAGGACAACCAAATGCTTTCAAGTATGAAATATTCGGTTTTCTTCCAAACAATAATTCATAAGACGTTTTATGTTTATCCTGAACCAATAATGTCTTGTTTTGTACAAAGCAGGCAGTAGCAATAGCTTCGTCCCCGAATGTGATAGGGATTTTGGCATCTGCGAGCATGGATCTTGCTGCTTCAATTAGTGTCCGATTTTTCCATTCTGCGACTCCGTTCTGTTGAGGAGTTCTTGTAGCACTAAATTGACGCGCAATTCATTTTTCTGCACAAAACGAGTCCACATTAGAACTTTTAAACTCGGTTCCATTATCACTTCTCAAGATTTTTACTTTACAATCTAACTGATTTCAACTTTGATAATGAATTCTTTTAACAACTCAGCAGTTTCAGATTTAGCATGCAAGAAATAAACCCAAGAAAATCTAGTAAAATCATCAATGATGACAAAACAATAAGACTTCTTTCTGATGCTTTGAACATTTATTGGTCCGAAAAGATCCATATGTAGCATCTGTAAGGGCTTTGAAATGGAGTTTTCTAGCTTGGACTTAAAAGACATTCGGTGCTGTTTTCCTTTCAAACATGCTGGACACAGATCATTTGTTGAGAATTTCTTTGAAGGTATTCCCACAGCATGATTTCCAGTCACCAGTCGGTTCATGTTTCTGAAGTTTGAATGGCCCAGCCGTCTATGCCAAAGTTGACTCTCATCATTTGATGCATGAGCAATGAGACATGTGGTTTCGGTTTCAGCGTCAATCTGAGACATATCAAGCTTGTACACGTCTCGATCTCTTCGAGCTTTGTCAATCTTAAAACCTAGTTTGAGTATGTAACAAAAAGAATCATCAAATAATCTTGAATACGATTTGTCACATATTTGAGATACACTTAGCAAATTAAAGTTCAACTGGGCATAGTAGTTGACTTTATCAAAGCTAATAATCCAATTTGACACAGTTCCTTCACCAGTGATTTTTCCACCAGCATTTCCTCCAAACGCAACATGTGTACCATTCGTTTGCTTAAAATCTTGAAGCAAGGCATGGTTGCCTGTCATATGCCGGTTGCAGCCACTATCAACACTTACTTAGTTAGTTTGGTCAACTCAGGCCCACATGGTCTTGGGTTTTCTGAATCTATCTGTAACAATAACTTGTTGATAATGTAAGTTTTTGAAATTTGATTCATTTGAGAGATTTGGTTGAAAACTGTTTCTGCCACTGGCTTGATTTGTTTGCTTTCTTCTTAAAGCTGAAAACCTTTCCTCTAACTTAGGATCAAGGTTGTTTTCAAATCATTGATTTCGTACCATCAAACCTCTTGGCGTAAAACTGTTAACCTGCTGATTTCTTGATGACATTACATTAAATCCAGAATTGATTCTTTTGAAAGGTTTCAAATCAGGAGAATGACTTTGGTTTGATTTTTAAAAACCAAAAGAATGATGATAGTCATGTATAGGTCGGACTCACCGGCATGTCGGTGTTATAAATTTTTGTTTTGTTCTTTGTATAATTCTGTCTAGCGAACCTACTGGCGAATCTATAGATTCGCCCGGAAGCATAGTATAGTTTTGTTTATTATTCAGTTTTGGCGACCGGGCGAACCTATATTGTGCCTGGCGAAGCTATTTGGTTTGCTTGATAGATTCGCTGCCAGCGAATCTATCAGCGAATCTATGGCTGAACTATATATTGTAATGTTTTCTCATTGCAATACAACTTTTGCACATTTTATCAAACCCTAATTGTGTGTGTGTGTGACGGCTAGAGGTGCTAGGAGTATCATTGTAGCTTGTTTCCCTCTGATTATCTTGTTTTGATCTTGTTATTGGTTATTGGGTAATATTGGACTATTGTTTCACTTAATCAAAATGTGTTTTGTTGTTACAAATCATTATAGCACTGAAATCTCAATCTAGATGGACCAACAATATGGTATCAGAGCGTAACAGAGATCCAATTGAATCATTTTATTGAAGATTGAAGCTGATTATTACAGATTTGTCAAGAAATTGTAGAGAGAGAAAGTAGATTTGATGAGTTTTTAGAGAGAGAAAACAGATCTGATTTCAAAATCATCAGATCTACAACAATAATCATCAGATCTGTTGATTTCAACAACATTTTTCAGATTTAGAAGCTGAGATCTACAAGAAAATCATCAGATCTGAGATTTTCTCTCACACACAGTGTGTGTGTTCTTGGTGTTCTTTAAATCTTCAAATCTGCAAGATCAGCGAATCTAGTTAATATCTGAACGAAAGTTCAAAATTCTGAGCGAATCTATAACGAGCATTTGCATAGCTTCGCCCGTTGTTCTTAGCGAACCTATAACTTCGCCCGACACTTTATAAGCCGGCGAACCTATACATTCTTTCAACACTACCTTGCTAAACTTTCCTGATCTGAGCGAATCTACCTTTTCTTGACTTATTTCTTGCACCAACATTCAAAATTCGCAAACACTACACAAGATTTCCAACCAAAACAAACCCATTAAACCATAAACATTAGATCTACAACCATTATAACATTTTAACCAACCCATGACACCCAACAAAACCAAACCAAAACACAAAACCAACTCTTAACCCAAACCCGTACCACATAATCACCAACCAAAAACCAAAACAACCAAATCATTTTAAAATCATAACCCAAACCCATACCATATTTTTTTAACATAAAATAATCTGTCAAACTACATTCTCCTACACTTTAACCATACCTTAAACATAACCATTTCGTTTTTCTTAAACCATAACCCACCTCAGATCTACGGCTTAGAAAGAGAAACGAGTAGAAAAAGAGTTTCGAACGAGAACAAGAGAGTGTGAGTTTTGTTTCTTGAGATCGAACAGAAGAACAACCGCTGATCCGAGCGTGTTTGTGTGTATGTTGATGTGTTCTTAAGACAAAACATGAAGAAATAGCAACAACAGCAGATTTTTTTTACTCGACAGACTCAAGAAGAAGAAGAATAGCAGCAGATCTTGAAGTTGTATGTGTTTTTGTTGTGTTCGTCTGTCAAGTTAACCAGAAGAAGAGCGAGAAGCTGCTGCAGATTTGTGTATGTTAATAAAGAACAAACAAGAAAAAAGATGAGCAGCAGCTGATGGATGTTGTGTTTGTTGTTGTTGTCTGCTACGAGTATACAAAATGAAGAAGCAGATCTGTCTTTTTTTGTGTTGTTGCAGCCATTGTTAACAAAAAGAAAGCAGCAGAAGTTCGACTTTTAGTTTGTGTGTGTGTTGGTTTAACCGAGAGAGTGAGAGGAAAGAGAAGCTGCTGTGTTTAAGTTTGATGTTGAGTGTTCACGTTCATGTGTGTGTGTGTTAGAGAGTGTTCAAGAGAGAGAGATGAAGTGATGATTATGTTGTGTTTGTGTGTGTTTGCAAAGTGAAGAATCGAAAGAGAGAGAGAGGGCTGGTGTTGTTGTCATGTTGTGTTGAGTTAAAGAAAAAGAAGCAGATTTGTTGGGTGTTTAGTATGGTGAGAGATCAAGACATCATGTTTGAGAGGATTAGGTTGTAGGAGATGAGGTGGCTGAGTTATTTTTGATGTCAAATAGAGTGTGTTATGTGTTTGTCTTGTTGGATAAAGAACATAAGATAAAAGATTGCTGCTGATTTTGGAATGGGTTTTCAATCAAGTGTGTATATAACACACATTCAACAATCAACAACATAGAAAAATAACGTGGGCTGGGTTTAATTTATCACAAATTGGGCCCTTGAGTTATTACTTGAGTGTGTATCATTAACCGGTTTCTATTTGAGTCATTTGATATACACAAACAACCCAATCTAATGAGACAACAATGTATATGATTGAATGAAAGGCAAAGTGGCAGATGTTAAATATTTTTCAAGGAATTCAAAATTTGTTTTGGTTTAAACTTTAAACATACACAACAAGCGATTCGCCGAGAGTTAAAGTTTTAAAATATTGAGCGGTATTTGTTGGAGTCGGTTCATTTTAATTGGCCGGGTTGTTATTATTGTCACTTTTTGAGCTTAATTTTTGTCAGTTGAGACCAAAATGTTTTTGTCAATGGCCCAGTATTATTAGTTGTGAAAGAAATTTTTTGTTTGTTCGCCGGGTTTTTTAAAGTTAAAATTTTATGTGCGTTTTCATTAAAATCGTCATTAAATTTTGAAAAGTGACGTCATTGGCCGGGTGTTTATTTTTTGTCAGTCTTTGGGCCAAAATTTATTCAGTTAAGTTGAAATATTTTTTTTAGTGGCCGGGTCTTTCTAAAATTCATTTTTAGGCCAAATTTTGAACGGGTTAAAAAAATGGCTTATCCAGAACTTTTTAAATCTTTCGAATCTGATGATCTCACAATGGCACAAAGCCGGTTTGATAATTTTTGCAGTTTTAAAGAATGAAAGGATGCCTGAGTTTCTCGATCGATTTGTAATTGTGGCGAATAACCTAAAGAAGCATGATCCAGAACTCGGATACCAATCAATCATTTTCTTCTAGCTCTGATACCAATTGTTGGTCCCATAACACTATTGAATCAGTAATTTGTGAAGATTTTGGATCAAAAAGACATAAAATGGAAGAATATGGATGAACAATGAAGAACACTACTAAAAACTCAGATTTGATCCATGTATTGATTGCATTAGATATTACAAAGTGAAAACCCCAATCAATGACTCATTCAAGCCCCTAAAACCATAATTGCCATTTACTATTTATAGCCTAATGACACTTTGGACTAATGACAATTAGGACCCTAGACTTAGACTAAAACATAACAAATGAAAATTAATACAAATAAAACCCTAATGTTTAGTCTAATATATATTTTGTCATAACAACAAAATATATATATTACATAAAATACTTAAAATGACGAAACTGATTAAATATATTTTGTTGACACAAAATATATTTATTAACTATAAAGCTCCGTCGCCTTTAACGTCTTTTCTCGAATCTTTGTCCCGAACGCGTCGTCTTGACTTTTGCGCTGACTTTGACCGTAGACGTTGATTTTTGTTGACTTTGACTGTGTTGATAATATTAGACTACAATTCAGGTCCAACAAATGATTTCTGTTAAAATTCGGAAAGTGAATCATTTCTCTTGAAAGGTTTCAAATCAGGAGAATGACTTTGGTTTGATTTCTCCTTTCACATATCTCACAAAACTTGTTATAAAAACATTCTTCTAAAGAGTGATTTCTTTTATCACAGTAATCGAAGTACCTGTTAAAGAAACACTCAGGAGTAACATGATTATAACGATCACAAATCTCACAGTGTTCTTACTGATCTTAAAGAGCCGACTGTTAACTTTAGATGTTAACCAACATGTGATTCATTAACAAACTTGTTTGTTTTAAAGTTAACTTGGTTCTTTCGTGGAGATTATGGTTGTGACTTTGATTTCTTGTTATCAAATTTTGGTTGATTGGGAACTTGATTCGATTTTGAAACATCTTGCTTAGTTACCTTCTTTGATTCAAATCTTTTATCATTGACAGCGGAAGTCTTTGGACCTGAACATGATTTCAGACTAGAGTTAGATTTGATCTTAGAATTTATTTGGTTACCATGAGATGAATTCATATCAAACGTTCCTGCTGACACAAACTTGATTGGTTTGATTTTAGACACTTTCTTTGTCACAGGTTTTACAGTTTTAATTTTACCAACTTGAGCTTTGGTGTTGTCATTTGATATTATGACATTTTTACCTTTTGACTGTTTCATTTCAGATTGGTTGTTTGACAATTTCGATTTCTGAACCTTTGCTTTCGAAACTTCAGTCTTCTTCATTGTTTCTTGTTTGATCAGCTGATCAGCAACACGATCTTTCTGCTCCTTTTTCCACTTGATGTATTCTGGATCGTTGTAACCCGAGAATTCTGCTTCATCCTTCACCGTTTCTGCTGGTTTTGGATTCAGTTCCGGATATTCAACAAGTTGCACCAGAATAGGATCAGATTTGTTACTTGCCTCGTCATCAGCTTCAACAGTCACACTATCATCTTCTTTCAACAGTCACACTATCATCTTCAACAGTCACACTATCACTTATCAACTTTGCTAGAATTGCTTTTGAACTTTTCATTTTTGTAAATTCAACCTGAGTTGCTGCATGAGCAATCTTTTCTAGTTCAAAGTTCTTGGTCATTTCTTCCAATTGTTTATTTGAAAGTTCCAGTTCCTTCAAGGTTTTGTTCCATGATTCTTTAAGTGACAATATCTTCTCATTAGCAATTTTGTGATCAATTTTAAGTTGTTCAAGAAGTTGTTCATATTTACTAAATTTATCACCAATTTTATATGAATGAGTTCCATAATGTTCCACTTGTTTAATGCATTGTTCAGAACATAACCTACCTTTCACATCATCAGGTAAAGGAACATAGTTAGGGGGTAATTCGATACTAACCTTTGGTTGATTTGTTTCAGCAGATGAGAAAGACTCTTCAGATGTAGCCATAAGAGCAATCTCTGATCCAGATTCTTCAGTTGGATCTGAATTTGCACTCCAATCATACTCTTTTGAATCTCCACTGACATCATTAACCATTTGGTAATCTCCTTCTTCAGACCAGTCTTCTTCCTCAATTTCACAGACAAGTGCCAAACTAGAAGTAAGATCAGATGTAAACTGTTCCGCATAAGCACTCCAGTCAATCCATCTTTGACACTAACCACAAGTGCTTTGTTCTGATCTTCATGCTTTTTACCTTCATCTTTCAGTTCTGGCATTGGAAGACTTTGATATGGTTTTTGAATGAAACGTTGATTCCTGTTCTGATAACTTGAAGACTGTTGTGAGTTCTGACTTTGACCTTAATGCTGATTCTGTCCACTTGAACTAGCTTGACCATTATAATTCTGATTCTTAGGAGCTTTACATTCCCTTGAAAAATGACCATAGCAGTTACAGTTGAAACATCTGGCCTTTGACTTGTCAAAACCAACTGTCTTGTTTGCATTCAGCTTGTAACTATGATTCACATACACATGTTTCTGAGTTCGGTATGCAACCATAACCATTTGCCAGTTTAAGTCCATCTCTTCAACGTCATCAGGATCCATTTCAAATAGGTCTTGAAGAACAACATCTAATTTAGTCAAATGACTTCCTTAATAAGCTTGGAAGCTTGCCATGAATGCAGTAAATGCATTCATAGTCTCATCAACTTGTAACAAGATGTTCATCACATCTTTTACTTTTGCTTGAACTATTGAACTTGAACTTTGATTTTCTACTTGAGATTTCACAGACTGAACTTGAACTCTTGGTGGAGATTGACGTTGAGAGTAAATTGGTGAACTTGATTGATATGATGAATTAGTGTAAAAGCTAGCACCAGCAAACAAATCACCCTCATCATTAGTTTTAACAGCATCTTGTGCAAGAAAAGCATTCTCAACAGTATTAGAAGGATTCACCACAGACTTATACTAAGCATGAGAACCTGATCTGTCAGTGTTTCTTGAACTTTCATCAATTTCAACTTCTTAAATCTTTGCGATAAGAAGATCTAAGTCCATTGGAAACTTTTCTGTATGCTTAAGCAAAGTCACTGTTTGTTTCGATGAAGATGGAAGAGCACACAATAGTCTATCATTCAAGTCTTGAAGATCTGTCTTTGCACCAACATTTGTCATCTCAGTTGTTAGATGCACAAATCTGTTCATCATCTGGTGTACAGATTCTCCAGCAATATGTTCAAACATTTCTAATTGTCTCTTCAGTTTCTGCTTCTTGAGACTTCTTAACTGTTCTCCTCCTTCACAGATTGATTTTAATGCTTTGAACAATGTGTAGCCAGTTTGATAAGCATCCAGTCTTGACAACACTTGAAGTGACAGCCCTTTACACATTAAGGAATAAGCCTTACTGTCATTCTTGACCTTCCGTAAGTCTTCACCTTGTAGATTATCTTCAGGATACGGTTCAGTTGAATCTTTTGTGTAAGTGCTTGCACTGTCAGGAGCAGTCTGAGTAGGAATATGAGGACCTTTATCAATAGACTTCCACAAATCATTATCAATAGAGCATAGATGATGTTTCAATCTGATTGTCTAGTTCTTGAAATCTGCATGATTAACCAATCTTGGTACACGATTATCAGAATTATCAATAGGTGCCATTTTTTAAAAAATTTTAAAGAAAATATTTTTGTGTTTTTGTTGATTTTTTGAAAAGAACAATTAACATTTTTAAAAATAAAAACTATTTTTTAAGTAAAAAAAATTAATGCGACTAAACAGTAATGAAATAAGATAACAAAGTTTGAAACAACTAAAATAAGTCACACTACTGAACAGTGAATTTTCTTCTTCACCCGGCTGAACAGTCACACGGCTTAATCAGTTGCAAATCTTCAAACAGTAAAATCTTCACACAGCTGAACTATATCAACCGGCTGAATAGTCACACGTCTTGATGACAATCACACGCCTGAATAGTAAAAACTTGACACGGCTGAAAAAATGGATCACCCGGCTGAACAATTGTCAAAATTATCACCCGACAGCACTTGACACGGCTGAAACAAATAACGACCCGGCTGAATAGTAACAAGTTGATCCGACTGTAGAGTTGATCACCCGGCTGAATAGTTGCTTCACCCGGCACAACAGTACACAACTTTTACTCGAAAATTCTTCACCCTTCTAGACAAAAATGAATCACACGGCTGCACAGGAACTAATTGTTCACCAAACTAAGTCCAAAGTTTTGTCTAAGTCAAATTTATCACCCGTCTAGTTCATCTTCAAATTGTTCATCATGTTCATTAACATCTTCATACACAATTTTCTTAATTTTAACAAAACTTGTCCAATTTGTCCAAAAATCACACAAAAGCAGTGATTTATACCGATTATCAATCATCTATATCAATTAATCCAAAACATGATCAATTTTCGATGAATTTGAGCAAAAATCGATCGAACAGTAAATTTTAATTTCTTCTTAATTCCTCAGATCTGATGAAATTAGATGGAATTTGCATAATTGTTGTGAATTAAAAATGATTGATGATGAACCAGATCTAAAAACATCAACAAATCATTCAGATCATGATTTGAGCAATATTGATGTGTTTTTGCTTGATGGATAGCGAAGAACACACAGTACCAACAGCTCTGATACCAATTGATAGGTTCAATTGGATCGATACTGGTACAAATCAGAATGATCAACGTATAAAAAAAACAATTCAATCAGCAACACAATTCATTACTTAATAATTCTCTTGTATTGATGATCAAAGCAATAGTTGCAGTACAATGGTGAAGGAGAATACAATCACACACACAATTTCTCTCTCTAACGTGTATTTGTGATCTAGACTCTCTCTCTAACACTCACTAGCAACATGCTTTATGCATCAACACTTAGGGATAATACAAAATTAACCCTACACTATACAAACTTGTATAAACAAAGAACAAAATAAATCTTATAACAGGAACAAGACCTAACACAATCAAACATAAGTCAAAGGTCTATTCAAAACTTGCAAAACATGTTCAGATGATGTATGGTATGATCTCACTGCGATATATTGATTCATTGCATTGCATATGTATTTACTTTAATGTGTGTGCTTTGTGTGTGCAGGCATATGGTTTCTATGTTGACATTTCGACATCCTTGTTAAACTTAAAAAATTTCTAAGAAATTTCAAGTTTATGGGGAGAAATCATTGAAGAAAAAGTACAATAATATTTCAAAAGTCAAAAATATCAAGAAATAAGTGTTGAATGTTAGGATCAAGTGGTTAATGAAAGCAAATGTATTGGATATGATAAAAACAAACCTGAAGTCTTGTGATATTTTGTTTGAAGAAAAATGCTTCGGGATATAGAAATATTGGTAATGCAAAAATGTTTGCATAATGTATTTTTGAGGAAATTAAAAGAAAAATGAAAAAGGAAATTTTTGGAATGAATTTAATGTGTTAAAATTGTTGTCCTAGATCATGATTGATAATTAATTACACAAACCCTAATAAGGATTCTTGTCTAATTAATGTGTCGAGAATGATTGCAGGTGCTATAAATGCTGTTGAAAAGTCAACATATACAGAAGTGAAGAAAAATCGTCTAAGTGCTGTAGCCGGGTGATGATATCATATATCACTGTATAGCCAGGTGATATCTATCTAGCCGAATGATCAAGATTTTTTAACTAGCCGGGTGATGTAGTGATTATCTTGCCGGATGAAGAATTTGAAGCTATGACACCCCGCCCGGCGGCGGAAACACCGGGCTGTCAAGAGAATTGGATATCAATAGTACAAAGCACATGGCACACTAAAAGCATATTTTAATATCATTAAAGCAATAATGACGTGACATAAATGAAGAAATAAATAGTCTTAAAAACAGGAATAAAAGCCGACAATTGAAAGTGTCTAAATTTCATTTATTATAGGTCCAAAGCATCCTAAATGTCTTGAAACTTAAACGTCTCAAACTCCACCTGAAATACGTGTAAAATAATAGTAAATAATATGAAATCCGAGATCATTATAAATATGTTTCGCAATCTTATATGTATAGCAATATCATCATATATATCTCAACCATGACCATAGAATCACATAGAAACAAGAATCCATAGACCCCACAGGGTAACTTTTAGCAACAAGTCATGAGGAACCACTCATATTACAAATACTGATAACTATCGTTTAACCATCATTTAACCGCCTCGATATATATAAGTTATCAATAAATGTTTTAGCATCAAAGGGACATAGCAACGCAGCAACAAGCATCACATATAGTAACTAGTAACCAACACATAGAATCGAACATAGAATCGCCGGGTTAAAATCACCTATCAGGCCATTAGTGTAGGTGGGCTTGTCAAGCCATTAGCGCTAACATCGTACCGGTGGAAATTACAAGCATATATAAGTACTATTGACTATCACATAATTTTGCATCCTGTCGCGAGTCAATACTAACACATTTAATGATCTCATTTGAAATAGAGTCAAAATAAACGAAAACTGTAGTAAAATATTGGAACACGTATTTCAGCCCCAAAAGTAAAATAGTAAAAAGGGGAGTGAGTTTACTCACCTTGAAAAGTAATTACAATCAAACGGTTAGAAATGCAGCTAAAAAGTACCGAGGGTTGCCCAAACATTAGTACCACCTAATTTATTGGGAAAAACCCTAACATAGAAACGAAACAATAGTAGCAAGAATCAAAAGTCCGAGATCTAGGGTTTCAGATTTGAGATTTAGGGTTTTAAATCACAAACTGAGAATTTAGGGTTTTGAAATACAATTTAGGAATTAGGGTTTTATACGAAACGTATTTTTGTATTAAATATATTTTATACGAATCCGTTTTTAATTTTCTTGAAACAATATTTGGAGTAAATACTTATAAAGTTAAAGTATTAATATTTGCATGAAAGTATTTGAGATTACATATTTAAATCCTTAAAATATTTTAACTATATTTAGGTAATTAGAAATATATGATTTAATGTTTAAAATGTTTAATATATGAAAATTAAAGAAAAAGAGGGAGTGAGGATCGAACCTACGACCTAAAGATTCACAACAAGCATACCAACCACCAGACAAGATGCACCTTTTGTTATTCAAGTTGATTTTTAATTCTTTTAACAATTTGTAAATAACAAAACCCATTTTAATATAAACCCTAGAATCAAGAACTCTAAAATTGAATTCGAATATGTTAATCTTATACAAAATAAACATAGGGCTTTTAATCTACATTGAATCACGAGTATTTTGGTATAAGAAACTTACTTGTTAGTGAAGATTTGATACAGATTCAAATAGAAATAAAAGTCGACTGTTCTTGGTTAAAATTCTTGAATCTGGATTGAAATAAGATGAATTTGATGAGTTATGGAGATATAGATGATCAAGAAGGATCAAACGAACCCAAAAAGTACCTGAATTAATATCCAGAAGATGAAGAACAAGGAGCTTGCCGAAAAATTATTTTGGTCAACAGATTTTGATAAGTTGTCAAGCAAAAAGAAATGTTTTGATGAAGGATAGTTGTTAATCGGTTGTAATAGAGTGTAAAGGAAAGATTGAATCGTTGATTACGGGTCTATATACGGAAATGTCAAATTTCAATTTGTATCACGTAATCAATCCGCGCTAAATAGTTGTTAAAACGCGTTTTAAACAATCAAGGGGGTTCGAAATTGGGTAACGATGGTTTAGGTAAGTTCCAATTAGTTGAAAACGGTCGAAAACGAGTGAAAAATGAGTTGCCGAAAAACGGCCGGCGCCTGCGACACTCTTTGCCGGAAAAGCGTGAAACTTGCAGGGGGAATTTGGTTTGGGATTTTTCATTTCTGGTCCCTCACATTTAGTTGCTTTCTTTTTTTTCCTTGTAACTTTAATATAACTTTAGAACTTGACACATTTGGCTCAAAGTTAAATAAAAATTTATTTTAACTAACTAATTTAACTACGTTAACTTGTATCGTTTATATATTTGACGTTTTTGAAAGTCTATGTTGTTGTGGACATTGAATGATTATTTTTAGACTTGATAGTAATAATCTTGATATATTTTTTTTTATAAAATATCTTTTATCGATTAAAAATTTATAAATTTTAGAATTTATCTTTTCAAATAGTAATTAACTATTGCACATGGACAATATTCGTTATTGTTGGTCCCATAACACTATTGAATCAGTAATTTGTGAAGATTTTGGATCAAAAAGACATAAAATGGAAGAATATGGATGAACAATGAAGAACACTACTAAAAACTCAAATTTGATCCATGTATTGATTGCATCAGATATTACAAAGTGAAAACCCCAATCAATGACTCATTCATGCCCCTAAAACCCTAATTGTCATTTACTATTTATAGCCTAATAACACTTTGGACTAATGACAATTAGGACCCTAGACTTAGACTAAAACATAACAAATGAAAATTAATACAAATAAAACCCTAATGTTTAGTCTAATATATAATTTGTCATAACAACAAAATATATATATTACATAAAATACTTAAAATGACGAAACTGATTAAATATATTTTGTTGACACAAAATATATTTGTTAACTATAAAGCTCTGTCGCCTTCAACGTCTTTTCTCTAATCTTCGTCCCGAACTCGTCGTCTTGACTTTTGCGTTGACTTTGACCGTAGACGTTGACTTTTGTTGACTTTGACTGTGTTGATAATATTAGACTACAATTCAGGTCCAACAGGTTCTCTGGTCAGGTGCTTTGCTCAACTGATGATCAGCCATCATTTGTAGCAAATATCTGTAACACAATCACAAACACAATCTCGAGATTTCTCATTAGATCATTTCATTAAACAAAATAAACCCGTGTTTATTTGTGTATGAAGACAAGCGAACCCGTGTTCGTTTGTGTGTGCAATTTCCCGTGAAATGCATGTGAAAATGATAACATTTTAATAGCATAATATGGAAGACTTGAAAATAATTTGAAATTAAAAATATTTTTTGGATTTTTTTTAACTAATAAAATTTAAAAATTCGGAAATAAGAGGACGAGTCCAACAAGATCACAAATATTTTAGACAAAGTGAACACATCCTAAAAGGTACACACGACCAACAAATACTCAAGAACCCAAACACAAAATAAAATAAAATAAAAACTTCATGAAAGGATATCAGATAATGCGTTTCGAGCAACCATCCGGAAGAACATAGACTTAGCGAGATTGTCAATATGTTTGTCCATTTAAACCCATGCCTTGTTCCTTTCAACAGACAATCTGTGATGATCTTATCATGTTTTAGGTTCGATTTGAAGAAACTCATGCAACTCGGTCCCCACAGACATCTAGGTAAAAAGAACTTGTCCTATCATCAGGGTTTATTGAGCAATATGATTGACTTTGCTTGAATTTCTTGAAACAATTTTTGAATATTGATCAATTTATGAGCCACTTTTGACTTTCTGCATTTTTACATTTTTGGGAGTGGAGCTTGTCAACAATGATTCTTTTGAACACATTGCGACTTATTATTTGGGAAACTCAAATGATTAGAGTTCCAGGTCTATACCGACGTATAACAGAGGAGATAAACATTTGAGCATGCTCGGTGAATCTTCAGGTCTATACCGACGTATAACAGAGAAGATCCACCAACTCCAGGTCAATACTTCCGTATAGCAGAGGAGTTAAGCACTTTGACTCAATACTTTCTGAGGAATTAACAAGTAACTCACTCAGAGGCTTTTCTGAAGAGCAACAATAGCAGCTTTTTATTTTGTTTTGCTAACTAGAAACTCAATTCAGGGCTAGGGTGAGGGTGATTTAGGATGTTTTGGGAAAATCAAAGCAAAGATTTAACACTCTCAACCCATTTCTGACAAGGACTTGTAACTTTGTGCAGGCCAATCATGTCAAGGAGATAATCCTCATTGCTGAGTTCTTGAACTTAGTTTGATCACAGAATTGTTGTTTAATTGTATTCGGGCTGAGCCTATTGACACATCATTGCACAAATCAATATCCTCTTTTAGGAGCTTTCCACACATATCTGAAACCTGCAAAAGGACACAAAATATTTACACAAAACGAATTTTGGACAAAAGATATTCATTTGTGATATTACTCCCCCAAAATTTCTATTTCAGCACAAAATTGAAATTTTTAAAGACACAAGAGCAACCTCAAAAGGATGTGAAAACTTGATCAAAAATACAAGTAAAAATGTTAGGCTCCCCCATTTTTTTGTGGTTTTTTTTAATTTTTTTTTAATTTTTTTAAAATTTTTTTTTATACTATCTACTACATATAAAATAGAAATTACCAAAGACACGTCTTCCATATTACCCTATCAAAGTATTGTAAATGAATAATCAAGAAAAATGCAGTGGCTGTGAAAATCAAAGAAAGATCCAGAATGTGGATAAGATACGAGAACCATAACTTGTTTGTTCCGCCTCAAATTTAAATAAGGAACATTCTCTGTCAGTAAACCGGATTACTAACAGTCCTCCTGAAATGTTCCTGCACTCATCAACAGATTAGTTAGAAATGGAAACCCAGGCCATCGTAGTCCTGGGCGTTCCATTTTCATCAGCGTAGTACACCTGTTTAAACACACTACGAGCTTTTGTATCATTTATCTTTTCCTCTTTCTTTTTAATTGCCAAATTTGTTTAGGTTCAAACATTTTCGATTTGAAAAAGTTAAATTTGGAAATCATTTTCTGTTTAAGCCCGAAGAAAAAGAATTTTGTTTTGGTGATGTTGTCACATTCATCTTTGAATCATGTGAAACCGGCTTCACATGATACGGTAGGGATGGAATGTTCGTCATCCGACCTTTCAAAGATGTATGATTCTTACCTTGAAATTCAAATAAACAAACCTGTTTACCTTTACCAAGTGGAGGATTCTTTCTAGAGTCTGATCCGGAGAAGCAAACCTGTTTGCCTTTACCGTCCGAAGCATGTCCTTTGGGGCATTTCTTGAGCACATGATCATTCTTTCGACACTTGAAGCAAGCCTTGAATGGCTTTTGATGCTTGTCTGGCCCGTGTGGAGCAGTTGGGGGTGGAGCTTTCTTTGAACTTGATGCAACTAGTTGGAAGGCTTGTGGCTTCTTATATTGATCGAGTAGTGAAAGAGGAACAAACTTGTGGCTTATTTTGTTGAGTTATGGTTTGTCTGATGGGAGAAGAGATTTTCACTTGTTTGTTCTCAAGTCTTTTACAAACTTGAGATAGGATGGACAGATGAGAATGCTTCTTCTTTTGAGCTTTTGATGGATGACTGACTTGTTTTGCAGCTGGAACTGAGATCCGGATTTGTCTTGATTTGAGTTTTGGAAGCTTTTCAGATTTGACAGGTTCAGGTGACATCTTGATCTTTGGATCTCCGAGACTCTCCTTTGTCTTTGATTCATCATCCGAACTTGTCCAGTCTTCAATGAGCACTTCTTCTTCCAGCGGATCTTGATTGATAGGAATTGAGTGTGTTGATGTGATCGGTGCTTGATGATTAGGTGATTCCTGAATTAACTCTTCCTTCTCATTCCTGATAGGCTCAAACGTAGGAATTTCACCTGCTTTAAACTTATCAAAGAAATTAGAAGTAACAACCGTTACAGGATTAGAAACAACAGGAACTGAGCAATCATTAGCTTGACTGTCAGTACCCGTTTTACTATATCCCATACCATTCGAAGAATCATAATCATCTCGCACCTCCTTCAAACAAAAACGACTCAACTAACTCAGCTTTGGTGTCAACTGTATCAGGCACATCAAGAACAATGGTTTCCGCCTGTACTTCTTCAGTCTGCTCCACACCGGTCACATCCAATTCAATCACACTCAGTTTCTCAAGCCTCTTCTCAATCGATTTATCTAACTGTTTCGAAAGGTCATCCATGTCCATTCTCTGTTCGTCAGTCATCCTCAACCTTTCATTTACCTTCATCAGCTCAGCAAGGGTTCTGTCAAAAATGGGTTGAGGATGTTTGGTTAGATGGTTGTGAAAGGACATTTGAAATTGTAGGAATTGTATTAGTGGAAGAAGTTGGGATGGAAGTGGATGAAGATGGAATTGCAACAGTTTGAGGTGGTGGAGGTGGAGGAATGTCGAATGAAACAGGAGGTAATTGAGTGGTTGAATGTGGTTGTGGTGGAGGGGGATGGTTAATGATTGTAACAGATGTGTGAGGAATGATGTCATCATCATCAGAGTTAGGAAGATTGAATGATTTGAAAACAGTGGTGGAATCGTAAAACCATGCGGGTTCACAGCCAATTGATAGTCATGTATAGGTTGGACTCACCGGCATGTCGGTGTTATATGCTTTTGTTTTATACTTTGTTGTTTTTGTTCTAGCGAATCTACGGGCGAATCTATAGATTCGGCTGGTAGCATAGATTAATTAGTTTTACATGTACAGTTTTGTCGACCAGGCGAACCTGATTGTGCCTGGCGAAGCTATATGGTTCTCTAGATAGATTCGCTGTCAGCGAATCTATCAGCGAACCTAAAGCTGTTATATATTGTAACCTTATCCTATTGCAATGCAACTTTTGGCAAAAACTCATCCAAACTCTTGAATCGTTTGTGTGTTTCCAGGAGGTGCTAGGAGCTTATATTATCTATCTTTGTAGCTGATTTACCTCTTGTTATGTGGTTTTGATCTTACTCTTGGTTGTTGGGTTATTTGAGACTTTGTTTGTTTGAGTCAAGAGTGTTTTGTTGTTATACAAGTCATTATAGCATTGAAATCACGATCTTTATGGACCAACAAAATGGTATCAGAGCCTTAGTGCTCTTGATTGTTTCATCCTAGAGATTTTTGTGATGATTTTGGGGTTTTTGTGTCAAAACACTATTTGTTTCTTTTCTGAACTGGTTTGTGTGTTTCTGTGTCGTATTTTGCTTGGGATTTGTCATATTTGGTCATAGGAAGCTTCTTAAACAAACGGGTCTACAAATGGTTATGTTTTGAAGCTGTTCTGTTAGTTTTCGTACTGAAACTGTTTTGTTCGTAACCCAGCGAACCTATCTGTTCTTCCAGCGAAACTGGTTGTTCATCCAGCGAATCTAGTACAAATCTTGTGTTCTGTGATTTTGTGTTTGTGGCTAGCGAATCTGACATTTTATCGAACGAAAGTTCACTTGTTTGGCTCATTGTGCAAGCGAAACTGCTGCCAAAATCATTTGAGCGAATCTGACATCAAATTTGTCGAGCGAAACTGTGCTTGCTGGCCAGCGAATCTGTTTGGTTGTTGAGCGAATCTGCCAACGAATCTGTTTGTTCTTTGGGCGAATCTAATCCAGCGAATCTATTTGTCTTCAACGAATCTACAATCTGTTTAAAATTATGACTACATCAACTCTGAATATTAATGATCTGGATAGTGTTCAACCTAACAGGCCACTGAGGCTTGTTAGTGGTGAAAATTTTGAAGATTAGAAGAGGTGTTTGAAAGCATTTTTCTACTACACTGACTATAATCAATGGGAGTCAATTGTAAATGGTCCGCACGTGCCAAAGACAGTTGGAGGAACCGTTACTACAATAAACACTGATCCAAGTACTTTTACTGAAGGAGAGACCAAGATGCTTGATTGTGACAAAAAGGCACTCGGGGCATTGACACTTTGTTTGCATCAGGATATTTACAACAGATTTGCTGAACACACAACTACAAAAAGCTTGTATGATGCGTTGTGTGAGTTCTATGATGGTAATGAGGATTTGAAGTTGGATAGAAAGGCTTAAGCTGAGAAAGAGTTCAATTCCTTTGTGGGGTATTCGCAAGAAAATTTGACTGATATTACCAATCGATTTCTGTCTGTATCAAGTAACTTGAAAAAGTATGATGAGAAGCTAGGAAATCATGAACAAGTCACAAAGCTGTTAGATTCACTTCCTCCTCAGTGGAGTCTTCAGATTAAATTGTTGAAACAAGAAAGAAACTTTCATGACTATAAGCTGATGGATGTTATAAACAAGCTGAAGTCATTTGATCTTGATGTGAAGAGAAGAGAATACAATCAGTCAATGATGGTTCCAAATATTCCTTCTCAGAATGCTGCACTTATTTCATCCGCTGCAAACTCTCATATCTACAGTGCTGCACCTGGAGGATCATCAAGTCATGTGTCTGTTAAATCTGTTGGTGCATCTACAAATGTTGGTTCAAGCTCAAATGCATCTGTCACCACTCAGATTCCATTTGACACCGTGGCTTTGTTTGGAATGTTTGTTCATAGCTATGAAGCTCTTGTCACTGGTGAGTTAAAGGGAAAGGGGATGACTGTTAAAGATATGTATCAGGTGGATCCTGATGATCTTGAAGAAACCGACATCCAATGGAAAATGGCCATGCTTACTCTTCGTGCTATACGGTTTATGGAAAGAACAGGAAGAAGAAGTTTTGGGAATCAGGGACAAAACAACAAGCTCGGGTATGACAAAGGGAAGCTGAGATGTTATATCTGTAAACAATTGGGTCACTTCAAAAGGGAATGTCATTTACCAATTGTTACTAAACCAGTGAATTCTGGAAATCCGAGAACTGTTCCCGGTCAAGAAAGGCTTGAGGAAGTGAAATCAAGGAATGAAACTGCACTGCTCACCAACTTTGATTGGAGTGCAGAAATTGAAGAGACAAAGGAGAAAATTAATCATGCCCTAGTTGCTGAGATTGTTGAAAATGATGATAACTATATAAATTGCTTTGATCCTTTCAAAGAATTTTATGGTGAAGATGAGGAAGGAAAATTGGAGAAAGTTGATAAAGATCAATCAGATGCTATTGTTCAAGGGCATCTGAATCACTCGGGATTGGTATGTGAAGCCGCGGTAAATGAAATGAAGAATGATGAAGAGTCAAAGGTTAACTTGGAAGCCATGATTGAGAAGGCGAGGCTTGATGCTGTGGATGAATTCAAGAGGAACACTCCCTACTGCCAGTGTGATCGTGCCCTTCCTGCAGAAAAACTGGTAATTGGTCTTCCTTATGACGTTATTGAAGATATGTGTTCATCTGCTTGCAAAATTCGTTTAATTGGCATATATAAAGCTAATAAATTGTTAATGTCAAACGAAAACGAATTAAAGAGAACTAACAAAGAGCTAAAATTGAGTGAATCAAAATATTTTGTCAAATTAAGAGAAGCTTTGAAAGAAAATGAACATTTAAAAAGGTCTCTCTTGGAAAAGAATTGTGAAATAAACTATTTGACTGAGCAAGTCACTCTTGCTGAATTTGAAACAAGAAAACACAAAAATAAACTGCAGCAATGGACAATATCTAGTATGAAAAGGGAGGAACTCTGCAAGAAACAACGGGGGGCAAGAGTTACGACAGGTTTGGGTCTTAAAAATGAAACATATGCATATCCCCCACCTAGTACCTTTTGTTACTCTCCAACACCTATTCCTCATCCCTCAAATGAGTTGATACAAGAGATTATACAGAATGATACTAACAGCTCTATTGCAGGTTTAAGTGGAGTAAATCTTAAAGAGGTTAGAGAGGATTACGCTTATGGTGGGAGTACTGGGCTTGGTTGTTCTAGCAGTAGTGAATGTTCTAGTTATGATTCCAAGAAGTCTGTTGAAGACATTAGTTTAATTAATTCTGTTTCTAGTAATGTGTTATATTCAGACAATTTTATGTTTAATAGTAATTTAGGGTGCACTTCTTCAAACCCTAATGTGTTGAATGATGATCTGATTGAAAATAAGTGTGTGAACGACAAAGATGAACTTTCAGGTCATGTCTCTGAAAGTCAAACCAAAACAAATTGCTTTCAAAAGTTCTTTACTCATCAAATTCCGTCTTTCACACCAGTGAGAATTTCAAAACCTAAATCTGAAACTGAAAAGGTAAAAGTCACAGAAGGTAAATCAAAAGAGCCTTATGATTCTTACAGTGATTGCAATTCTCAATTGTCTGAATGTAACGAGGAAATTGAAATGGATAAAATTCTTGTTGATAAAGTCTCCAAAGTGGGTTTGAAATCTCATTGCTTTAAATGTGGAAATATTGATCATACTGTTAAGCAATGCCCTAAGTTAGTCAAAAACAGTTCAAAGCAAAAATCTTTTGGAAAAAGATTAAACACGTTTGTAAATAATTTCTTTTGTAATTCTTCATCTGTTTCACCACCCAAGTACACAAAAGCTTGGGTGCCAATTTCAAAAGTCTAACTTCTATATATTTCAATAACTGTCAGGAACATTCAAGTGCCGTTGTAAATAGTCATTGGCATATTGACAGCGGATGTTCCAGACATATGACAGGGTTGAAGGACCTGCTGACTAACTATCGGATTATCAATGGCCGGTGGATATGTTGCTTTTGCGGGAGACAAGAAAGGTGGCAAAATGATTGGTCAAGCAGAAGTCTCAAATGGTTCTCTTACTCTGGAAGACGTCAACTATGTTCCTGAACTGGCATTCAATCTTCTCAGTGTATCACAAATCTGTGATAAGAATGTTCCAGTGTTGTTTCTTCCAAATGAATGTATGTTCTTGAAGCCAGAGTTTTCTATTCCTAAAGAATTGGTGATCATGCGAGCTCCAAGACGAAATGATACATATATGCTGAATATGGGATCAAAAGAATCAACTTCCACCGTGACCTGTCTCCTATCTAAAGCTTCATCTTTTGAATCTTTTCAATGGCATAGACGTTTAGGGCACATTAATTTTAAAATTCTAAATAAATTGGTTAAGAACAATTTGGTCAGGGGTTTACCACTTAAAGATTTTTCTGTGGTTGAAAATGCATGGCTTGTGCTAAAGGAAAGCAGCACAAAAGGCCACATAAACTTAAAATTGAAAATTCTATCTTAGAACCCCTCGAATTGTTACATACTGGTTTATTTGGTCCAATAAGTGTCAAATCTATTGCTAAGAAATCTTATTGCTTGGTTGTCACAGATGATTACTCTAGGTACACCTGGGTGAGATTTCTGGCATTCAAGAGTGAGATTGCTGTGGAACTAATGAAGCTGATTCCTCAAATAGAGGTTCTTGGAAAGCGGAAGGTTCAAGCCATTAGAAGCGACAATGGAACTGAATTCCGAAACCATATCTTCAATTCTTTCTGTGAACAACGGGGTATTCTCAGACAGTTTAGCGCCCCACGAACGCCACAAAAAAATGGTCTTGCTGAAAGGAAGAACCAAACTCTTGTGGAGGCTGCTAGAACTATGTTGATTGAGTCAAAGCTTCCAATTATTTTTTCTGGGCAGAGGCAGTGAATTGTGCAGCTTATGTTCTGAATCGGGTACTGATTGTAAAAGAAAAGATGAAGACATCATACCAGCTGTTTCGTGGGATTAAGCCGTTGATCGATTTTCTGCGCCCCTTTGGATGTTCTTGCACTCTGTTGAATACTCAAGATCAGAAAACGAAGTTTGGTGCTGTTTCGGACGAATGCTTCTTTGTAGGATACTCGAACACACAAAAAGCGTATCGTGTTTACAACAAGCGAACGCGGATTGTGCAAGAGTCCTATTATGTTGACTGGCAGGAGTCAAACACAACAAGCATTGGTAGTGAACCTGCATGGTTTTATGATTCCACCACAGTTTTCAAATCATTCAATCTTCCTGACTCTGACGATGATGACATCATTCCTCACACATCAGTTTCTATTATTAACCATCCACCTCCACAACCACAACCACAACCACAACCTTCAACTACACAATTACCCCCCACTTCATTTGACATTCCTCCACCTCCACCATCTCAAACTGTTCCAATTTCTCCATCAGATATTCCATCATCATCCACGTCCATTCCAACATCTACCACTGATACAATTCCTCCAACCTCAGATATTCCCTCACAATCATCTAATCAAACATCCTCATCCCAAACCAATCCCTTGCTCCTCAACACAGACTTCAAAACTCTGAAAAATCATCCTCATGATTATATCATAGGATCAATTACTGATGGTGTGCGAACTCGGAGTCAGAGTGGTTTGATTAATGAATGTCTCTATGCTGCCTTTCTATCTCAAGTTGTTCCGAAGAATTATAAACAAGCACTTGAAGATCCTAGTTGGGTTGATGCCATGCAAATGGAACTGCAGCAATTTAGGAAGCTTAAAGTTTGGGAACTTGTTGATCTTCCTCCTAATAAGTGCCCCATCGGCACTAAGTGGGTTTTCCGAAACAAGCCAGATGATCGTGGTGTTGTTATCAGAAACAAGGCGAGATTGGTTGTTCAAGGATTTGCTCAAGAGGAAGGGATTGACTACACTGAAGTTTTTGCTCCAGTCGCTCGCCTTGAAGCCATTAGAATCTTTCTTGCTCATGCTGCGAACAAAAACTTTAAAGTTTATCAGATGGATGTGAAATGTGCATTTCTATATGGAGATATCGATGAGGAGATCTACGTATGTCAACCACCGGGTTTCGAGGATCCAGATTTTCCTTCAAAGGTGTACAAGCTTGATAAATCCTTGTATGGATTGCATCAAGCTCCACGTATCTGGTATGAAACTCTGACACAGTATCTTCTCAGCAAAGGTTTCTCTCGTGGGACTATAGATATGACATTGTTCAAGAAGGAGGTGAATGTTGAGCTGCTGATCGTTCAAGTGTATGTTGATGATATAATTTTCGGTTCGACAAATGAGGGGCTGTGTAGAGAGTTTGAAAAAGTGATGATGGATCGCTTTGAAATGACGATTATGGGGGAGATGTGTTTCTTCTTGGGGCTGCAAGTGGAACAAAAGCCTGATGGAATTCTTATCCACCAAGAGAAATATATCAAAGAGATCCTCACAAAGTTTGGCATGGACGACTCTTCTCCGGAACTGATTCCTTTCACCGCTCAAACATGCCTTACTTCTGATGATAATGGGAATCCTGTGGATGCTCATCGGTACCGCTCGATGATCGGATCTCTCATGTATCTAACTGCCAGCCGACCTGATATTACATTCGCTGTGTGCTACTGTGCTCGTTTCCAGGCCAATCCAAAATAATCACACGAGAAAGCTGTTAAACGCATTTTTCGTTACCTTAAGGGTTCCTCTCGTTTGGGACTTTGGTACCCAAAAGGTGGGAACTTTGATTTATATGTTTTTTCTGATAGTGATCATGCTGGTTGCAGGATAAACCGAAAAGCAGTCACTGGCGGATGTCAATACCTTGGCGAATGTCTTGTTTCCTGGCAAAGCAAGAAGTAAACAACCGTCTCTCTGTCCACAGGAGAAGCAGAATACATTGCTGCTTCAAGTTGCTGTTGCCAAGTGCTCTGGATCCAGCATCAGATGATGGATTACGGCATCAACTTTCTTCATACGCCACTCTTTTGTGATAATGAAGCTGCTGTTGGAATCGCCAAGAATCCTATTCATCACACTCGCACCAAGCACATCGAAACAAGAATTCATGCCATCAGAGATGCACAGGAAAAGGGGTTCATTGATATTATTCCTATTGAAACTAGAAAGCAAAAAGCTGATCTTTTAACAAAAACTTTTGACAAACCATGTTTTTATGAACTGATCTCTATGCTGAGACTGATATCTTTTTGAAAACCTTTATCTATGTGAATCAACTTTGTAAATATGTAAATAACATTTTCATTTTTTCTTCTTCTTTGAAACTTCCGTGGGTCACTCATTTCTTCGCTCCTTTATTTTACTTTACTTTATTTCCTTTTATTTTCTCTTTTATTCTGCATATATATATTAAGAAAATCTGAAAAACAAAAAAAAAAATTTCTTATTAGATAGCTATAATATAGAAAATTTGGGGGAGATATTAAAGATTAACTATCTATAGTTTTTCAAATTTTGCTATTTCAGGATCTCCGTTTTGATTGATGTTGAAGAGACGTTGAAGGAGGTCGGAAGTATTGTGTTTGGGATATGTCAGATAGGCTCAGCCCGAAAACAAAGTAAACAGTGATTGTGCAGCCAAACATAACGTTCAAGATCTCAGCCACAAGGATTATCCCCTTGACATGATTGGATTGCACAAAGATTCGGGTTCTGTCAAAAATGGGTTGAGAGCGTCAAATCTTTGCCTTGATTTCCCTAAACATCCCATATCACCCTCACCCTATCCCCGAATCGAGTTTCTAGTTTGCAAAACAAATAAAAAGCTGCTAGTGATGCTCTTCGGAAAAACATCTGAGTGAGTTACTTGTTAACTCCTCAGAAAGTATTGAGTCAAAGTGCTTAACTCCTCTGCTATACGGAAGTATTGACATGAAGATTCACCGAGCATGCTCAAATGTTTATCTCCTCTGTTATACGTCGGTATAGACCTGGAGCTCTGAACTATTTGAGTTTCCCAAATAATAAGTCGCATTGTGTTCAAAAGAATCAATTACTCACAAGCTCCACTCACAAAAAGATGCAAAAATTGCACAGTGTCAAAAGAAGCTAATGCATCGATCAAAATTCAAAATTTGATCCTCGAAATTCAAGCAAAGTCAATCGTATTGCTCAGATATATCCTGATGACAGAACTTGTTCTTTTTACCGAGATGTCTGTGGGGACCGAGTTGCCTGAGCTTCTTCAATCAAACCAAAACATGATAAATGAAGCTGCTGATCTCTTGTTGAAAGGTCTAAGGCATGGGTTTAAATGGACAAACATATCTGCAATCCCGCCAATCTATGATTATCCTGATTCTGCTCGAAAAACATCAAGATAATTATATATATTCTTTTTTAGTTTTAATTTCTAGTTTTTTTCTTTCATTTTATTTTATTTTATTTTTTATTAGTATTTTATGTCTTTAAATTCAGGTTAATGTTTTTATTTTTGGAGCGTTGAATTCGTGGGACGTTTTCATGGATTCGTAAAGGAAATCAAAATTACCAAAAAAAAAAAACCAAAAATATTTTAATTTTTCTTTAATTTCTTCAATCCAGTGAACCAACTGCGAATCTACAGGTTCGCCCTAACCTGGTTTAAGTCTTTTTGACTTTCTTCTGACCTAATGTTCCGAGCGAACCTAAGATTTGCCTCTTTGTCTTTCAGCGAACCATGGGCTTTGTATATATGTTGTTTTGCAAAACCATTTAACATATTCGCTTGCACTGTAACCGGTTCATTTCAAAATTTTCAAGTTCGAATCTCGCTTAAGGCTTTTCATTACAAATTGAATCATTTTAATTCCTCCAGGTATGTAAACGCAAGTGCATTTGACGTTGCAATTAGAAGGGCTGCAGAAGATAACTTCATGGAATTTGGGTACCAAAAGCCGATAAGGAAGAGGTCAAAGAAAGATAAGCACTGAGTGTCGTGGAATGGAAAGATGGAGATCTGATGGTGCTATGTGAGAATGAAATTAAGCACGGGGCAGGAGATGATACGCGGTCTGAAGCGAACTTGTTCGTGAAAGTCGCTAACAAAGCCCGGGGTATTCGCGCTGAGCTGAGGAGTGTTAATGAAAGGCTGAGGATGACAAATGATCAGAACATGGAAATAGACGACCTGTCTAAACAGCTTGATCAAACGATTGAGAAGAGGTTTGAAAAACCGGTTGAGGTGGTTGATTTGGATGTTGGAGGCGAGGAGCATACTGAAAATGTACAGGCGGAAACGATTGTTATTGATATGCCTGATACTGATGTCGCCGAAGCTGAGTTTGTGGAGTCGATGCTGGTATTTAGTGAAGATGAAGAGGCCGAATCTGAAGATGTTACAAATCCACTGGCTGGGATTGAATCAAGGGCAGGAACGTTCATTGAGCATCTTTGAAGCCAACAAAGACGGAGCTTAAATAGAAGACTTCCCCGGGTGAGGTCCAACCTAGGGGGAGTAATGATAGTCATGTATAGGTTGGACTCACCGGCATGTCGGTGTTATATGCTTTTGTTTTATACTTTGTTGTTTTTGTTCTAGCGAATCTACGGGCGAATCTATAGATTCGCCCGGTAGCATAGATTAATTAGTTTTACATGTTCAGTTTTGTCGACCAGGCGAACCTGATTGTGCCTGGCGAAGCTATATGGTTCGCTAGATAGATTCTGTGACACCCCGCCCGGCGGCGGAAACACCGGGCTGTCATTGGAATTGGATATCAATAGTAAACAAAGCACATGGTAATTGTTTATTAAGTTCAATAATGATGTAGTAAGTTTTGAACCTAAGTCTTAAATGAATAAGACAAAAGTAATAAAACCGAAACAGTAACTGCAATTGTCTGATTTATTATTCTAGGTCCAAGTCAATCCTATGTCTTGGCAAAAGCAGCAAAAATAATCAAGCAACACCTGAAATATGTAAAAATAAAGTTAGCTATTTAAAGCTAGTGAGTAAACCACAATTTGAATACATAATAATATAGAAATCCGAGATCATCATAATATGCTACGCAAGCTTACATGCATAGCTATTTTATATCATTCTCGACCATGACACCTTGAACACACATTGAACACCATCATTGTATAGTAACTTGAAATCATTTGTCATGAGGAACCAACTCATGTTATTAATTAAAGATAACCTTTTTATCAACCGTCGTGTAACCGTCTCGATATAAGTTATCAATAATTAATTTAGCAACTTAGGGACATAGCATAGCAACTTGTATCATCGTATAGCAACTTGTAACATAGTAACTTGTAACATTTAAATTGAATGGCCGGGTTTAAATCACCTATTTTGAAATACATGTAGGTGGGTTTGTCAAACCATTAGCGCTAATATTGTACCGGTGGGATTACTAAGTAACAATACTACTTTAAACTACCACATAAGGATTGCATCTTGTCGCGAGTCAAGACTAACATATTTTATGATCTCTTTTGGAAACCAAATAGAAAATTGAAAACATTGCATAGTAACTAGAAACATATTTCAGCCCCAAAACGAATAGTAAAAAGGGGAGTGAATTTACTCACCTCAAAACTCGGGCCCGAAATAAATAGTATATAGATTAAACAGAACCGAGGATCGTCCAAATATTAGAATCACTTGTAGGGTGAAGAAATGAATCGATGGACTCGAAGAACAGGGACGACGGTTGCGAAGGTAAAACTTTGTGGTGTTTTTGGGTGAAATTGGGATAATAGGGAGCAATAACGAGCAAAGGGGAGTGTGCAGGTCGATTGAATTGGATTTTGGTGACCAATAACAGTACATACGAGTTCGAGTTTGAAGACAAGATAATTAGTTTTATTTGATGATTAATATGTTGATTAAGGGCCGATTAGTTGTTACCAATCGATTCAAAACGTTGCGATGATCAATTCCATTAATTAAGTTTACTGTTTTCGTACGTTATTAGTCGTTTTAAGTTTTGGGTTTAAGATTTCGGTTTTTGAAACCGCAAATTAATCGACCAAATGACGATTTAAGAAAGATTAAAGGTTCGAAACGCGTTTAGAATAAGGTTAGGATGATTTTACGTGGGTTGAACCGGGTTTAAGATAGCCAAAGCACCGAAAATGGGGGTCACCGGAAAAATGGCCGATTCCGGCCAAAGTGGCCGGAAAATGTATGCGTCGGAAACACGGGAGGGACGGCTGGGCTGGGTTTTGATTTTTGTAAATTACATCTTTGGTCCTCCTAGTTTCATTTTCTTTTCATTCATGTAATATAACTTTAATAAAAGTTTCAGCTTTGACATTTTTGGCACAAAGTTAATTAAATATTTGTTTTAACTAACTAACTTAACCACGTTAAGTCGTAATATTTATAGGATTGAAGATTTTAATATATTTACTTCGTTCTCGACGTTAAATGATTATTTTGAACTTTAATAGTATTTATCTTTACGAATCTTTATAAAATTTCTTTTAGAACATATAATATATATATATACATGTATTTTGGAGATTTATTTTTTGTGTTTACTAATTAATTTAGTAAACGTTAGATAACAACTCGGTCGTTAATATTAATGACGAGAAATAACATAGAGTCCGACATATCGATTTATATAATAAATGAAGCGTTACATCTTCGAGAGAGTTTAAATACGACTAAATAGAAAATAGATAGATTCGGGTTCGAGTCGAGCATTCCGGTTCGGGTTTGGGGCAGATGTCACAGTCTCCCCTCCTTATAGAAATTTCGTCCCGAAATTTGCTCAAATCGACGAAAAAGATTAAACGAAAGATGCGATTATTTAGTTTGCCATTTTAAATGTACTTGCGTTATTTAGCTCTTTTGATTTGCACAAGGGTACGTTAGTCTAGAGGAGTTGAATTAGAATACACCAGCTTAAGCACTGGATGATAATGACAAATGGAAATCTGTGCAAACCATTGCTTTCAACCATGTGACAAAACTCGCTATGGCTTCCATGCACCAACTTTCATAATTCCGTGTGCACCCGTAATTACTTTAATTTTTGCATGGTCCCCACAACTCATTCGATCACGTGCGAGTCAGACGTACACAAAAACTTCCGACTCAAGATGATGATACGCATAGGTTACAAAATTATATTCGATAAAATTTAGTTCTTGGGAAGTATAGTTTAAGATGATACGTAAATTGATGATTTGAGAGAATTGAGTTTATTAGGTAGTCATTACCCATAATAATAGTTTTGTTTATAGATACAAATAGTTCGAGTACTGGTTGTAACAATTCGAGTTTGTGAAAACCAACTTTATGTGTGAGATGCAGATGTCAATTGTTCATAGCATTGCCGTGTTCATAAGCATTGGTTTATGATAAGAATAATCCAATTTATAGTTCAAATGAATAAATTACCCAGTTCTTAATAGATAAAGTTCTTACGACGTTTGAGTTTATATAGCAAAACTTTAGGTAAACCAAGTGTATTGGCTATAGAAGTAAACAATGTTATATGAGGTGACGTCATTCTTCTATAATGCGGTTTAAAAGTAAAACTAACTAATTAGATAATGAGTTTAGAAAAAGTCAAAAGTTTTAAATATTTACTGTCTATGGAGGGATTGAAAATCAATAAATAGCACAGTATGAGTTTTAAATATTTGATAATGGAAAACATGAATCATGACGTTTGTTGCAAGTGTTTGTATCACATTGAGAGAAACATGGAGATGTTATGTATATATTTATCAAACGTTTAGAATAATTAATCTCAACTTAAGGAAATCATTTATCATAAAATTTATATATTTTACCAATACTAAAACCAAAAGATTTTTTTTTATTTTTTTATTTTTATTTGGAAGAACAATGAAATCATTTTTAATGGAATTAACTATTGCTTGGTAGTTAAAAACCGCACATAAAATATGGTGCTTTAAGTAGAAAGCTTATATGTAAGACACGTTCGGTTTGAATGAGTTTATAGAAGCAAGATGTACGGAATTTTATTAGTGATCATATATAAATGGAATATTTTAATTCAATGAGCGTAAGAGTAGTTGTGTAATGAGTTCATGTTAAGTTTTAGAAAACGAATTAATGAATAGCATCATTTAGTGATGGATTAGAAGTTGGATTAGAATCTTATGATGAGTAGTTTTGAAACCACTTGGGTATAGAATTCAGTTTGAAATATTTTGAGAGTAAACTATTGATTCGCAACCAACGAATATGTTCGCTTATTAGAATAGTAAATCCGTTATGAGAATTCAGGAATCATGAATTAAGTCGTTAATTTGGGATTCGAAAATTGAGTTGCGATTAGAAATATGCCTTAGATTTGGTATTTAGCATTTGTTTTGAATTTTTGATAATTTGAGTGAGATTAATCAAGATATCTTAGTTTTTGATTTAAAACATTTGGGACGTCGCGATGGTATTAGCGATTTGTTCACGTCTTTGTTGTCATTCTACAAGATGGGATAGAAAAGTTTGGATAAGAAAAGTTGTAATGGAATTTTGGATTGAATAGAAAACGATAATGGTACTTTAAATTTCATAGAATTGTTTTCGAACCCATAACATAGTAATCACTTGGAAATCATTGAAATGAAAATAAGCAAACTTGGAATAACATTTGAAATAATATAGAAACCATTGAAATAACTTGAAATCATAGAAAATGATAATCATAGAATCCATAAAGAAATAGAATTTGAAGGCTTAGGAATGTGTCTTGGTTTTGGACACTTAAGACTTATCAAAGTGCTAAGTTCGTTTTCAACGTATTCGAGAAGGCGTGCTTTAGCCTATAGGGTCACACTCATCTCATCCATCCCCAGGTAAGCATACAGATCTCTTAAAGAGATTTATACGAAATGCTTTGCCTTAGACAGGATGTCCATGATACAGGCGTTCCCCCTTCCGGATTGCACACGATCCTACGTTTCAAACTTACTTAAGACGATGACGAGATTCCACAAAGAGAAAGATCCTAATCACACAGACGAGTCTCTTGTAGCTCATTCGCGAAATCGGATAAGAAATAGATAAAGAAATAGGCATAGAAAAGTTCATAAAAAGAAGTAAAGAAATAAGTTCTAGGAGAGTTTTTCTAAGCACGAGCTATTTGTACTAAGGACTCTTAGGTTATAGTCTAGGTCGGTGTGTTTCTAATACCCTATCCTAGTTCCCTATAACCATGGCTCTGATACCAAACTGTGACACCCCGCCCGGCGGCGGAAACACCGGGCTGTCATTGGAATTGGATATCAATAGTAAACAAAGCACATGGTAATTGTTTATTAAGTTCAATAATGATGTAGTAAGTTTTGAACCTAAGTCTTAAATGAATAAGACAAAAGTAATAAAACCGAAACAGTAACTGCAATTGTCTGATTTATTATTCTAGGTCCAAGTCAATCCTATGTCTTGGCAAAAGCAGCAAAAATAATCAAGCAACACCTGAAATATGTAAAAATAAAGTTAGCTATTTAAAGCTAGTGAGTAAACCACAATTTGAATACATAATAATATAGAAATCCGAGATCATCATAATATGCTGCGCAAGCTTACATGCATAGCTATTTCATATCATTCTCGACCATGACACCTTGAACACACATTGAACACCATCATTGTATAGTAACTTGAAATCATTTGTCATGAGGAACCAACTCATGTTATTAATTAAAGATAACCTTTTTATCAACCGTCGTGTAACCGTCTCGATATAAGTTATCAATAATTAATTTAGCAACTTAGGGACATAGCATAGCAACTTGTATCATCGTATAGCAACTTGTAACATAGTAACTTGTAACATTGAAATTGAATGGTCGGGTTTAAATCACCTATTTTGAAATACATGTAGGTGGGTTTGTCAAACCATTAGCGCTAACATTGTACCGGTGGGATTACTAAGTAACAATACTACTTTAAACTACCACATAAGGATTGCATCTTGTCGCGAGTCAAGACTAACATATTTTATGATCTCTTTTGGAAACCAAATAGAAAATTGAAAACATTGCATAGTAACTAGAAACATATTTCAGCCCCAAAACGAATAGTAAAAAGGGGAGTGAATTTACTCACCTCAAAACTCGGGCCCGAAATAAATAGTATATAGATTAAACAGAACCGAGGATCGTCCAAATATTAGAATCACTTGTAGGGTGAAGAAATGAATCGATGGACTCGAAGAACAGGGACGACGGTTGCGAAGGTAAAACTTGAATTCGTGGTGTTTTTGGGTGAAATTGGGATAACAGGGAGCAATAACGAGCAAAGGGGAGTGTGCAGGTCGATTGAATTGGATTTTGGTGACCAATAACAGTACATACGAGTTCGAGTTTGAAGACAAGATAATTAGTTTTATTTGATGATTAATATGTTGATTAAGGGCCGATTAGTTGTTACCAATCGATTCAAAACGTTGCGGTGATCAATTCCATTAATTAAGTTTACTGTTTTCGTACGTTATTAGTCGTTTTAAGTTTTGGGTTTAAGATTTCGGTTTTTGAAACCGCAAATTAATCGACCAAATGACGATTTAAGAAAGATTAAAGGTTCGAAACGCGTTTAGAATAAGGTTAGGATGATTTTACGTGGGTTGAACCGGGTTTAAGATAGCCAAAGCACCGAAAATGGGGGTCACCGGAAAAATGGCCGATTCCGGCCAAAGTGGCCGGAAAATGTATGCGTCGGAAACACGGGAGGGACGGCTGGGCTGGGTTTTGATTTTTGTAAATTACATCTTTGGTCCTCCCAGTTTCATTTTCTTTTCATTCATGTAATATAACTTGAATAAAAGTTTCAGCTTTGACATTTTTGGCACAAAGTTAATTAAATATTTGTTTTAACTAACTAACTTAACCACGTTAAGTCGTAATATTTATAGGATTGAAGATTTTAATATATTTACTTCGTTCTCGACGTTAAATGATTATTTTGAACTTTAATAGTATTTATCTTTACGAATCTTTATAAAATTTCTTTTAGAACATATAATATATATATATACATGTATTTTGGAGATTTATTTTTTGTGTTTACTAATTAATTTAGTAAACGTTAGATAACAACTCGGTCGTTAATATTAATGACGAGAAATAACATAGAGTCTGACATATCGATTTATATAATAAATGAAGCGTTACATCTTCGAGAGAGTTTAAATACGACTAAATAAAAATAGATAGATTCGGGTTTGAGTCGAGCATTCCGGTTCGGGTTTGGGGCAGATGTCACAGATTCGCTGTCAGCGAATCTATCAGCGAACCTAAAGCTGCTATATATTGTAACCTTATCCTATTGCAATGCAACTTTTGGCAAAAACTCATCCAAACTCTTGAATCGTTTGTGTGTTTCCAGGAGGTGCTAGGAGCTTATATTATCTATCTTTGTAGCTGATTTACCTCTTGTTATGTGGTTTTGATCTTACTCTTGGTTGTTGGGTTATTTGAGACTTTGTTTATTTGAGTTAAGAGTGTTTTGTTGTTATACAAGTCATTATAGCACTGAAATCACGATCTTTATGGACCAACACCAATGTTAGTAGAGTTCGACTCTTGCCAGTCAACATAATAGGACTCTTGCACAATCCGCGTTCGTTTGTTGTAAACACGATACGCCTTTTGTGTGTCCGAATATCCCACAAAGAAGCATTCATCTGAGACAGCACCAAACTTCGTTTTCTGATCTTGAGTATTCAGAAGAGTACAAAAGCAACCAAAGGGGCGCAGAAAATTAATCAACGGCTTAATCCCACGAAACAGCTGGTATGATGTCTTCATCTTGTCTTTGACAATCAGTACCCGATTCAGAACATAAGCTGCACAAATGACTTCCTCAGCCCAGAAGATAACTGGAAGCTTTGACTCAATCAGCATAGTTCTAGCAGCCTCCACAAGAGTTTGATTATTCCTTTCAGCAAGACCATTTTGTTGTGGCGTTCGTACGACGCTAAACTGTCTGAGAATACCCCTCCGTTCACAGAAAGAATTGAAGATATGGTTTCTAAATTCAGTTCCATTGTCGCTTCTGATGGCTTGAACCTTTCGTTTTCCAAGAACCTCGATTTGAGGAATCAACTTCATTAGTTCTTCAGCAGTCTCACTCTTGTTTGCCAGGAATCTCACCCAGGTATACCTAGAGTAATCATCTGTTGACAACCAAGCAATAAGATTTCTTAGCAATAAATTTGACACTTATTGGACCAAATAAATCAGTATGTAACAATTCGAGGGGTTGTGAGATAGAATTTTCAATTTTAAGTTTATGTCGCTTTTTGTGCTGCTTTCCTTTAGCACAAGCCATGCATTTCTCAACCACATAAAAATCTTTAAGTGGTAAACCCCTGACCAAATTGTTCTTAACCAATTTATTTAGTATTTTAAAATTAATGTGCCCTAAACGCCTATACCATTGAAAAGATTCAAAAGATGAAGCTTTAGATAAAAGACAGGTCACGGTGGAAGTTGATTCTTTTGATCCCATATTCAGCATATATGTATCATTTCGTCTTGGAGCTCGCATGATCACCAATTCTTCAGGAATAGTAAACTATGGCTTCAAAAACAGACATTCATTTGGAAGAAACAACATAGGGATATTCTTATCACAAATCTGTGATACACTGAGAAGATTGAATGCCAATTCTGTAACATAGTTAACATCTTCCAAGGTTAGTGAACCATTCGAGACTTCTCCTTGACCAATCATCTTACCACCCTTCTTGTCTCCTGCAAAAGCAACATATCCACCATTAATGATTCGGTAATTTGTCAGCAGGTCCTTCAACCCAGTCATATGTCTGGAACATCCACTATCAATGTGCCAATGACTATTTACAACCGCGCTTGAATGTTCCTGACATATTTCAAAATAGAAATTAGACTTTTGAAATTGGGACCCAAGCCATAGTATTCAATCTCTTTCCAAAAGATTTCTGCCTAGAACAGGTTTTGACTAACTCAGGGCATTGCTTAACAGTATGATCAACATTTCCACATTTAAAGCAATGAGATTTCAAACATGCTTTGGAATCTTTAGCAACAAGAATTTTATCTATTACGATTTCTTCATCACAATCAGATAATTGAGAAATGCAATCACTGTAAGAGTCATAAGGCTCTTTTGATTTACCTGCTGTGACTTTTACCTTTTTAGATTCAGATTTATCAATGTGATTCATGGATGAGAAAGATGATTCCTTATCTTTAGGTTTTGAAATCCTCACAGGTGTGGAAGATGGAATTTAATAAGAAAAGAACTTTTGAAAATGATTTGTTTTGGTTTGACTTTCAGAGACATGACCTGAAAGTTCATTTTTGTCATTCACAAAAACATTTTCAATCACATCATTATTCAACAGATTAATGTTTGAAGTAGAGCACCCTAAATTACTATTACAAATAAAATTGTCTGAATGTAACACATTACTAGGAACAAAATTAATTAGTCTAATGTCTTCAACAGACTTCTTGGAATCAGAATTTGAACAACCAGAACTGCTAAAACAACCAAGGCCAGTACTCCCACCATAAGCATAATCCTCTCTAACCTCTTTAAGATTTACTCCACTTAAACCTGCAATAGAGCTCTTAGTATCATTCTGTATAATCTCTTGTATCAACTCATTCGAAGGATGAGGAATTGGAGTTGGAGAATAACAGAAGGTACTAGGTGGGGGATATGCATATGCATCATTGTTGTTATAACCCAAACCTGTCTTAACTCTGGCCCCCCGTTGTTTCTTACAAAGTTCCTCCCTCTTCATACCGGAAATTGTCCATTGTTATAGTTTATTTTTAACTTTTCTGGTGTCAAATTCAGCAAGCGTGACTTGCTCAGTTAAATAGTTTATCTCACAATTCTTTTCTAAAAGAGATCTTTTCAAATGTTCATTTTCTTTTAACGCCTCTCTTAATTTAACAAAAAATTTTGATTCGTTCTCTTTTTCCACTAATTTTCTTCATTTTTAGTAGTGTTCTTCATTTATTTAAAAGCTTCTTATCTGCAATCCCGCCAATCTATGAGTATCCGGATTCTGCTCGTAAAACGTCATGAAAAAAAATATATATATATATATATATATATATATATATATATATATATATATATATATATATATATATCCTTCTTTAGTTTTAATTTCTAGCTTTTTCTTTCACTTTATTTTATTTTTCTTTTTATGTCTTTAATTTTCATTTAATGCTTTTATTTTTCGGAGCGTTGAAATCGTGGGGCGTTTTCATGGATTCGTAAAGGATTTAAAATTAAAGAAAAACCAAAAAAAAAATTATATATTTTATTTTTTGCATCCCAGCGAACCTACTAGCGAACCTACAGGATTCGCCCAGAACTTTTTAATGTCGCCGTGTCTTCCTTTGACCTTTGGTCCCGGGCGAATCTGAAGTTTGCTGGTTTACATGTCAGCGAACCTGTGTCTGTATATATTTATGTTGTCGGCGAAACCATTTCACTTATTCGCTGTCACTGTCACTGTTCAATTTTTTTCGCACGTTCGATTCTCACTCACCACAACTCACTATCTTTGAACCGCTTTTTAATCATCTTTGGTATGATTTACTTTCATTTTAATCATCATTTTTATCCTTAAACCTGTTCTTAATCGCCGATAATTCAATCGACCCGCTTTGATTCTGTGTTAATGTTTAAACAACTGATTATGTGCTTTATTGTTTAACAAAACGTGCTCGTCTTATGATTATATGTCTTGACTGATGTTCTGATGGTATGCCTATGGTTTGTCGACTGTGATTTGTGCCGTTTTTCAAAAACTAGGGTTCCAGCGAACCTATGTGTTCGTCTGGCGAACCTGAACGAAAGTTCAAAACTATCGAGCGAACCTATGCTGTCACGCCGCCCGGGCATCAGCATAGATTCGCCCGTCTATTTGTAGCGAACCTATATATTCGCCATTATGTCAGGTTTTTCATGTCAGCGAATTTATAGGTTCTGGTGCCAAATCTCAGGTTCGCCCTTGCAGCGAACCTATTTTTTTCAGCGAAACTATACACTGTTTCCCAATTTCACGTTTCTGATCAACTTCCGTTTGTGTTTCAGGCACGATGTCTACGTTATTTTTCGAAGAGAAGCACAATATGTGTGCTTTGCAGGATGAGAATCACGAGAAGGCAGTTGGATATAAAGATATCAGATGGTTAAAATCTTCTCATATTCATCACGCTATTTCTCACTCACCAACCATCTACGAGCTACATATCAGAGACTTTTGGAGGACAGCCATGATGAACGTCTCTGTACAGCCATCACGTATATGTGCTAAGGTCAATGGGTTTGATTTAGAGTTTATTGAAGCCGATGTGGCAAGGGTAATAAGGTTAGAGGACGATGTCGGAGATGAGGTTAACATGACTGCTGAGGAAGTTTATGGGGCGTTTAGGAATGCGGGGTATAAGGGTCCGATGCCAGGTGAGAAAAAGATGGAATTCGTTAAATCCTATCTGATCAAGGAATGGAGGTACATAGCACACGTGTTCATTATGTGCCTTGATCATAGGAAGGGTGGAACTGATGGGTTGAATTTAGATTGGGCTCGTGCTATGGTTCTATTTTATCGAGGGTAGAAGGCAAATCTAGCAAAGCTGATCTACAATTATATGCTCGAGAACATACACGCTGCTAAAAGAGAGAAATGGTTGATGTATCCTTGGTTTGTGCAGATGATTTTGAATGACAAACTGCCTAATCTGCCCGTTATTGGTGATGTGCTGACCATATGGACGATGCATTCGAGAATATTTGGAGATTGCAAGTCAGTTCGATCAGATTGTGTTGGTAGGACATCGTACTTATGGGATAATATGTACCCTGCTAATAGATGGGTACATATACAAAGGTTGATGGAGATAGAAAGGAAAAGAGGTGTTGAGAACATTGAAGTGGTTGAGAAAAAGGTGAGAAAGCAAAAACCGTATGCGAAAGACAAGGATTATACTTTAGATCAAGATATTGATGAGATTCAAGCTGAATTAGATGCGAGAAGGGAGAAAAGGACGAAGAGGAAATTTGATGCACCCACTGAAGCCGTAAAGAAAGCAAAGCATACTGATTCGGGTAAATCTGCTGAATCTGATACTGGGATAAAAGCTGAGCTGGAGAATCTGAAGGTGAAATATGATGATCTAGAGAAAAGAGACAAAGAGAAGGGTGATGTAATAAAGGGAATGGCCAGAATGATTAAAGATCAACAGTGCTTATTGGTTCGGGTGTTCAACGAGCTGAACAGTTTGAAGGAAAAGGAAGGGTCGTTTCCAGCTATGTCTGAACAGGAACTGACAAATTTAACGAATGCTGCAACGCATCCGTTAAAGGATTATGGTGTGTGGACTGAGACTGAGAAGAAGGTTGCTGAGGAAGCTTTTGATGAGGATATGGGAATCGATTTAGATGAATTTACTGGGCCAGAGGTTGTTGCAGACATAGACAGTGAGGAGGATTTGTAGGATGAACCGGATGTGTACAATGTTGAAGAAAAGGATGTGTCATATCAGTTTGATCATATTGAACTGGACAAATCAGAGTGGTTTAAGAAGGATGAAGTGGTTATCCCCGAAGTTCCTGTCTTTCAGAATCTCGATGAGCCAAACACCTCGCAGTTGGATAGGCAAGTTATAGCATGGAAATACAATTCTCTTGTTGATGCGTATATGATTAGAAGAAGGGGTGGTGATATTTGTTATTTCAAGAACAGGAAGCATTTCGCCACATTGCCTAGGTGGGATTTGTGAAGGTTGGCTGAACTCCCTCTGCTAGGCAAGGAGCATAGTGGTAGAGCCTGTGCTTTCGAAGTATCGATCAGAAGGGCTGCTGAGAATAACTTTGTTGATTTCGGGTTTCATGGAAAGGGAAGGTTGTGCTAAAGCTGAGTGCTCCGAAGATTATGAATAGGGTCAGAGTTCCTGATACACAGCCACCGAGACTGCAAGATTTTCAAAAACGGTTTTATGATAACAATACGGGTGAGGCGATTATTAGACTTGAAGGAGAAGATCGTCCAGAAATACGTTTGATTGATCCAATGGAGGTCTTCTCATTCTGCGATGAGGATTTGAAGATATTGTGTGAGAATAGTATAAAGCACGGGGCTGGAGACGATACGAGGGCTGAAGCGAACTTGTTCGTGAAAGTCGCTAACAAAGCCCGAGGTGTACGTGCTGAGCCGATGAAGGTAAATGAGAGGTTGGGGATGACTGACGAACAGAGAATGGACATGGATGACCTTTCGAAAGAGTTAGATAAATCGATTGAGAAGAGGTTTGAGAAACCGAGTGTGATTGAATTGGATGTGCCGGTGTGGAGCAGACTGAAGAAGTACAGTCGGAAACCATTGTTCTTGATGTGCCTGATACAGTTGACACCGAAGCTGAGTTAGTTGAGTCATTTTTGGTTTTTAGTGAAGATGAGGCTGGATCTGAAGATGTGACAAATCCATTGGCCGGGATTGAATCGAGGGCAGGAGCGTTTATCGAGCAACTTTGAAGCCGAAAAAGACGGAGCTCAAACAGAAGACTTCCCCGGGTGAGGTCCAACCTAGGGGGAGTATTGATAGTCATGTATAGGTCGGTGTTATAAGTTTTTGTTTTGTTCTTTTTATAATTCTGTCTAGCGAACCTACGGGCGAATCTATAGATTCACCCGGAAGCATAGTATAGTTTCGTTTATTATTCGGTTTTGGCGACCGGGCGAACCTATATTGTGCCCGGCGAAGCTATTTGGTTCGCTTGATAGATTTGCTGCGAGCGAATCTATCAGCGAATCTATGGCTGAACTATATATTGTAATGTTTTCTCATTGCAATACAACTTTTGCACATTTTATCAAACCCTAATTGTGTGTGTGTGTGTGACGGCTGGAGGTGCTAGGAGCATATTTTCATTATCATTGTAGCTTGTTTGCCTCTGATTATCTTGTTTTGATCTTGTTATTGGTTATTAGGTAATATTGGACTATTGTTTCACTTAATCAAAGTGTGTTTTGTTGTTACAAATCATTATAGCACTGAAATCTCGATCAAGATGGACCAACAGTTATGCATTCAACCGTTTCATTAATGGCGGGGAAAGACGTGGAATCCGTAATAATCATTTATATTAATAATGAAGCGTAACACATTTAAGATATTTAATACGAATATATAGAAACGAACCAATGGATTCGGGTTCGAGTCGTGATAGGTTCAATTGGATCGATATCGCTCGATGATCAGAATGATTCAAGTACACAAAACAAACAGTTCGATTAGCAACACAATTCATTACTAATAATTCTCTTTGTATTGATGATCAAAGCATAAAAGTTGTAGTACAAATGTGCAGGAGAATGTAAGAACACACACACTAATTCTCTCTCTAAGCGTGTAATTGTGATCTAGACTCTCTCTCTAACATTCTCTCACAACATGCTTTATGCAACAATACATTAGGGAAAATACAAAATTAACCCTAAACTATACAAAATGTATAAACAAAGTACAAAGTAAATCTTTAACTAGAAACGAGCCCTAACAGTACTCCCCCTAAGATTTATCTTTGGACTTCAAAAATCTTCAGTTTTCAACTTTGGCTTTTCAGCATCAATCTCTCAAAAATCTTCATATTCTTCTTTAACATCCAACAGCGGCTTCCCTTTGTATTCTTCTTGTTCTTTTAAAGCTTCCTCGATACAAGACTTGAACTTCTCAGAAATCTTGGCTTTTCTCGGCTTTGATTCATTTGTCACAATATCACAGTCCTTCATGCGTCTGAGAGTGTCTAAGGTAATACCTGCAAAATCAATGTTAGCATAAAACTCGTACGGTTTCTTCCTTCCTTTGACTTTAACCTCCAAGGTACCCTTTGACGTCACTCTCATGTAGTCGATCTCAGGCATATCAATCTTCACGAGGTTAGCATTGAGCAATGCCTTCCTTAATCGGATTTTCTTTGTAGCAGCCCCAATCACCTCAATCTTAATCACAAACAGTCTTCTATCTTCTTCAACAACAGCATCTTTCAACTTTTCCATCTTGATGTTTCGAAGATAGTCAATGTAAGATGGATGTAGTAGTTTGAGCTCAAACGTACTAAATAGTGTGATCATATCCTGATCCCAATCATCCAAATTACGAACAAGTTTCAGCTCATAAGTCTCCTTATTGTAAAATACCTTCAAAATGGGCTTTGTAGCTTGAGAACCATCAATCACCTTCAATCCCGGATCTGTGACTTTGTCAAAATATTCATCTGAGAATTCTTCCAAGTACATGTCTCGCAGAATCAGCTTCTTTACTTTTCTCTTCTTCGTCTTCAGATATTCACTATCTTCCTGTTGTGCTCGAAATTCCAACAACTTTGGTAAACGGCTCATCCCATCATCTAGTAACATTGCACATTTATCACCACGCTCAGCATGCGTGTGATTAATCAATCTCAACTTGTGCAGCTCCTTCAAATCTTGCACTTGTAGCTTGAAAATACTTGAATAATAATGATATACATCGCACAAACCATTTACCCTCTTTATCAGAAATGCGTCAAAAACCTCATCATATTTCCACGCAATAATCTTTACATTCTTGGATTTTTCCGGCACGATCATAGTATCCAGCAATTCAGCAACAGATTGGCCCTTACTCAACAGTGATCTGACGATATCACCTGCTGTGGCAGACTTATGCCAAGATTCTCGTACGTCCATTGGAATGTTGTAAGATTTCATCTCGCTAGGAAACATGTCAATCAGCTCCTTTCTTTTCTTATGCGCATCAACTGGTAATGCCATCACTGGTATCTCTTTGGGTTCAAGCACTCTGTATCTCTTAGTCAACTCATAATACTGTGGATTGTTGTAATCCAGGAAAAACATGCGATTATGCATTTTCTCAGTCTTCATAAAACTCACCACAATCTTTTTCAGAGATTCTCGTTTCAGCCTCTTCAACGTTTTGTATGGATAGTTCCTCGAACTCAGCCATTCACGCATACTTCTGGTTGACATCTCCTCTGGATCTTGATGATAAAGTGTTAGGGCTTATTTCTGTTTAAGATTTACTTTGTACTTTGTTTATACATTTTGTATAGTTTAGGGTTAATTTTGTATTGTTGCATAAAGCATGTAGTAAGAGAATGTTAGAGAGAGAGTCTAGATCACAATTACACGTTAGAGAGAGAGTTAACTGTGTGTGATTTACATTCTCCTGCACTTTTTGTACTGCAATTTGCTTTGATCATCAATACAAATAGAATTATTTAGTAATGAATTGTGTTGCTGATTGAACTGTGTTTGTCTACTTGTATCGTTCTAATCATCGAGCAATATCGATCCAATTGAACCTATCAATTGGTATCAGAGCTGTTGGTTTTGTGTTCTTCGCTGTTCATCAAGCAAAAACACATCAATATTGCTCAAAATCATGATCTGAATGATCTGTTGCTGTTTTTAGTTGTGATTCATCATCGCAATCACTTCTAATTCACAACAATTGTGCAATTTCCATCAGATTATCATCAGATCTGAGGAATTAGGAAGGAAGAAAAATTTACTGTTCGATCAAAATTTTGCTCAAATTCATCAAAATTTGATCATGGTTAGGATTGATTGAGATTAGAGATTGATAATCGGTATATTTCGGTGCTTGTGTGTGATTTTTGAAGGAATTGGACAAGTATTTGATAAACCCAGAAAAATTCGTTTGACGAAGATGATGAACAGGATGAACTGGTTGAAGATTAACTAGCCGGGTGACAAAATGTTAGGGTTATTTCCTATTTAAGATTTACTTTGTATTTTGTTTATATGTTTGTGTATAGTTTAGGGTCTATTTTGTTATATTCCTTAAACTTGTATTTTGTTGCTTTAAAGCATGTAGTGAGAGAGTGTGAGGAGAGAGGCTAGATCACCATTACACGTTAGAGAGAGAGTTAACTGTGTGTGATTTATTTCTCTTGCACTTGTACTACAAATTTGCTTTGATCATCAATATACAAAGAGAATTATTAGTATGAATTGTGTTTGTGATTGAACTGTTTGTTTGTGCGAATTATTCTGATCATTGTGAGTAATATTAACGATCCAAATGAACCTATCAGTTGGTATCAGAGCTTTCGGTATTGTGTTCTTCGCTGTTCTTAAGCAAAACACATCAATATTGCTCAAATATCATGATCTGAATGAATTGTTGCTGTTTTTAGTTGTGATTTATCATCACAATCACTTCTAATTCACAACGATTGTGCAAATTCCATCAGATTATCATCAGATCTGAGGAATTAAGAAGATTGAAAAAGTTACTGTTCGATCGAATTTTGCTCAAATTCATAAAAATTTGATCATGTTTTGGATTGATTGAGATTAGGGATTGATAATCGGACCATTTCACAGCTTATGTGTGAATTTTGAACGAATTGGACAAGTTTTTGACAAAACCCAGAAAATTCTCATGGAGAAGATGATGAACAGTATGAACTTGGTTGAAGATTAACTTGCCGGGTAACAAATTTGACTTAGACAATTTCCTTTGGACTTAGATTGAAGAACAATTAGGTCCTGTGCAGCCGTGTAAGGGATTTTGTGCTAGACGGGTAAAGAATTTGACGAGGAAAAGTGTTACTGTTCAGCCGGATCAACAACTGTTGTGCCGGGTAATACACTGTTACGCCGGGTGATTAAGAAAATTCAGCCGGGTGATCATCAAACTGTGTAGCCGGGTAAACAACCTTGCCGTGTGATCGACAACTGTTCAGCCGGGTAAAGCCTTTTGCCGTGTCAAGATTCAAGCCGGGTCAAGTTATCTGCCGTGTGAAGTTATTTCTTGTTGCCGTGCAACTGTTCAGCCGGGTAACTGTTCTGCCGGGTGAAGAATACAAGATTTACAACTGTTGAGCCGTGTAACTGTTTAGCCGTGTAAAGACTTTTTCTCTGCCGGTGAAGAACAAAGCTACTGTTTAGCCGGGTGAAGAAGGATTTTCACTGTTCAGCCGTGTGACTCATTTTAGTTATTTTAATTCTTGTCTTTCTTATCTTGTCTTTAATTACTTGTCTTTATTTTAGTATTTTAAATCATTTCTTATCCATAAGATAATCTGTCAGCAGAAGATTTGAGGAAAGTGAAGAATGATAGCAAGGCTTATTCTTTAATGTGCAAGGGACTGCCACTACAAGTTTTGTCGAGATTGGATGCATATCAGACTGGTTATACATGTTTCAAGGCACTTAAGTCGATATGTGAAGGAGGAGAACAATTGAGAAGTTTGAAGAAATCAATGTTAAAAAGGCAATTGGAGTTGTTCGAGCATATTAATGGAGAAACAGTACACCAGATGATGAACAGGTTTGTTCACTTAACTACTGAGATGTCAAACCTCGGAGTTAAGACTGAACTTCAAGACTTGAATGATCGATTGTTATGTGCTTTACCATCATCATGGAAGCAAACTGTTACTCTTTTGAAGCATACTGAGAAATTTCCAATGGAATTAGATCTGCTTATTGGAAAGATTGAAGAAGTTGAGATTGACGAAGGATCAAGAAATACTGATAGATCAAGCTCACAAACTCAGTATAAGTATGTGGTAAATCCTGCCAATACTGTGGAGAATGTATTTCTTGCACAAGATGCAATGAAGTTTGAAGAAGATGGTGATTTATTTGTTGGTGCAAGTTTTTACACTGATTCATCATACTTTCCAAGTTCACCAACTTATTCTCAACCTCAATCTCCACCAAGAAATCAAGTTCAAAGTCAAAATGTGAAAACACAATCAGAAAATCAAAGTTTGAATGTTCAAGCCAAGGTGAAAGATGTAATGAACATTCTGTTGCAAGATGATGAGACCAAAACTGCTTTTACAGCGTTTATGGCAAGTTTTCAAGCATATAAAGGAAGTCACTTAAGTCAAATGGACGTTGTCCTTCAAGACTTATTTGAGATGGATCCAGTTGACGTTGAGGAAATGGATTTAAACTGGCAGATGGTAATGGTTGCATATAGAACGCAGAAGCATGCATATGTTAACCGAAGCTACAAGCCTCATGCAAACAAAACTGTTGGTTTTGACAAATCAAAGGCCAGATGTTTTAATTGTAACCAGTATGGTCATTTTTCAAGAGAATGCAAAGCTCCCAAGAATCAGAATTTTAATGACCAAGCTAGTTCAAGTAATCAAGGTCAAGGTCAAAGCTCACAACAGTCTTCAAGCTACCAAAGCAGAAATCAACGTCACTTTCAGAAACCATACCAAAGTCTTCCCATGCCTGAATTGAAAGATGAAGGAAAGAAACCAGAAGACCAAACAAAGGCACTGGTGGTCAGTGTAAAAGATGGTTATGATTGGAGTGCATATGCAGAACAATTCACTTCTGATCTTACATCAAATTTGGCACTAGTGTGTGAAGTCGAAGAAGACTGGTCTGAAGAAGGGGATGGAAAAATGATTGAAGATATGAGTGAAGATGCTGAAGATTATGACTGGAGTGCAAAGTCTGATCCTACTGAAGAATCTGAATCTGAAGTTGCGTTAATGGCTACATCCAGTGAGTCTTCATCTTCTACCGAACAACCAAAGGTTAGTAATGACTTACCCCCTAACTATGTTCCATTGCCCATAGATGTCAAAGAAAGATTATGTTCTGAACAATGCATTCAACAAGTAGAACATTATCGAACTCATTCATTTAAAATTGGTGATAAATTAAGTAAACATGAAAAACTTCATGAACAACTTAAAATTGATCATAAAATTTCTGATGAGAAGATTTTGTCACTAACCGAATCATGGAACAAAACTTTAAAAGAACTGGAACTTGTTACCAAACAACTTGAAGAAATGACAAAGAACTTTGAACAAGAAAAAGTTGCACATGCTGTCACTCAAGTTGAATTGTCAAAAGTTAAAAGTTGTAAAACAATGGTGCAACAACTTGTAAGTGAAAGAGGTAACAAAACCAAAACCGGATTGGGTTTTACTCATGAACCAATGCCAAATTCAATAACTCAAACCTTACCGGAAAACTTTAATGATTTTGATCATTCACCTGAAAATGAAAGAAAATTCCAAGAAATTCAAAGAAGTAAATCCGAGTCCAAAGGATCTGAGGTGTTGATTGAAAGCTTGAAAGAAGAAGATGGTATGACAACTGAAGCTGATGATGAACCTAGCAACAAATCCGAAAACAAATTAGAGCCTGTTCTGATTCAACTTGTTGAGTATCCGGAACTGAATCCGAAGTCAGAAACAGTGAAGGATGAAGGTGAATTTTCAGGATACAATGATCCTGAATACATCAGGTGGAAGAAAGAACAAAAGGCGCAAGTTGCTGATCAGTTGATCAAGAAGCAAGAAGTGAAGAAGGCTGAAGTTTCAACTGCAAAGAAGCAGAAATCGAAAGTAATGAACAATCAATCTGAAACAAAAGAATCAAAAGGCAAAAGTGTCTTAAAATCGAATGATAACACCAAAGTTCAAAGTGTTAAAACTGACAAAGTTAAACCTGTCAAGAAAGTGTCAAAAGGTAAGAACATCAAGTTTGTGTCTGCAGGAACGTTTGATTTGAACGGATCTTATGGTAAACTAATAAATTCTCCAATCAAATCTAACTCTGGTCTGAAAACAGGTTCAGGTCCTAAGACTTCCGCTGTCAATGATAAGAGAATTGAATCTAGAAAGGTAACCAAACAGAACAGTTTAAAATCGAACCAAAGTCCCATGCAATCAAAATCACAAACAAAGTCACCACAAAAAAGCGTTAATCTAAAACCGAATAACCATGATAATGAATCACAATTTGGTTCAACATCAAAAGTTAACAATCGGCTCTTTAGGATTAGCAAGAAACATTGTGAAATTTGTGATAGATATAATCATGCAACTGCTGAATGTTTCTTTAACAGGTACTGCAGTTTCTGTGACAAAAGAAATCATTCTTCAGAAGAATGTTATTAAAACAAATTTTGTGATATTTGTGAAAGAAGGAATCATGACACAAAGAATTGTTTCTTTCGATCAAACTCAACAAGAGAAATAACTCCGTTTTCAAATTTTCAAAATAAATCATTTGGTTTTCAAAATATGAATCAAAGTCATTCTCCAGTTTTGAGAAATTTCAATCGAAACAATTCTGTTTCTAACTTTTCAAGAAATGTGCAGGTTAATAATTTTAAGCCAAGAGCTTTAATGGTAAGAAACCAAAAGTTTGAAATTAACCTTGATCCTAAGCTAGAGGAAAGGTTTAGTGCTTTGAGAAGAAAGCAGTCAATGAACGCCAATGGGCGAAACAATAGTTATCAGCATCAAAATCTCTTAAATGAAACAAATTTTCAAAACGTTCAATATCAACAAGTTACTATTGCAGATAGATTCGGAAAACCCAAGACCGTGTGGGCCTGGGTTGACCAAACTAACTAAGTAATTGTTGAAATGCAGGTACGCCCAAGACCGTGGGTGTAGCCGGCATATGACAGGCAACCATGCCTTGCTTCAGGATTTCAAGCTGAAAAATGGTACACACGTTGCATTTGGAGGTGATGCAGGTGGTAAAATAACAGGAGAAGGAACCGTATCGAATGGGGTCATTAATTTTGATAAAGTCAACTACTGTGCACAGTTGAACTTTAACTTACTAAGTGTATCTCAAATTTGTGATAAATCGTATTCAACTTTATTTGATGATTCTTTCTGTTATATACTCAAACCAGGTTTCAAGATCGACAATGAATGAGTAGTGGTGAAAGCTCCAAGAGATCGTGATGTATACAAGTTGGATATGTCGCAGATTGATGCCGAAACCGAAACTACTTGTCTCATTGCGCATGCTTCAAATGATGAGAGTCAGCTTTGGCATAGACAGCTGGGCCATTCAAACTTCAGAAACATGAATCGTTTGGTGACTGGAAATCATGATGTGGGAATCCCATCGAAGAAATTCTCTACAACTGATCTCTGTCCAGCATGTTTGAAAGGAAAACAGCACCGCATGTCTTTTAAGTCCAAGCCAGAAAACTCCATTTCAAAACCCTTGCAGATGCTACATATGGATCTTTTCGGACCAACAAATGTGCAAAGCATTGGAAAGAAGTCTTACTGTTTTGTCATCATTGACGATTTCACTAGATTTTCTTAGGTTTATTTTTTGCATGTTAAATCTGAAACTGCGGAGTTATTAAAAGAATTTATCATCAAAGTTGAAAATCAGTTGGATTGTAAAGTGAAAATTTTACGAAGTGATAATGGTACAGAATTTAAGAACGTTAATGTTGATTTGTTTTGTGCAGAAAAAGGAATTGCTAGACAATTTAGTGCTCCAAGAACGCCTCAACAGAATGGGGTTGCGTAACGGAAAAACCGGACACTGATTGAAGCTGCAAGATCTATGCTCGCAGATGCCAAAATCCCTATCACATTCTGGGACGAAGCTATTGCTACTGCGTGTTTTGTACAAAACAGGACATTATTGGTTCAGGATAAACAGAAAACATCTTATGAGTTGTTATTTGGAAGAAAACCGAATATTTCATACTTGAAAGCATTTGGTTGTCCTGTAACGATTCTGAATTTAAATGATCATCTCGGGAAATTTGAGTCAAAATCTGACGATGGATTTTTCCTTGGATATTCGTCTGTTTCTAAAGCTTATCGGGTTTTTAATAGCAAAACAAATACTGTTATTGAAACTATTAACGCAAAGTTTTTAGAAAATTCGTTTCCGTCAGTGGCACATGGTCCCGAATGGTTATTTGATTTAGATTCGTTATCAAAATCTTTCAATTCTAACTTATTTGATTTTTCAGGAAAAGCAAGAAAAGAATCAGGTGACTTGGGATGCTTTAGTGACGATTCTGATAATGACGAAGATGGAAATCTCAACTCTGAATATCCATTCATGTCGTTTCATAATCATGATCATGTCAAATCCAGTCAAGCTCCGGGTCCTTCTGGTTCTCAAGAAGATCAAGAATCAAACAATCTTGAAGATGATGTGAATCCGCAAAGTTCTCCTAATGATGGTGGATCTGTTCAGAATCAACCATCATCAGATCCAAATGTTGAAGTTATTCCAGAATCTTTTGATTACTTCATCAATTCACCGGATCAAGTCCCGAATTTCACTCCGCATTCTTCTACCATACTACAAGATCTACCAAATCTGAATACTTCTAATCTGGAGAGTCAAGTGCAAGGAGGTGACATACCAATTCATCGAATTCACAAGAAACATCCTGTCTCTCAGATTATCGGGCCGTTGAATCAGAGAACTACAAGAAGTCAGACTGAACAAGCAAATGTTTGTCTTTATTCGTGTTTTCTATCTCAAGTGGTGCCAAAGAACATTTCAGAGGCGTTGCAAGATAATAGTTGGATTGAAGCCATGCAAGAGGAGTTACTTCAATTTCGCAAACAAGAAGTTTGGAAATTAGTGGACTTACCTGAAGGAGAGAATGCGATTGGTACAAGATGGTTATACAAAAACAAGCCAGACGAACGTGGTATTGTTGTGAGAAACAAAGCGAGACTCATTGCACAGGGATATACTCAGGAAGAAGGCATTGATTATGAAGAGGTGTTTGCTCCGGTCGGAAGACTTGAAGCCATACGCGTTTTTCTTGCATATGCTTCCTTCATGAAGTTTAAAGTATTCCAAATGGACGTTAAAGGCGCTTTTCTGTATGGACCAATTACAGATGACGTTTATGTCAGACAACCTCCGGGTTTTGAAGATCCTGACTATCCTCATCGTGTATACAAGTTGAGTAAAGCTCTATATGGTCTACACCAAGCTCCGAGAATCTGGTATGAGACATTATCCAAGCATTTACTAGAACATGGATTCACAAGAGGTCAGATTGATCCAACTTTGTTTATGAAGAGGGAGAATGAAGAACTCTTATGTGTTCAAGTTTATGTGGACGATATTATCTTCGGATCAACCAGTGCGTCAATGTGCAAAGAATTTGAGGAAATCATGAAGTCTAGATTCCATATGAGTTCAATGGGGGAGATTAATTTCTTTCTTGGATTACAAGTAAAACAATCAGCTGACGGAATTTTCATCAATCAATCAAAATTCGTTGAGAAGTTGTTGAAGAAGTTCAAGATGCAAGATTGTCAGACTATTCGAACTCCATCTGATGTGAATTGCAAGATTCAGCCGGATTCGAAAGGCAAATCCGTGGATCAAACACTATACAGATCAATGATTGGTTCACTGATGTATCTTACTGCATGAAGGCCAGACATCATGTATGCTGTATGTGTGTGCGCAAGATATCAGTCTGATCCAAAAGAGTCGCATCTTGTTGCTGTGAAACGTATATTCAGATATCTTAAAGGGAAACCGAATCTTGGGTTATGGTATCCTTATGAAGGAAATTTTGAATTATATAGCTATTCTGACAGTGATTTTGGTGGTTGTGCTCTTGACAGGAAATCGACAACTGGTGGATGTCAATTTCTGGGTCCTAGACTTGTCTCTTGGCAATGCAAGAAGCAGACCAATGTTTCTGTATCCACAGCTGAAGCAGAGTATATCGCTGCATCTGCAGGATGTTCTCAAGTTTTGTCGTTACAAAACCAATTGCTTGACTACGGGTTTAACTTTCTAAAAACTCCTATTTACATAGACAATACTGCTGCTATGTTTATTACTGCTAATCCTGTTCCACACTCAAAAACCAAACATATCGAAATTCGATATCATTTTTTAAGAGACAACTCTGAAAAAGGTTTAATAATTTTGATTAAAGTTCATACCGACAAACAACTGGCAGATCTTTTCACAAAATCATTTTTGTCAGGCCGGTTTGAATTCTTAATTCAATCCATAGGATTAATCAATCATGAGTGATTCTATTTTTCGAAAACAAAACAAAAAAAAATAAAAAAAAAATAAAAAATAAAATAAAATAAAAGCCAAAAATAAAATAAGTTGATGTCATATATTGATTCCGTTGTCTTTTATTTTATGTTTTGCATTGTGAGTGTGCATGAAAAACAAAAAGCAAAAACAAAATATAAAAGCAAAAAGAAAAGAAAATATCATGTCATAAGAATCTATATTGCAAAACGTGAGAAATGATAGTTACACTAGACATTATTTGTTACATCATTTTTAATAAAGACTGATGAATGTTAATTGATGTGCTAGACAGCTCAGGCAATTAGACTGAACAAGTAAGTTGATTGTTGACAAACATAAACTTAATAATCTTTGTGTTAAGTTCCATTGTTATACATGTCTAGATATATATCTTTTAATACATTGCTTGTGATGATAGTTGTGCATGATCGGGTAACGATGTAGTCTATTCAGTGTGATGAACCGCATCGTGAGCTTCTTTGTTGTGGTACCCACAGACCTGAAGTCTGACACGAAGTCTCTTTTGAGCTTCAAGGTGCAGCAAAAGATTCCCAAAGATGGAACAAAAAGAGTCCCAAATGAGGACCATCACCAAACAAATTCCAAAAAGGAATTCAGAAGATTCCCAAGGGGAACGATAGGAAAGAAAAATTCCCAAAGATGGAATTAAAAAGAAGTCCCAAAGTGGACCAAATCCGAACAGAACCCAGATTCCACACTGTTTATGACTGTAAGTGACCAGTTTTTGTGCAATATGCATTCAGGTAGTGTTTGATAAGGAAATATGTTGACATATGTATACTTGTGGGTCACATAAGTCATTCTAATCGAACCTTAAATATCATCATGATACTGAAAAAGTAAGTGTGTCAACTCGAGCTAATTGGTATGTTTTCATATCATCACTCAATCAAACATAAGTCAAATGTCTATTCAAAAACTTGCAAAACATGTTCAGATAATGTGTGGTATGATCTCACTGCGATATTTTGATTCATTGCATTGCATATGTATTTACTTTAATGTGTGTGCTTTGTGTGTGCAGGCATATGGAATCATTATTGACACATCGACATCCTTGTTAAACTTAAAAATTTCAAGAAATTTCAAGTTTAGGGGGAGAATAATTTGAAGAAAAATATCTACAAAAGATCCAAAAATATTTTGAATAAGTGTTTTGAATGAACAAGATTATGTGGTATGAAAAGCAAAAGTATTGGATATGTTAAAAACAAACCCAAGGTCATGCAATGTGATTTTCAGAAATTGCTTCGGGATATAGAAAAATTGGTCGTGCAAAAACATCTTTGAAAAAGAAAAAGAAAAATGAATTTAATTGGAATTTATGTTATTGCTTGTTTAATGTTGTTGATAATTAATGTGACAAATTCTTTTTAAGGATATCTTGTCTAATTAATATGTCGAGAATGTTTGCAGGTGCAATAAATGCCGTTGAAAAAGTCAACAGACGAGAAAAGTGAAGAAAAATCGCAAAGTGTTATAGCCGGGCAAAGATATCAGATACAACTGTTCTGCCGGGTAATGAACATACTGTTCAGCCGGGTAATGTTGTGAGTTTGATACAAGCCGGGTGATTGAGAAAAAGATGGAAGATATTATGACTACTGTATAGCCGGGCAATGAACATGTCAAATACAGCCGGGTGAAGGTCATAGATATCTGCCGGGTGACAAATGTTCACTATACTGCCGGGTAATGAAGAAAAGCATGTCGGGTGATATAGAAGATAACTATGTTGCCGTGTGAAGAACTATGTTGCCGTATGAAGAACTATGTTGCCATGTGAAGAAGAAAGCATGCCGGGTGATAAGGAAAGCAACTGTGTTGCCGGGTGATGAAGAAAGCAAGCCGGATAAAAGAAAAGCAACTGTGTTGCCGGGTGATGAAGAAAGGTTGCCGGGTGATGTTTGAAGACTACTATTCTGCCGGGTGATGAATAAAACCCATCAGGTGTAGTTGTTCCTAACCTTTACCCGTCACTACAGTGACTTACCCGTTTCTACAGTGTTTGACCCGTCAAGTATGTTTCACATGTTGTGACTTGTCTCAACAGTACATGACCCGTCACTACAGTACATGACACGTATCAACAGTGCTTGACCCGGCAAGGCTTATTGGGCTTTTTTAAGCTTGCCCGTCCCATGTTGTTGACCCGGCACCTCAAGTTTGACCTAATTCTTAAACGATATAAAAACCCGCCTCTTCACAAACACTTATCATTTTTCACATTCACTTTCAAGCAAATCCCCTGTACTTAAATCGTTTTGATTATCATATTCAGTCGTTATTCTGTAACAAGAGTAATCGATTGAATAAGGTATTGTCCTTGTGATTTTTTCTTGATAAACCTGCAAATCGACCGATAAAATGAAAAACGATGATGAACAGTGTTTTTGATCATTGAATCGACACTTTGATTGTGTGTGTTAAAACCAAAATCGAATGTTGTTTTAAGTGTAAAACCTGTCGATCATTAAGAATCAATCATTCATTTGCACCAAAACACCTTAAAACCAACTGAATCAATCAAAATTGTCATAACTGTTAAAACCGCCATTAATGAACTTTGAAAGCTCTTAAATGTTAAACTTCAAAATGATGAAATGTGTGTTAAAAGTGACAAATCCATGTTAAAACTGAACTAAAACATGTTAAACAACTTCACTCTATAACTTTCAAATTTTGTGGTATTAAGTGTTAAACTGTTAAAATTGATGAATGTTGTATAATCATTAAAATTCAAAGTTGTTTTGATCAAAATGATGAAAATCAGTTTGTTAGATCAATTTAGGGTTAAAATGATTATATGAATGTTTTTCTTCTTAACTTTTGTTCATACACTTATGAAAAATTTGATATGTTTTTAATGAAGAATCTAACACATTTGTCTTGTTTATGTTTTGTGTTTGTTTTGACAGATGGAGAATCTAAAGTTTGAGCCCAAACACAATTTGGTGGCATGTCTAGATGAATCTATCCCTGAAACTGATGGTTACAGAGATATGATCAAGTTTATAAAGAGGACAAAGTATGTGTATGCTATGTGTGCCAAACCGGTCATATATGCAAGGCTGATTAAGAGTTTTTGGAGAACAGCAGAAGTGATCAGAGATGATAATGGTGTTGCTGTTGTTCGAGGAAATATTGCTAGTGATATGGTGTTGACAGTGTCTGAAGAAGCAATCAGAACTGCCTTGAGAATAGATGATGACGAAGTTGGAATGAATGATGAATTGACTATGACTGAGTGTCAATCGTGTTTTGTGAATATGGGTCATCCACCTGTATTTCCAAAGTCACAGTTTTATAGAGCAAAGTTGGGAAAGAAGTTTAAGTTGCTGTGTTATGTTGTCCAACAGTGCATGTCTAGGAGGAGTGCAGGTTTTGACAACTTCCCATCAGATATAGCATCACCGATTGTTGCCATAGCTGAGAATAAACCATTCAATATGTCAAGATGGATCATGAATGGATTTGTATTTAATTTGGTAAAGGGCAAGAGGTTTAAGTTTCTCATGTACCCGAGATTCTTACAACTGATGATCAATGTTGTCTATCCTATCATCAGAACTGAAGGTTATGTTGGAGGTATATTATATACTGAGGACATGAACGATCTATCTTACAGAAAGATGAGTATCGGGAATGTGCCTAATATGGACTTATTTGACTATATGAGAGATATAGCAAATAATGAAGAAGATGTTGAAGGTGTTTACCATCACATATCACATGGAGAGATTGTAAATCCTCATGATTTGGTGGATGAGATGCCTGATAATTTGTTAGATGATGATAAGTACTTTGCTCGTCATCCAGAGGATGAAAATGAGTCTGAGAATGAAGAAGAAGATGATGGTGATGATGGTGAAAATGGTGACAGTGACAGTGGTGATGGTCAAGATGATGATAATGATGATGGTGGTAATGAAGGTGCTGAATCTGAATCTAATTCAGAGGAGGCAGAGATTGTTGAAACAACTGAACCGATGGAATTGGAGACTGAGAATGTTGAAAACATTGAGCCTGTTGTGATAGAAGAACCTGTTGAGGTTGCTTCTGTTGAAGAAGAAGTAGTTGCTGAAATTCCAAAGGATATTACTGTTCAGTATGTTAGAAGAAAAAGATCGAAACCAGTAATAGAGTCTGTGACTGTAGAGGAACCGAATGTGATTGAGACTGAAGAGATAGATGTAATTCAGATAGCTCAGGAGGTAATGGCCGAAGCTGAAACTATTGCACAGATAGTTGAGGAAGCTGATGCTGGCGTTACTGATCCTATCCCTGTTGATATTCCCACCACATCATCCCCCATTGCAGAAAATATTGAACAAGGTTTGGAGTCTTCACCAAATTTTGTGACAAGTGTTGATGAAACAGAGAATGAGAAAAAGATTGCTGAGTTAGAAGAGATGGTACAAAAGTTGATAGAGGCAAATGAAATGTTGAAAGCTTCTAATGAGAGGAAAAAGAAAAGATTTGAAGAATTTTGGGATATTCATAATCAAAACTTGAAAACTTTCAAAGAGTTGGATGCAGATCACCTTAAATTGAAGATTGAGCATGATGAGTTGAAAGATAAATATGATAGATTGAAAGAGGAGCATGATAATCTGAAGTATGATTATACTGAGTTGAAGGCTGAATGCAATACATTGGAGGATGAAAAAGAAATGTTGGAGAAATGGCTGGAAGAATCCAAACCGAAGAAATCGGGTTCAACATCTGATGAAGATTTTTCAGATGAAGTTGTTGAAACGACTGAAGCAACTCAAATACCAAAAGTTTATCTGACTAGAGCACGAGGTACTACAAATGTTGGTATAAGGGTGGAATCTCCAATCATCATTCCCGATGAAGCTGTTGCTGAAACTGTCAATACGGACAAAGCTGAGGGAAAAAGGAAGCTAGATGCAGTTCCAGAAATAATGGGTGATGAAGGCAGTTCGAAAAAGGCAAAACTGGATGAAACAGTGCAGATTGAGCCGATTCAATCTGTAGCTGTAATTGAAGCTGATATAGCTAAGACTGTTGATGAGATTGTGACTGATGATGTAATTGAAAAACCAGTTCAGATTGAGCCGATTCAATCTAAAGCTGCTGTTGTTGTAGAAGTACCTGAAACTGCTGAATCTATTGAAAAAGTATCTGAAGTTGTTGAAGTTATGGAAAATGTGCCTGAAATTGTACCTGAAGTTGCAAATCAGTTTGAGCCGGTTCAAACTGACAATGCACCTATGATTGAAGCTTTGGATGATTTGGATGATATAGACTATACTGAATCTGAAAATGAAGCTGAGCCAGAAACTAATGTTGTTGAAGAGATTCCAGATGATTTAGATCAAAGATTTGCTTATCTTGAGAGGATGAAGTATAATTCTGTGTTTTTGAATGGGTTGACTGTGAGCCAGATAAATGAAGAATATGAAAAGTGTTTGATTGCCCAAGACAAAACCGAAGCTGATAAAAAGGAATTTATTATTGAGATGGGTGAATGGACTCCATTGCAAGAAAGTTTGAATATAGAAGATTTGCCTCCAACTGAATTGTATCACCAAAATCCGGAAGAAATGTCAAGTACAGATATGCGTAGTTGGCTGAGCTCAAGAAATTATCCGTATAGGACTCTGAAGAGGTTGAAATCTGAGTCACTGAGGAAGATTGTTGTTAGCTTTATGAAGACCGAAAAAATGTACAATCGTATGTTTTATTTGGACTACAACAATCCTCAATACTTCGAGCTGACAAAGAGATATAAAGTTCTTGGACCGAAGGAGATACCGGTGATGGCTTTACCTGAAAATGCTCACAAGAAAAGGCACGAATTGATGGATAAGTTTCAAAGTGAAGTCAAATCTTATAACATACCGATGGATGTTCGTGAATCATGGCATAAATCAGCCACAGCAGGTGATGTGGTGAGGTCACTGCTGAGTAAGGGTCAGTCAATCGCTGAATTACTTGATTCAATGATTGTGCCGGAAAAGAACAAGAAGGTGAAGATAATTGCATGGAAATACGATGAAGTGTTTGATGCATTTATGATAAAGAGAGTTAATGGTTTATGTGACGTATATCATTACTACTCTAGCATTTTTAAGTTGGAAGTTCAAGATCTGAAAGAATTGCACAAACTCAGGTTGATAAATCACACGCATGCTGAGCGTGGTGATAAATGTGCAATGCTGCTTGATACCGGGATAGCCAGACCACCAAAGTATCTTGATTTCAGAGGCCAACAAGAAGATACAGCGTATGTACAATCGAAGAAAGAAAGAAAGAAAAAGAGATTGGTTGTCAGTGAAGATATGTATTTGGAAGAATTTTCGGATGAGTACTTTGATAAGGTGACGAATCCAGGATTGAAAGTGATTGATGGTTCGCAAATGACAAAGCCTATACTTAGAGTCTTCTATAATCAAGAAACCTTTGAGTTGAAGCTTGTTCGGAATTTGGAAGATTGGGATAAAGACATGATTACTCTATTTAGTACTTTTGAGTTGAAGCTGCTTCATCCATCCTATATTGATTATCTAAGAAGTTGCAGAATGGAGAAGTGTAAAGATAAACTTGCTGAAGCTGATAGGAAGTTGTTCGTGGTGATGATAGAAGTGATAGCTGCTGCAACTGAAAAGATTCGTGTACGAAAGGCATTGCTGAACTCTAATCTTGTGAGGGTCGACATACCAGAGATAGAGTTTATGAGAATATCTGGAAGAGGAACGCTGGAAGTGCAAGTCAAGGGGAAGGAAATGCCGTTTGAATTTTATGCTAAAATTGACTTTGCAGGTTTAAATCTGGATTCTCTAAGACGCATGAATGCCTGCCCAATTCTGACTAACGAGTCCAAGCCGAGACAAGCAAAGATTGCCGAAAAGTTCAAGTCTTGCATAGAAGAAGCATTGAAGGAACAAGAAGAATTTAAAGGAAAAGAGCTGCTGAATGTCAAAGACGAACCAGAAGATTGGTAGAAAGAGATTGATGTTGAACAAAGAAGAAAAAGATCTGAAGTTTTTGCTGAAGAATCAAAGATAAATCTTAGGGGGAGTACTGTTAGGGTTATTTCCTAGTTAAGATTTACTTTGTATTTTGTTTATATGTTTGTGTATAGTTTAGGGTCTATTTTGTTATATTCCTTAAACTTGTATTTTGTTGCTTTAAAGCATGTAGTGAGAGAGTGTGAGGAGAGAGGCTAGATCACCATTACACGTTAGAGAGAGAGTTAACTGTGTGTGATTTATTTCTCCTGCACTTGTACTATAAATTTGCTTTGATCATCAATATACAAAAAGAATTATTAGCATGAATTGTGTTTGTGATTGAACTGTTTGTTTGTGCGAATTATTCTGATCATTGTGAGTAATATTAATGATCCAATTGAACCTATCACAAAATTTGACTTAGACAAAATTTTTGGACTTAGATTTGTGAACGATTAGGTCCTGTGCAGCCGTGTGAAGGCAATTTTGTCTAGATGGGTGAAGAATTTGTAAGAAAAAGGTTGTACTGTTCAGTCGGGTGATAGATATTTCAGCCGGGTGAGGGTACTGTTTAGCCGTGTGAAGAATCTTTCAGACGGGTGATCAACTATTCAGCCGGCTAAACAACTTTGCTGTCGTGTGATCAACAACTGTTCAGCCGGGTCAACCATTTCTGTCGTGTCAAGTTCTAGCCGGGTCAAGTTTTTCAGCCGTGTCAAGTGTTACTGTTCAGCCGTGTAACTGTTCAGCCGGGTAACATACTTGCCGGGTGAAGATTACAAGTGTTGAAGATTAACAACTGTTGAGCCGTGTGACTGTTTAGACGGGTGAAGTTTTTCTCAGCCGGGTGAAGAAGAAAAGCTACTGTTCAGCCGGGTGAAGAAGAAATTTTCACTGTTCAGCCGTGTGACTCAATTTTAGTGGTTTCAAACCTTGTTATCTTATCTTGTTATTGTTTACTTGTCTTTATTTTAGTATTTTAACTATTTCTTTTCAAAAAATCATTAAAAACACAAAAATATTTTCTTTAAAAATTGTTAAAATGGCACCTAATGATGATTCTGATAACCGTGTTCCTAGATTGGTTAATCGTGCAGATTTCAAGAACTGGACAATCAGATTGAAGCATCATATATGCTCTATTGACAATGATCTTTGGAAGTCAATTGATAAAGGTCCTCACATTCCTACTCAGACTGCTCCTGATAGTGCGAGTACCTACACCAAAGACTCTACTGAACCTTATCCAGAAGATAATTTATCTGCTGAAGACTTACGAAAGGTCAAGAAAGACAGTAAGGCTTACTCTTTGATGTGTAAGGGATTGCCACTTCAAGTGTTATCAAGATTGGATGCTTATCAAACTGGCTAAACATTTTTCAAAGCATTGAAATCAATCTGTGAAGGAGGAGAACAGTTGAGAAGTCTCAAGAAGCAAAAACTGAATAGACAACTGGAGTTATTTGAACATATTGCTGGAGAATCTGTGCACCAGATGATGAATAGGTTTGTTCATCTGACTACTGAAATGACAAATGTTGGTGCAAAGACAGATCTTCAAGATTTGAATGACAGTTTGTTGTGTGCTCTTCCATCTTCATGGAAACAGACTGTTACTCTACTGAAGCATACTGAAAAGTTCCCAATGGACTTAGATCTGCTCATTGAAAAGATCGAGGAAGTAAAGATTGATGAAAGTTCTAGAAATACTGACATATCAGGTTCACATGCTCAATACAAGTATGTTGTAAATCCTGCAAACACAGTGGAGAATGCCTTTCTTGCACAAGATGCTGCAAAAACTGATGAAGAGGGTGATTTATTTGTTGGTGCAAGCTTTTATACTGATGAACATCTTATTTGAAAATCAAACGCAATCAGAAAATAAAAGTTCGACTGTTCAAGCAAAAATAAAGGATGTGATGAACATCTTGTTACAAGATGATGAAACAAAGAATGCATTTACTGCATTCATGGCAAGCTTTCAAGCTTATCAAGGAAGTCATCTGACTCAAATGGATGTCGTTCTTCAAGACTTATTTGAAATGGATCCTAATGACGTTGAGGAAATGGACTTAAATTGGCAAATGGTGATGGTTGCATATCGAACTCAGAAACATGCATATGTTAACCGAAGCTACAAGCCACATGCAATCAAGACAGTTGGTTTTGACAAATCAAAGGCCAGATGTTTCAACTGTAACTGCTATGGTAATTTTTCTAGGGAATGCAAGGCTCCTAAGAATCAGAACTATAACGATCAAGCCAGTTCAAGTGGACAGAATCAAGGTCAAGGTCAAAGCTCGCAACAGTCTTCAAGCTATCAACAGAGAAATCAACGTTTCTTACAAAAACCATATCAAAGTCTTCCAATGCCAAAACTGGAAGATGAAGGCAAGAAGCCAGAAGATCAGACCAAAGCACTGGTGGTTAGTGTGAAAGATGGATATGACTGGAGTGCTTATGCGGAACAGTTTACATCTGATCTTACTTCAAGTTTGGCATTAGTTTGTGAAATTGAGGAAGATTGGTCTGAAGAAGGGGAAGGTAAAGTGTCTGATACTTTCAGTGAAGATACTGAGGAATATGATTGGAGTGCAAAAGCAGATCCTGTTGAAGAATCTGAACCAGAAATTGCGCTGATGGCTACATCCAATGAGTCTCCATCATCTGCTGAACAACCTAAGGTTAGTACTGAATTACCCCCTAACTATGTTCCTTTACCTGGTGATGTTAGAGGTAGGTTATGTTCTGAACAATGCATTCAACAAGTAGAACATTATCGTACTCATTCTTTTAAAATTGGTGATAAATTAAGCAAACATGAAAAAATTCATGAACAACTTAAAATTGATCACAAAATTTCTGATGAGAAGATATTGTCACTTAAAGAATCATGGAACAAAACCTTAAAGGATTTGGAACTAGTAACAAAACTGTTGGTCCATAATGATCGTGATTTCAGTGCTTTGTTGACTTGTTTAACACAAATATGTCAAATACTTGAAGAACAAAGAGTAAAAGTCCAAATAACCCAATAATAAGATCTAACACACAATCGAGGTTAATAAGCTACAATGATAAGTAAGATAAGCTCCTAGCACCTCAATAGAACGATTACACAACACAAATCAGTGAAGAATAGCTTGAGTAAAAGATGTGCAAAAGTTCTCTAAAAGTGAAGATAAGGTTACAATATATAGGTGTTAGGTTCGCTGATAGATTCGCTCTAGCGAATCTATCCAGCGAACCAACACAGGTTCGCTGGGCACATAGGTTCGCCCAGTCGACACCTAGATACAAAAGACATGTTGACCTGCGGGCGAATCAATAGATTCGCCCGTAGGTTCGCTAGAACTAATAACATTACAAGTCAAACAATTACATACAAAAGTAACACCGACAAGCCGGTGAGTCCAACCTATACATAGTGACTATCAATACTCCCCCTAGGTTGGACCTCACCTGGGGAAGTCTTCTGATTAGCTCCGTCTTCATTGGCTTCAAAGATGTTCGATGAACGCTCCTGCCCTTTCTTTGATCCCGGCCATTGGGTTTGTATAATCTTCAGTTCCGGCCTCATCTTCACTTAGATTTAGCATTGAATCCACAAATTCTGTATCAGCGACCTCTGAATCAGGCTCAAGATGAACTGTTGTTTCCGCCTGTATCTCTGCTGTTGGCTCCTCGCTTGCAACCTCCAAATCAATCACTTCGACAGGTTTCTCAAACCTCTGTTCAATAGATCGATCAAGCTGTCTTGTCAGATCATCCATGTCCATTTTCAGGTCATCCGTCCTCCTCAACCTCTCATTTACAGCTTTTAGCTCAGCACGAATCCCCCGGGCTTTATTAGCAACCTTCACAAACAGGTTTGCTTCAGCAGCAGTGTCATCTCCAGCCCCGTGCTTAATTCTGTTCTCGCAAAGCACCTTCAGATCCTCATCACTGAAGGAGAAGACCTCCATCGGATCAAATAGTCGTATTTCTGGACGGTCATCTCCACTTAGTCTGACAACTGCCTCTCCAGTGCTGTTATCATAGAACCATTTGTTGAAATTCTGCAATCTGGGCGGCTGAGTGTCTGGGACCCTGACCCTCGTCATCACTTTCGGAGCATCTATTTTCAGCACGATCTTGCCCTTCCATGACACCCAATGTTTATCCACCTTCTGCCTCAACCTCTTCGGTTTTTGATATCCAAACTCAACAAAATCTGACTTGGCAGCTTCCCTAATTGCAGACTCAAACGCACAAGCCCTACCACTATCTTCTTTCCCGAGTAGAGGTAGCTCAGCCAGTCTTCTCAAGTCCCAACGAGGAAAGGTGGCGAAATGTTTCCGGTTCTTGACATACGTAATGTCACCACCCCTCCTTTTAATCATATACGCCTCCACCAAACAGTTGTACTTCCATGCTATGATCTGTCTATCTTGCTGTTTGGTGTTGGGTTCATCTAAGTGTTGGAATATCGGAACCTCAGGCACCACTTCTTCTTCCTTCCTGAACCATTCAGATTTGTCTAACTCAGCGTGCTCAAACTGATAACTCATCCCTTTTTCTTCCACCTTATACATTTCCGGCTCTTCATCCAAATCTTCTTCACTATCTTCATCAATATCAGTATCAGGTTCATCAACCAATGTATAATCCACCCCAGATCCACCTACAACTTCATCTCCTTCAAATACGTCCATATCAATCCCCATTTCTTCATCAAACTCTTCCTCCACGGCTTTTCCCTTTCCTTTATCACCAAAATCAACATCCATTAACGGATATTTTGTAATATCCGTCAAGGAGTTCAGTTCCGCCTCAGTCATAGCTGGTTCAGTTCCAGCATTTTCTTTCAAATCATTCAGCTCTTTGAAGATCCTTACTAACAAACATTGCTGATCTTTCATCATCCGACCCATCTCATATATCACCGTTGATTTTTCGGCATCCTGTTTCTCCAGTTCTTCATGTTTATATTTCAGCTCAGCCAGATCAGCTTCCAGTTTCTCAACAACCCCCTTTAAGTTATCAGCTGATGCACCCGATGTACCCCCAGTATCATGCCTAGCCTTCTTTGAACCTTCAGGTTGAGTATCAGACTTTCTCTTCGTCCTCAGTTCTCTGCCGGCATCAATTTCATCTTGAATCTCATCCACCTCCCGTTCAAACGAATAATCTTTATCCTTGGCCTAGGGTTTCCGTTTCCTGATCTTCTTTTCAATCACCTCTATATTTTCTCCACCTCTTTTCCTTTCCGACTCGATCAACCTCTGTATATATGCCCATCGGTCAGCAGTATACATATTCTCCCACAAATAAGAAATTCTTCCCACACAATCAGCTCGCACAGATTTACAATCCTTGAAGATTCTGGGATGCATATCCCAGATTTCCAATTCAGCACCCTCCACCGGCAGGTTTGGTAGTTTATCATTCAGAATCATCTGAATGAATCTGGGATACATTAGCCATTTTGCCCCCTTGCTGGCATGGATGTTCTCGAGCATGTAGTTGTAAATCAACTTCGCAAGATTAGCTTTTTGCCCTCGGCAAAACAGCATCATCGCTCGAGCCCAGTCCAAGTTCAGCCCGTCCGTACCTCCCTTCCTGTGATCCAGGCACATAATGAACACATGTGCTATATATCTCCATTCCTGGATCAGGTACGACTTCACAAATTCCATCTTTTTCTCTCCGGGCATCGGACCCTCATATCCCGCTGTCCGGAATGCCCCATAAACTTCTTCAGCTGTCATACTCACCTCTTCACCAACATCATCCTCTAACCTCAAAATTCTAGCCAAATCTGCTTCAGTAAACGCCAAGTCTTGGCCACAGACATTGGCACAGATACGTGACGGCTGTACCGACACGTTCATGATCGCAGTTCGCCAAAAGTCCCGAACGTGCGTCTCATATATGGTGGGTGAGTGAGAGATGGCATGATGTATATGTGACGACTTCAGCCATATGATAGCGTCTCTATAGCTGCTGGCCTTTTCAAAGTTTTCGTCGAGTAAATCACACATGTTGTGCTTTTTCTCGAAGAATAAAGTCGACATTTTGCCTGAAAAATAAACGGAGATTGATCAGAAATGAAGATTTGAAAATCAGAAAATAGATTCGCTGGATATTAGGTTCGCTGGTATAGCGAACCTGAGATTTTGGCACCAGAACCTATAAATTCGCTGACATGAAAAATCAGTCATTGTTGTCGAGCGAATGTATAGGTTCGCTAGAAACAGTCGGGCGAATCTATGTTGTTGCGCGGGCAGCATAACGACATAGGTTCGCTCGATGTCTTGAACTTTCGTTCAGGTTCGCCAGAAGAACACTTAGGTTCGCTGGAAACCCTAGTTTTTTCAAAAACGGCCGAAATCACATTCAGTTCATCATTAACAGGCATTTAAGGCAACAATCAGGTAGTATAATCACAAGATGAGGCGATTATGAAGTAAAACCCTAACATCTAACATACAATCAGCCTTTTTTAAACACAACATAATCAAGAATCGACAGATTTAACAGGTCAAATGAACGATTAAGAGTATAAAACACAGATTAAGATGAAAACGATTGCATACCGCACACTTAGATGATGTTTAATGTAAGAAAAGGTCGTGAAATAGTGAGAATCGAACGTTTGGTGTTTTGAAATTGAAAAGCGTCTTGCTACAGTACAGATGGACAGCGAAAAAGTGAGAAAAATTCGCTGCCACTGTATATATATACAACCATAGATTCGCTGGCAGACAGGCCAGCGAACCTTAGGTTCGCCGGAAGACCAAAAGACAAAGTCTCCGACTGGTTCGCTAGCAGGTTCGCTGACACAAAAACAAGGCTGTTTCATGTCAGCGAAACAAGGAGAGACCGGGCGAACCTTAGGGGGACGAGCGAACCTGTAGGTTCGCTTTAGGTTCGCTAGACAAACAGCAAAAAAAATATTTTTGGATTTTCTTAAAAATTTAAAAGACTTTGTAAATCCGTGAAAACGTCCCACGACATCAACGCTCCAAAACTAAACATATATACATATGATCCTAATATTTTAAAATAAAATAAAGTAAAGTGAAATAAAATAAAGTAAAAATAAAATAAAAATTAGAATGACAGGAGACGGTTTTAAACGCTAGAAAGGATATATATTCTTCATGATGTTTTGAGTAGAATCTGGAGAATCATCGATTGGCGGGATTGCAGATATGTTTGTCCATTTAAACCCATGCCGTAGTCCTTTCAACAAGAGATCAGCAGCTTCTTTTATCATGTTTTCGGTTTGATTGAAGAAACTCAGACAATTCGGTCCCCACAGACATCTAGGTAAAAAGAACAAGTTCTGTCATCAGGGTATATCTGAGCAATACTATTGACTTTGCTTGAAATTCAAAGATCAACTTTTGAATGTTGACCGATGCATTTGTTTCTTTTGACACTTGTGCAATTTTTGCATCTTTTCTTTGTGAGTGGAGCTTGTCAGCAATTGATTCATTTTGAATACAATGCGACTTATTATTTGGGAAACTCAAATAGTCTAGAGCTCCAGGTCTATACTCACGTATAACAGAGGAGATAAACATTTGAGCATGCTCGGTGAATCTTCAGGTCAATACTTCCGTATAGCAGAGAAGATCCACCAACTCCAGATCAATACTTTCGTATATCAGAGGAGTTAAGCACTTGACACAAGACGTTCTGAGGAGTTAACAAGTAACTCACTCAGAGGCTTTTCCGAAGAGCATCACTAGCAGCCTTTTATTTATTTATTTATTTATTTTTTTTTATTTTTTTTTTTTTTGTTTTGTTTTGCATACTAGAAACTCGATTCGGGGATAGGGCGAGGGTGATTTGGGATTTTTAGGGAATTTAGGACAAAGATTTGAAGATCAAGACAAAGATTTGACGCTCTCATCCCATTTTTGACAGAACCATTATCTTTGTGCAGTCCAATCATGTCAAGGGGATAATCCTTGTTGTTGAGATCTTGAGCGTTATGTTTGGCTGCACAATCACTGTTTACTTTGTATTCGGGCTGAGCCTATCTGACATATCCCAAACGCAATGCTTCTGACCTCCTTCAACGACTTTTCAACATCAATCAAAACGGAGATCCTGAAATAGCAAAATTTGAAAAACTATAAATAGTTTATCTTTTATATCTTTCAGATTTTCTAAATATATATATATACAGAATTTAAAAGAAAAAGAAAAGAAGATGAAATAAAATAAAGTAACGGAGCAAAGAATCGAGTGACCCACGGATTTTTCAAAGAAGATAAAGACCCGATTATTTACAAAGACCAGATTATTTACATATTTACAAAAGGATTCTCACAGAAAAAGGTTTTTAAAAGGATATAAGTCCAAGCATGGAGATCAGTTCATAAAAACGTGGTTTATCAAAGGTTTTCGTGAAAAGATCAGCTTTTTGCTTTCTAGTTTCGATAGGAATAATATCAATAAACCCCTTTTCCTGTGCATCCCTGATTGCATGAATTCTTGTTTCAATGTGCTTGGTTCGAGTGTGATGAATGGGATTCTTGGCGATTCCAACAGCAGCTTCATTGTCACAGAATAGTGGCGTATGAAGAAAGTTGATGCCATAATCCATCATCTGATGTTGAATCCACAGCACTTGGCAACAGCAACTTGACGCAGCTATGTATTCTGCTTCTCCTGTGGACAGGGAGACGGTTGTTTGCTTCTTGCTTTGCCATGAAACAAGACATTCTCCAAGGTATTGACATCCACCAGTGACTGACTTCCTGTTAATCCTGCAACCAGCATGATCACTATCAGAAAAAGCATGTAAATCAAAGTTCCCACCTTTTGGGTACCAAAGTCCCAAACGAGAGGAACCCTTAAGGTAACGGAAAATTCGTTTGACAGCTTTTTCGTGTGATTCTTTTGGATTTGCTTGGAAACGAGCACAGTAACACACGGCAAATGTAATATCCGGACGACTTGCAGTCAGATACATGAGAGATCCGATCATCGAGCGGTACCGATGAGCATCCACAGGATTCCCATTATCATCGGAAGTAAGGCATGTTTGAGCAGTAAAAGGAATTAGTTCAGGAGAAGAGTCATCCATGCCAAACTTCGTGAGGATTTCTTTGATATATTTCTCTTGGTGGATTAGAATCCCATCAGGCTTTTGCTCCACTTGCAGCCCCAAGAAGAAACACATCTCCCCCATTATAGTCATCTCAAAACGATCCATCATCACCTTCTCAAATTCTCTACACAACCCTTCATTAGTCGAACCAAAAATGATATCATCAACATACACCTGAACGATCAGCAGCTCGCCATCCACCTCCTTCTTGAATAATGTCATATCTATACTCCCACGTGAGAAACCCTTACTGAGGAGATACTGTGTCAGAGTTTCATACCAGATTCTTGGAGCTTGATGCAACCCATACAACGATTTGTCAAGCTTGTAAACCTTTGACGGGAAATCAGGATCCTCGAAGCCTGGTGGTTGACACACGTAGATCTCTTCATCGATGTCTCCGTATAGAAATGCACATTTCACATCCATCTGATAAACCTTAAAGTTTTTGTTCGCAGCATGTGCAAGAAAGATTCTGATGGCTTCCAGGCGAGCGACTGGAGCAAAAACTTCGGTATAGTCAATTCCCTCCTCTTGGGCAAAACCTTGAACAACCAGTCTCGCTTTATTTCTAATTACAACACCACGATCATCTGGCTTGTTCCGAAAAACCCATTTAGTGCCGATTGGACACTTGTTAGGAGGAAGATCAACCAGTTCCCAAACTTTGAGCTTCCTGAATTGCTGCAGTTCCATCTGCATGGCATCTACCCAACTCGGATCTTCAAGTGCCTGTTTATAATTCTTTGGAACGACTTGGGACAGAAAGGCAGCATAAAGACATTCATTAATCAAACCGCTCTGACTCCGGGTTCGCACACCATCGGTAATAGATCCAATGATATAATCGTGAGGATGGTTTTTCAGGGTTTTGAAGTCAGTGTTGAGTAGTAGAGGATTTTGATCGTTTGAGGGTGTTTGATTTGATGGTTGTGAAGGTGTAGGTGATGGGATGGTAGTGGATGTGGATGGAATGTCTGATGGAGAAGTTTGAACAGTTTCGGGTGGTGGAGGTTGTGGAATGTCAAATGAAGTGGGAGGAAGTTGTGTGGCTGATGTTGAAGGTTGTGAAGGTTGTGATTGTGATGGTGTAGGTGTATGATTGAAAATAGAAACCGATGTGTGTGGAATGATGTCATCATCGTCAGAGTCAGGAAGATTAAATGATTTGAAAATGGTGGTGGCATCATAAAACCAAGCCGGTTCACTACCAATACTGGTAGTGTTAGATTCTTGCCAATCAACGTAGTAGGACTCTTGCACAATCCGCGTTCGTTTGTTGTAAACACGATACGCCTTTTGTGTGTTAGAGTATCCCACAAAGAAGCATTCATCAGAGACAGCCCCAAACTTCGTCTTCTGATCTTGAGTATTCAGAAGAGTGCAAGAACATCCAAAGGGGCGTAGAAAATCAATCAGCGGCTTAATCCCTCGAAACAGTTGGTATGACGTCTTCATCTTTTCTTTGACAATCAGTACCCTGTTAAGAACATAAGCTGCACAATTAACCGCTTCAGCCCAGAAAATAATTGGAAGTTTTGACTCGATCAGCATAGTTCTAGCGGCCTCCACAAGAGTTCGGTTCTTTCTTTCAGCAACACCATTTTGTTGTGGTGTTCGGGCAGCGCTAAACTGTCTGAGAATACCCCTTTGTTCACAGAAGGAGTTGAAGATGTGGTTTCTGAATTCAGTTCCGTTGTCGCTTCTGATGGCTTGAACCTTCTTCTTTCCCAGAACCTCTATTAGAGGAATAAGCTTCATCAGTTCTTCTGCAGTCTCACTCTTGTTCGCCATGAATCTTACCCAGGTGTACCTAGAGTAATCATCTGTGACAACCAAGCAATAAGACTTTTTAGCAATTGACTTGACACTTATTGGTCCGAATAAATCAGTATGTAACAATTCGAGGGGTTCTGAGATAGTATTTGTAATTTTGAGTTTATGTGGCTTTTTGTGCTGTTTTCCTCTAGCACAAGCCATGCATTTCTCGACCACAGAAAAATCCTTTTGTGGTAAACCCCTAACCAAATTGTTCTTAACCAATTTATTTAGAATTTTAAAATTGATGTGTCCTAAACGTTTATGCCACAAAAATGATTCAAAGGATGATGCTTTAGACAGAAGGCATGTCACGGTGGAGTTTGATTCTGTTGAACCCATATTCAGCATATAGGTGTCATTTCGTCTCGGAGCTCGCATGATAACCATATCTTCAGGAATGGTAAACTCTGGCTTCAAGAACAGGCATTCATTTTGGAGAAACATTACAGGAATATTTTTATCACAGATTTGTGATACACTCAGAAGATTGAATGCCAGTTCAGGAACATAGTTAACGTCTTCCAGAGTAAGTGAGCCATTTGAGACTTCTCCTTGACCAATCATCTTCCCGCCTTTCTTATCTCCCGCAAAAGCAACATAGCCTCCATTTATGATCCTGTAGTTAGTAAGAAGATCCTTCAAACCTGTCATATGTCTGGAACATCCGCTGTCAATATGCCAATGACTATTTACAACGGCATTTGAATGTTCCTGACATTTATTAAAAGAAAAGAAAAGTTAGACCTTTGCAATAGGCACCCAAGTATTTGTGTACCTGGGTGGTGGAGCAGATGAAGTATTACAAAAGAAATTATTTACAAAAGTGTTTAATCTTTTTCCCAAAGATTTTTGCTTGGTGCTATTTTGGATTAATTTAGGGCATTGCTTGACAGTGTGACCAGTGTTTCCACATTTAAAACAGTGAGACTTCAAACCGGTTTTGGGAATTCTGTTGTCAGGAATTTTATCTATTACAATTTCCTCATCACATTCAGACAGTTGTGAGTCACAGTCACTGTAAGTGTCATAGAGTTCTTTTAACTTACTTGTTGTGACTTTACCTGTATCAGATTCAGGTTTTGGTTTAAGAATGTATGAAAAAGATGATTCCTTCTCTTTTGGTTTTGAAATTCTCACAGGTGTGAAGGATGGAATTTGGTGAGTGAAGAACTTTTGAAAACAGTTTGTTTTAGTTTGACTTTCAGAGACTTGACCTGAAAGTTTGTCTTGGTCATTCACACACACATTATTAATCAAATCAGCATCATTCAACACATTAGGGTTTGAAGTGGAACATCCTAGATTACTATTAAACATGAAATTGTCTGAATATGACATATTACTACAAACAGGATTATCTAAACAAATGTCTTCAAAAGACTTCTTGGAATCAGAACTACTGCAATCACTACTGCCAGAACAACCGAGCCCAACACTCCCACCATATGCGTACTCCTCTCTAACTTCCTTAAGGTTTACTTCACTTAAACCTGCAATGGAACTGTCAGTATCTTTCTGCATAATCTCTTGAATTAACTCATTTGAGGGATGAGGAATAGGTGTAGGAGAATAACAGAAAGTACTCGGTGGAGGATAGGCATATGTTTCATTGTTACTAAGACCCAACCCTGTCTTAACTCTGGCCCCCCTTTGTTTCTTGCACAGTTCTTCCCTTTTCATACCCGATATGGTCCACTGCTGCAATTTGTTTTTAAGCTTTCTTGCTTCAAACTCAGCAAGTGTAACTTGCTCAGTCAAGTAGTTAATCTCACAGTTCTTTTCTAAAAGAGTTCTTTTTAAGTGTTCATTTTCCTTTAAAGCTTCTCTTAACTTAACAAAATATTTTGATTCACTTAATTTAAGCTCTTTGATGGTTCTTTTTAATTCGTTTTCGTTTGACATTAACAATTTATTTGCTTTGTATATGCCAATTAAACGAATTTTGCAGGCAGATGAACACATATCTTCTATAACATCATAAGGAAGACCGATTACCAGTTTTTCGGCGGCCAGAGCACGATCACATTGACAGTAGGGAGTGCTTCTTTTGAATTCATCAACTGCATCCAGCCTTGCCTTTTCAATCATTTCTTCCAAGCTAGCCTTAGACTCCTCCTCATGCTTTACTTCATTAACAGCGGCTTCACAAACTAACCCTGAATGATTCAGATGTCCTTGAGCAATAACACCTGATTGAACTTTAACAGCATCCTCCACTTTCTCTTCTTCTTCATTTCCAAAAAATTCTTTGAACGGATCAAAGAGATTTATATCATTGTGATCAAACTCAGTAATTTCAGCAACAAGGGCATGGTTGATCTCCTCCTTGGTTTCTTCGATTTCTGCACTCCAGTCAAAGTTGGTGAGAAGTGCAGTTTCATTCTTTGACTTTGCTTCCTCAACCTTTTCTTGAATTGGAGCAGATCTTGGATTTGCAGAGTTAACTGGCTCAGTAACGATTGGTAATGGGCATTCTCTCTTGAAGTGGCCCAGTTGTTTGCAGTTATAGCATCGTAACTTTCCTTTGTCATAACCCAGCTTAGCATTCTGTCCTTGATTTCCAAAGTTTCTTCTACCAGTTCTTTCCATGAATCTTCTGGCACGAAGAGTGAGCATAGCCATCTGCCATTGAATATCTGTTTCCTCCAAATCATCAGGGTCCACCTGGTACATATCTTCTACTGTCATACCCTTCCCTTTCAACTCACCTGCAACAAGAGCTTCATAACTGTGAACAAACATTCCAAATAAAGCCATAGTATCTGACGGAATCTGTGTGGTGACAGATGTATTTGAGCTTGAACCAACATTTGAAGGTACACCAGCAGATTTAGTAGATACATGACTTGATGGTCCTCTAGATGCAGCACTATAGGCATAAGAGTTTGCAGCGGATGAGATAAGTGCAGCATTTTGAGACGGAATGTTTGGAACCATCATTGACTGATTATACTCTCTTCTTTTCACGTCAAGGTCAAAAGACTTCAGCTTGTTGATGACGTCCATCAATTTGTAGTCAGGAAAATTCCTTTCTTGTTTCAGTAGCTTGATTTGAAGGCTCCATTGGGGTGGAAGTGAATCTAACAATTTTGCTACTTGTTCGTGATTGCCCAGCTTTTCATCATATTTCTTCAGATTACTTGACACAGATAGGAATCGATTTGTGATATCAGTCAAGTTCTCTTGTGAATATCCCACAAAAGAGTTGAATTCCTTTTCAGCCTGAGCTTTTCTATCCAGTTTCAGATCTTCATTGCCATCATAAAATTCACACAATGCATCATACAGACTCTTTGCAGTTGTGTGTTCTGCAAACCGGTTGAAGATGTCCTGATGTAAGCAAAGTATCAGTGCCCCTAATGCCTTCTTGTCACGATCCAGTAACTTGATATCTGTTTCAGTAAAAGTAGTTGGGTCTGTGTTCACTGAGGTGACGGTTCCTTCAACAGTTGTGGGCACATGCGGACCATTTACTATAGATTCCCATTGGTTGTAGTCCGTGTAGTAGAAGAACGCTTTCAAACATCTTTTCCAGTCTTCAAAGTTTTCACCACTAACAAGCCTCGGTGGCCTGTTAGGTTGAACGCTGTCTAGATCATTCATATTAAGTGTTGAAGAAGTCATATTTTGAACAGATTACAGATTCGCTGAAAAATGACAGATTCGCTGGCTAGTTTCGCTGGAAGAACAAAGCAGATTCGCTGGTAGATTCGCTGGTGACAGATTCGCTAGACAGTCAAACAGATTCGCTGACGAGCAAGCACAGATTCGCTGGCCTGATTTTGGCAGCAGTTTCGCTTGCACAGTCAGTCAAATAGATGAACTTTCGTTCGATGATATGTTAGATTCGCTGGCCACAACACAATCCAAACAGGACAAAAATTTGAATTTAGATTCGCTGGAAGAACTGACAGTTTCGCTGGAAGAACTAATAGTTTCGCTGGTAGCTCAACCACTCTGAAACAGTACGGAAACAGCTCGAAAACCCTCAAAACTTGACCATTTGCCTACAGGTTTGTTTTAAAAGCTTTCTATGTCCAAATACCACAAACCATGAGCAAAATACAACTCCAAAACACAAGAAACAAGCTTCAAACAGAATCAAAGTGTTTTGACCCAAAAACTTCGAAAATCAACACAAAAATCACTTGAATCAAACAATCAAGAGCACTAAGGCTCTGATACCATTTTGTAGGTCCATATCAACCTTGAATCAACAGATTTGTGAAGATTTGGATCAAAATAACATAGAACATGATAAACAAGGAAGAACAATGAAGAACATAATGAAAGAACAAACAAGAAATTACTCAAATCTTCATATGCTTCCATAGAATTGCTTTGATTTTGTTTACATGTGTAACCTCCCAATTCTTGGCTATGTTTCAAGCAAACTAAACCCTAACTAAACTAATCTATATATAGTGAATGTTCAATCCACTTAATTACATATTAACCCCCTAGACTTAGTTTAATTAGGAAAAATACAAATAAACCTAAAATGTGACTACAACTTGATTAAATATATTTTGTTGACACAAAATATATTCTTTACAATAATGCTCCTAGTCACGATCTATCTTTAACGTCTTCTTCGTCCTGAACACTTCATATGACTTTAATCATGACATTGACTTTTGTTGACTTTGACTACATTGATAATATAGACTATCATTTTCAGACCCAACATTTACATATTTACAAATGTTAGACAAGTTAGACTTTTGAAATTGGGACCCAAGCCTTAGTGTACTTAGGTCTTTGAACAGTTGATGATTTACAGAAAAAATTATTTACAAAAGAATTCAATTTTTTTCCAAAAGATTTATGCTTTGAACTATTTTCAACAATCACAGGACAATGTTTGACAGTATGACCAATATTTCCACACTGAAAGCAATGAGATTTTAAATTTCTTTTAGAACATTTAGCAGTCTCTTTATTACGATCAGGTGTTTGTGAGTTACAATTACTGCAAGAGTCGTAAGACTCTTTTGACTTACCTGTTGTGACTTTTACCTTGGAGGGAGCAGATTTAGGTTTAAGAATGTATGAAAAAGTGGATTCCTTGTCTTTTGGTTTTGAAATTCTTATTGGTGTGAAAGATGGAATTTGATGAGACAAGAATTTTTGAAAACAATTTGTTTTGGTTTGACTTTCAGAGACTTGATCTGAAAGTTTTGCTTTGTTGTTCACACTAACATTTTCAATAAAATCATCATTCAAATTACTTGAGTTTGAAATTAAGCATTCAGAATTAATATCACACATAATGTCCTCTGAAGTTAAAACTTGACTAGAAATAAAGACATTCAAACCACTGTCTTCAACAATCCTTTTTGGTTCAAGGCTAGAGTTACTAGAACTTCCAAGACCACTGCTTTCACCATAAGCATATTCCTCTCTCACCTCCTTAAGATTCACTTCACTTAAACCTGCAATAGAGCTGTTAGTATCGTTCTTTATAATCTCTTGAATCAACTCATTTGAGGGATGAGGAATGGGTGTAGGAGAATAACAGTAGGTACTCGGTGGAGGATATACTTGTGCACCACTTTTATGACCCAACCCGGTCTTAGATCTAGCCCCCTTTTGTTTCTTCCATAACTCCTCCCTTTTCATACTGGCAATAGTCCATTGTTCCAGTTTATTTTTGAGTTTTCTTGTTTCAAATTCAGCAAGGGTGACTTGCTCAGTCAAATAATTTATTTCACAATTCTTTTCCAAAAGAGATCTTTTCAAATGTTCGTTTTCTTTTAAAGTCTCTCTCAATTTAACAAAAAATTTTGATTCGTTCTGTTTAAGCTCTTTGTTAATTGTCTTCAATTCGTTTTCATTTGTCATTAATAGCTTATTTGCCTTATAAATACCAATCAAGCGAATTTTGCATGCGGATGAACACATATCCTCAATGACATCATAAGGAAGTCCCACTATCAATTTTTCGGCCTCAAGAGCACGATCACACTGGCAGTAAGGAGTGTTCCTTTTGTATTCATTCACAGCTTCAAACTTTGCCTGTTCAATCATGGCTTCCATGTCAAGCTTTGATTCCATAACATTATCAGCATCGGTACCAGCATTTTCAGCTCCATTACCAATGTTGACAGTGATTTTCTCTTTCTTTCCAGTAAGTTCATCACACACTAATCCAGAAAGAACATCTTCTTCCTGATTCTTTCCCATATCAATCACCATCTCAGCAACTGTACCACCATTCTTTCCCTCATCCGTCAAACAATAATCAGTAACCTCTTCAGTCAACCTATCCTCAGCAACCTTTCCAGTATTTGTTTCCTCTTCAACCTCATCAATCATTCTAACATTCTCAACCTCTTCACCATAAAACTCTTTAAAAGGATCAAAACAATCAACGTAATTGTCATTGAGAACAGATTCTTTAGCAGCTTCAGCAATCAAAGCTTCATGATCTTGAACAAGCATCCCAGATACGGCCGTAGTGTCAGATGAAATCTGAGTGGTAACAGATGCATTTGAGCCAGCACCTACACTTGTGGAACCACCACCAGATTTGACAGACCCATAACTTGATGATCCTCCAGAGACTGCACTAGGTGAGTTTGCAGTGGATGTAATCAGTGCAGAATTCTGAGGAGAGACAGTTGCAAACATCATGGCTTGATTGTATTCTTTTCTCTTTTCATTCAGATCAAGTGACTTTAACTTGTTTATCACTTCCATTAGTTTAAGGTCAAAGAAATTTCTTTCTTGTTTCAGCACCTTGATCTGAAGATTCCATTTGGAAGGAAGAGAATCCAAAAGCTTTGTCACTTGCTCATGATTTCCCAATTGTTCATCATAAGTTTTTAGATTGTTTGACACAAATAAAAATCGATTCGTTATTTCAATCAGATTTTCATGCTTCAATCCAACGAATGAGTTGAATTCATTTTCAGCCTGAGCTTTTCCATCCAGTTTAATCATGTTCATTGTTGATGTAGACATAATCACAAACAAACAGATTTTAGATTCGCTGAGGACAAATAGATTCGCTGGCTAGATTCGCTCAAAGAACACAGCAGATTCGCTGGTAGATTCGCTGAAGACAGATTCGCTAGACAAACAAACAGATTCGCTGACAGCAAGCACAGTTTCGCTTAACAGATTTTGGCAGCAGTTTCGCGTGCACAATGAGCCAAACAAGTGAACTTTCGTTCGATAAGATGTCAGATTCGCTAGCCACAACACAAACCAACAGTACAAAAATTTGAATTAGGATCACTGGATGAACACCTAGATTCGCTGAAAGAACAGATAGATTCGCTGGGTTACGAACAAACCAGTAACAGTACGAAAACAACCCGGACAGCTTCAAAACTTGACCATTTGTAGACACGTTTGTTTTAAAAGCTTCCTATGACCAAATATGACAATACTTGAGCAAAATACAACACCAAAACACCAAAACAAGTCCTGAACAGAATCAAATAGTGTTTTGACACAAAAACCCCAAAATCAACACAAAAATCACTTGAATCAAACAATCAAGAGCACTAAGGCTCTGATACCATATTGTTGGTCCATAATGATCGTGATTTCAGTGCTATAATGACTTGTTTAACAACAAACACACTTGACTTGAACAAACAAAGTGTATAATAACAACAAACCCAATAATAAGATAAAACCACACAACCAGATGTATATAAAGCTACAAAGATGAATGATATATGCTCCTAGCACCTCAGATGAACAATTACACGACACAATCAGTTGGATAAGAGTTTTTGTGAAAGTTGTGCAAAAGTTGTATTAACTTGAAGATAAGGTTACAATATATCAGTCTTAGGTTCGCTGATAGATTCGCTGTAGCGAATCTATCTAGCGAACCACATAGGTTCGCTGGGCACATACAGGTTCGCCCAGTCGACACCTTCATAATCACTAAACTGTGCTACGGGCGAATCTACAGATTCGCCCGTAGGTTCGCTAGTACAAAAGCTTACAAATTACATACAAAACACATACAAAATATATAACACCGACAAGCCGGTGAGTCCAACCTATACATGTGAGAAATGATAGTACACTAGACATTATTTGTTTCATCATTTTATAAAATAAAGACTGATGAATGTTAATTGATGTGTGAGACAGCTCAGGCAATTAGACTGAAAAAGTAAGTTCATTGTTGACAGATCTAAATTCATTGATCTTTGTGTTAAGTTCCTTTGTTATACATGTCTAGATATATATATCTTTTGATGCATTGCTTGTGATGATAGTTGTTCATGATCGGGTAACGATGCAGTCTATTCAGTGTGATGAACCGCATCGTGAGCTTCTTTGTTGTGGTACCCACAGACCTGAAGTCTCACATGAAGTCTCTTTTGATCTTCAAGGAGCAGCAAAAGATTCCCAAAGTGGAACAAAAAGAGTCCCAAATGTGGACCATCACCAAACAAAAATTCCAAAAAGAAATTCAGAAGATTCCCAAGGGGAACGATAGGAAATTAAAAACTCCAATATGGAAACAAAAGAAGTCCCAAAGTGGACCAAATCCGAATAGAACCCAGATTCCACACTGTTTATGATTGTAAGTGACCAGGTTCGTGTGCAATATGCATTCAGGTAGTGATTGATAAGGAAATATATTGACATAAGTCATTTTAATCGAACCTTAATCTCATCATGATACTGAAAAAGTAAGTGTGTAAACTCGAGCTATTGGTATGTTTTCATATCATCACTCAATCAAACATAAGTCAAATGTCTATTCAAACCTTGCAAAACATGTTCGGATAATGTGTGGTATGATCTCACTGCGATATTTTGATTCATTGCATTGCATATGTATTTATTTTAATGTGTGTGCTTTTTGTGTGCAGGCATATGGAATCTTTATTGACACATCGACATCCTTTTTAAACTTAAAAATTTCAAGAAATTTCAAGTTTAGGGGGAGAATAATTGAAGAAAAAAGAAGAAGAAAAATAATTACAAAAATCCAAATTTTTTTTTGAATAAGTGTGTTTTGAATGAACAAGATTATGAGGTATGAAAAGCAAATGTATTGGATGTGTCAAAAACAAACCCATGGTCTTGTGATGTGTTTTTAACAAATTGCTTCGAGATATAGAAATATTGGTTGTGCAAAAACATTTTTATGAGAAAAATCAAAGAAAAAGAAAAATGATTTATTGAGAATTAATTTTTGTTGCATTGTCTTATGTTTTTGATATTTAATGTGACAAACCCTAATAAGGATGTCTTGTCTAATTAATATGTCGAGAATGTTTGCAGGTGTAATAAATGCAGTTGAAAAGTCAACAGACGGAGAAAAATGAAAAATTGTCAAAGTGTTGTTCGCCGGGTGAAGATATCAGAAGACACTATTTAGCCGGGTAATGAGGTAACTATTTAGCCGGGTAAAGAAGTTGTTGATTGATATCAGCCGGGTAAAGGAAAAGAAGAATTGAATCCGGGTGAAGATATTATGACTACTGTGTTGCCGGGTAATGAAGTGATATGTTACCAGTCGGGTAATGAACAAGTCACTATTTTGCCGGGTAAAGAAGTCATGTTGATATCAGCCGGGTGACAAGTTGTATGTTACTATACAGCCGGGTGAAGAAGTGTTGACACTGTACAGTCGGGTAATAGAATGAAGATTCTATGTAGCCGTGTAAGTGAAGAACACTGTTCAGTCGGGTAAAGTTCAACAACTGTGTAGCCGGGTGATGAAGACAAGTTGTCTCTATATAGCCGGGTGATGAAAGTATCACTGAAATCCGGGTGATGAAGAAGATCACTATGCAGCCGGGTAATGAACAAGAAGTCATTGTGCAAGCCGGGTGATGGAAGAAGACTACTATGCAGCCGGGTGATGGGTAAAACCAAAACAGGTGTAGTTGTTCCTAACCTTTACCCGTCTCAACAGTGCTTTACCCGTCTCTACAGTGACTGACCTGTCCAAGTGTTTTCATGTTTTATGTTGACCCGTCCCAATGTTGTGACCCGTCTCATGACTGTGACCCGTCCCAACAGTACCTGACGCGGCTCAACAGTGCATGACCCGTCCAGGCTTATTGGGCTTTAATGTTTACCCGTCCCAAATTGTTGACCCGTCCCAATTTGTTTGACCTAATTTTTCAATCATATAAATACCCGCCTCTTCACAACACCTATCATTTTTCACCAAGTTTTTCAAGCAAAAATCCCTTGTACCTCAAATCGTCATTATCATATTCAATCGATTGTTCTGTAACAAGTTATATTGATTGAATAAGGTATATGTTACATGATTCGACCTTGATAAACCTGCTACTTGATCGTAAAAACGAAAAATGATGAAGAACAGTACTTAGATCATTGAATCGACACTTTGATTTTGGGTGTTAAAACTTAAATCGAATGTTGTACTAGGTGTAAAAACTGTCGATCATCAACAATCATTCATTAAGTTGCATCATATTGCTTAAAATCAACGGAATCAACTAAAATTTCTTCATACATGTCGAAGCCCCATTGATGAACTTGTGAATGGTCTTAAGTTTTAACATCAAGCTGATAAAATGTGTGGTATAAAGTGACAAATCAATGTTAAAACTGAGCTAAAACATGTTATTTAACTTCATCATACAAATTTCAAATTTGTGCTCTTAAGTGATTAATCTGTTAAGTGTAAAATATTGTATGATCATTGATTTACAAAGGTTTTTTATTAAACAAAATGATGAAAATCAGATTGTTAGATCAACTTAGGTGTTAAAATGATTATGTAATTGTTTTACATTGTAAATTTTTGTTTAAACACTTATGCAAATTTGTTATTTATGAATGAAAAATCTAACTCATATGTCTTGTCTTTGTCAAACAGATGAAGAATCTCAAATTTGAGCCTAAGCACAATCTGGTTGCATGTTTGGATGAAGCTATACCAGAAACAGAGGGGTATAGAGATATGATCAGATTTATCAGAAGAACCAAATATGTTTATGCTATGTGTGCAAAGCCAGTGATATATGCTAGACTGATTAAGAGTTTCTGGAGAACGGCTGAGGTTGTGACTAATGAAGATGGAGTGACAATGGTTAGAGGAAATATCACCAGACAGTTACAATTGACTGTGTCTGAAGAATCTATCAGAACAGCCTTGAGGATTGATGATGATGAGGTTGGTGCCACTGATGAGCTGACAACTGCTGAGTGCCAAGCATGTTTCATTAATATGGGTCATCCTCCCATATTTCCCAAGCAGCAGTTTGTTAGAGCTCGATTAGGGAAGAAGTGGAAGTTGCTTTGTTATGTGATACAACAATGCATGTCTAGAAGGAGTGCTGGATTTGATAACTTCCCTTCTGACATTGCTTCACCAATTGTTGCTATTGCTGAAAACAAGCCTTTCAATATGTCGAAGTGGATTATGAAAGGGTTTGTATTCAATTTGGTGAAAGGCAAAAGTTTCAAGTTTCTCATGTATCCGAGATTCTTGCAACTTATGATCAATGTTGCTTATCCTATCATCAGAGAAGAAGGTTCTGAAGGAGGGATACTGTACACTGAAGATATGAATGATCTATCATATAGAAAGATGAGTATTGGAGGTGTTCAGAATGTTGAATTGTTTGACTATATGCGGGATATAGCAAACAATGTTGAGGATATTGAAGTAGTATATCATCACATATCACATGGAGAGATTGTGAATCCACTGGATCTTGTTGATGAGATTCCAGATAATCTACTAGACGATGATGAGTACTTTGCTCGTCATCCAGAAGATGAAGATGAGGATGAGAATGAATCTGAAAGTGGTGAGAATGATAGTGAAAGTGATGATGATAGTGGTAGTGATGATGATAGTGGTAATGATGGAAATGATGATGTTGCTGAATCTGTTTCTGAGGAAGCAATACAAGAAGATGAAGAAATAAATGTTGAAGTTGTAGAACCGATGGTGACTGATGAACCTATTGAGGTTGTCAAAGCAGTAGAAGAGGTTGTAGTGGATGCTCCTAGGGATATCACAGTTCAATATTCTAGATCTCGAAGATCTAAAACTGTGATTGAGCCTATGTCTGTTGAGGAGCCTGTTGCTTTTGAAAAAGTTAGTGTGGATGAACCTATGGTTGTGGAGAAACCAAGTGTAGTTGAAGATGTTATGATCGATATAGTTGAGATTGCAAAAGAAGCTGCAGCAGAAGTGGAGACTGTGGCACAGACAGTCGATGATACTGATGATTGCTTGATTGTGTCTAATCCAGTTGATATTGCCAAATCCTCCAAAGCTGTTGAACATGTTGAACAACTAAAGTAGTCTTCACCTAAGGTTGGTTCAAGTGTTGATCTAAATGAAGAAGAAGATAAAGTGTTTCACTTGGAAAGGATGGTAGCCAAACTCTTAGATGCTAATGCGCAGTTGAAAGCATCTAATGAAAGGAAGAAGAAGAGATTAGAAGAGTTTTGGGCTACTCATCAGAAGAATTTAGAAACTTTTAAGGCATTAGATGAGGATCATGAAAAGCTGAAAGTTGAGAATGAAAAATTGAAGGCAGATGATGAAGAGTTACAAGCAGAGTGTAACACTTTACGTGCTGAGAAGGAAGTGTTGGAAAAATGGATTAAAGAAGAGGAGCCAGTCAGATCAGATTCAGATAAAGATTTTATTGTTGAAGAGAGTGTTGGAGTGTCTGAGACCCCTAGGGACGTCACAGTCTATGAAACTAGATCACAACGATCTAAGACTATGACAGAACCAATTGTAGAAACTGTCCCTATTCCCGATGAAGCTGCTGATCCTGTCAATCTTGACAAAGCTGAGGGAAAACGCAAGCTAGATGATGTGCCTGAGATTTTTGGAGAAAAGGTAAGTGTGAAGAAAGCAAAGATTGATGAAACAATTCAGATTGAGCCGATTCAATCTGAGTCTGTAATGGCAGCTGAAGTGCCTGAAGTGGTGAAAGTGGCTGAGTCTGAGAAGGAAGGAACTATGATTGAAACAGTACAGTTTGAGCCGGTTCAAACTGAAACTGCACCGATGATTGAGGCACTTGATTATTTAGACGATATAGACTTTACTGATTCTGAACCTGAGGCAAATCCTGACGATGAGATACCTGTTGAACGATTTGCATATTTAGAGAAGATGAAGTATAATCCAGTTTATTTGAATGGACTTACAGTTAGTCAGATAAATGAGGAATATGAGTAGTGTATGAATGCTCAAGAAAAGGAATATGAGTATAATCCAGTTTATTTGAATGGACTTACAGTTCTCAATCTCAGCTACTTTAACCATCTCAGGCACTTCAGCTGCCATTACAGACTCAGATTGAATCGGCTCAATCTGAACTGTTTCTTCAGTTCTAGATTTCTTCGCACATACCTCTTCTCCCATAATTTCAGGCACAGCATCCAGTTTGCGTTTTCCCTCAGCTTTGTCAAGATTGACAGGTCCAGCAGCTTCATCGGGAATAGGGACAGATTCTACAATTGGTTCTGTCACAGTCTTAGATCGTTGTGATCTAGTTTGATAGACTGTGACGTCCCTAGGAGTCTCAGACACTCCAACGTTCTCTTCATCAACAAAGTCTTTGTCTGATTCTGATCTAACAGACTCCTCTTCTTTCATCCATTTTTCCAATACTTCCTTCTCAGCACGTAAAGTGTTGCACTCTGCCTGCAACTCTTCATAATCAGCCTTCAACTTTTCATGATCAACTTTCAGTTTTTCATGATCAGCATCTAATGCTTTAAAAGTTTCTAAATTCTTCTGATGAGTAGCCCAAAACTCTTCTAATCTCTTCTTCTTCCTTTCATTAGATGCTTTCCTACGCATTAGCATCTAAGAGTTTGGCTACCATCCTTTCCAAATGAAAGACTTTATCTTCTTCTTCATTTAGATCAACACTTGAAACAACCTTAGGTGAAGACTCCTTTAGTTGTTCAACATGTTCAGCTGCTTTGGAAGATGTGGCAACTTCTACTGGATCAGAAACAATCAAGCAATCATCAATATCATTAACTGTCTGTGCCACAGTCTCCACTTCAACTGCAACTTCTTGAGAAATTTGAACTATATCTATCATTTCAGGTACACTAACATCTTGAAATACACTTCGTTCCTCCACAACAATAGGATCAACCATAGTTTTGGATCTTCGTGATCTGACATACTGTACTGTGATATCCTTACGAGCATCAACACTAACTTCTTCTACTGCTTTTTCAACCTCAACAGGTTCATTTACTTCAACATTTTCAGTCTCAAACTCAATCGGTTCATCAACTTCAATATTTTCAATCACAACCGGTTCATCAACTCCAACAATCTCTGCCTCCTCAGGAACTGATTCAGCACTTTCTTCTTCAATACTACCATCATTTCCATCATCACCATCATTGCCACTATCATCATCACCACTATCAGATTCAGCAGATTCCTCATCTTCTCCTTCATTCTCATCATCATTCTCATCTTCTGGATGACGAGCAAAGTACTCATCATCGTCTAGCAGATTATCCGGAATCTCATCAACAAGATCCAACGGATTTACAATCTCACCATGTGATATATGATGATATACCACTTCGATATCTTTATCATTGTTTGCTATATCTCTCATATAGTCAAACATTTCAACACTTTCAACACCTCCAATACTCATCTTCCGATAGGATAAATCATTCATATCTTCAGTGTAAAGTATCCCTCCTTCAAAACCTTCTTCTCGAATGTTTGGATGAGCAATCTTGATCATAAGTTGCACGAATCTCGGATACATGAGAAACTTGAACCTCTTCCCTTTCACAAGATTGAATACAAAGCCTTTCATTATCCACTTCGACATATTGAAAGGTTTGTTCTCAGCAATAGCAACGATAGGGGATGCAATGTCAGAAGGAAAGTTATCAAACCCAGCACTTCTTCTGGACATGCATTGTTGTATCACATAACATAGCAACTTCCATTTCTTCCCCAATCGAGCTCTAACAACCTGCTGTTTTGGGAATATGGGAGGATGACCCATATTAATAAAACATGCATGGCACTCAGCAGTTGTCAGCTCATCAGTGGCACCAACCTCATCATCATCTATCCTTAGAGCAGGTCTGATAGATTCTTCAGACACAGTCAATTGCAACTGTCTGGAAATGTTTCCTCTCACCACTGTCACACCAGCTTCATCAGTCACAACCTCAGCCGTCCTCCAGAAACTCTTGATGAGTCTTGCATATATAACTGGCTTTGCACACATTGCATAGACATACTTGGTTCTTCTAATGAATCTGATCATATCTCTATACCCTTAGGTTTCAGGTATAGATTCATCCAAATAAGCAACCAGATTATGTTTGGGCTCAAACTTAAGATTCTCCATCTGTTTTGATAAAGACAAGGCATATGAGTTAGACATTTCATTCATAAATAACAAATTTGCATAAGAATTTAAACATGAAGTTACAATGTAAAATAATTCACATAATCATTTAATCACCAAAGTTATTCTAACAAACTGATATTCATCATTTTGTTCAACAAACTTTTGAGAATCAAAGATCATACAATATTTTTACACTTATCAGTTCAAACACTTAAACTCAAATCTGAAATTTTGGTAAAATGAACTTGAATAACATGTTTTAGTCTGGTTTAAACATCGATTTGTCACTAAAAAACAGATAATTCATTAGTTTGATGTTAACACTTAACAACATACAAAATGTCATCAATGGCGGTTCGACAGTCATGTGACAATTTCAGTTGATATAGTTGATTTTGGGCAATTTAATGCAAATTAACGAGTGATTATTAATGATTGACAGTTATTACACCCATTACAACATTCGATTTCAGTTTTAACACTCAAAATCAAAGTGTCGATTCAGTGGTCCAATTACTGTTCATCATCATTTTTCGTTTTTACGATCAATTAGCAGGTTTATCAAGGTCGAATCATGTAAAATATACCTTATTCAATCAATATAACTTGTTACAGAACAATCGATTGAATATGATAATCAACGGTTTGAGGTACAGGGGATTTTTGCATGAAAACGTTTGCGAAAAATGTTAAGTGTTGTAAAGAGGCGGGTATTTATATGATAGAAAATTAGGTCAACAATTTGGGAAGGGTAAACATTTAAGCCCAAAAAGCCTGGACGGGTCATGCACTGTTGAGCCGCGTCAGGTACTGTTGGGACGGGTCACAGTCAAGGGACGGGTCACAACATTGGGACGGGTCAACATAAAACATGTAAAAACACTTGGACGGGTCAATCACTGTAGAGACGGGTAAAGTACTGTTGAGACGGGTAAAGGTTAGGAACAACTACATCTGTTTTGGTTTTACCCATCACCCGGCTGCATAGTAGTCTTCTTCCATCACCCGGCTTGCACAATGACTTCGGGTTCATTACCCGGCTGCATAGTGATACTCTTTCATCACCCGGCTGCATAGTGATACTCTTTCATCACCCGGCTTGTAAATATTTTTCTTCTTCAATTATTCTCCCCCTAAACTTGAAATTTCTTGAAATTTTTAAGTTTAACAAGGATGTCGATGTGTCAATAAAGATTCCATATGCCTGCACACACAAAGCACACACATTAAAATAAAGACATATGAAATGCAATGGATCAAAATATCACAGTGAGATCATACCACACATTATCTGAACATGTTTTGCAAGTTTTGAATAGACATTTGACTTATGTTTGATTGAGTGATGATATGAAAACATACCAATTAGCTCGAGTTGACACACTTACTTTTTCAGTATCATGATGAGATTAAGGTTCGATTAAAATGACTTATGTGACCCACATGTATACATATGTCAACATATTTCCTTATCAATCACTACCTGAATGCATATTGCACAAGAACCTGGTCACTTACAATCATAAACAGTGTGGAATCTAGGTTCTATTCAGATTTGGTCCACTTTGGGACTTCTTTTGATTCCATTTTGGAATTTTAATTTCCCCTTGGGAATCTTCTGAATATTCCTTTTTGGAATTTTTTGTTTAGTGATTGTCCACATTTGGGACTCTTTTTGTTCCAACTTTGGGAATCTTTTGCTGCACCTTGAAGCTCGAAAGAGACTTCATGTGAGACTTCAGGTCTGTGGATACCACAACAAAGAAGCTCACGATGCGGTTCATCACACTAAATAGACTGCATTGTTACCCGATCATGAACAACTATCATCACAAGCAATGCATCAAAAGATATATATCTAGACATGTATAACAAAGGAACTTAACACAAAGATCATTGAATTTGGATTTGTCAACAATGAAACTTACTTTTTCAGTCTAATTGCCTGAGGTGATGAAACAAATAATGTCTAGTGTACTATCATTTCTCACTTTTTGCAATATAGATTCTTATGACATTATATTTTCTTTTTGCTTTTATATTCTTTTTGTTTGCTTTTCTTTTTCATGCACACACACAATGCGAAACAAATAAAATAAAAGACAAAGGAATCAATACTTGACATCGACTTATTATATTTTTTACTTTTATATTTTCTGATTTTTGTTTGATTTTTCAAAAATTAGAATTAATCATGGTTGATGAACCCTATGGATTGAATTAAGAATTCAAACCGCCCTGACAAGAAAGATTTTGTGAAAAGATCTGCCAGTTGTATGTCGGTATGAACTTTAATCAAAATTATTAAACCTTTTTCAGAGTTGTCTCTGAGAAAGTGATATCGAATTTCGATATGTTTGGTTTTTGAGTGTTGAACAGGATTAGCAGTAATGAACATAGCAGCAGTATTGTCTATGTAAATAGGAGTTTTGAGAAAGTTAAACCCGTAGTCAAGCAATTGGTTTTGTAACCACAAAACTTGAGAACATCCTGCAGATGCAGCGATATACTCTGCTTCAGCTGTGGATACAGAAACGTTGGTCTGCTTTTTGCATTGCCAAGAAACAAGTCTAGGACCCAGAAATTGACATCCACCCGTAGTCGATTTCCTGTCAAGAGCACACCCACCAAAGTCACTATCAGAATAACTATATAATTCAAAATTGCCTTCATAAGGATACCATAACCCAAGATTCGGTTTCCCTTTAAGGTATCTGAAAATACGTTTAACAACAACCAGGTGCGACTCTTTTGGATCAGACTGATATCTTGCACACACACATACAGCATACATAATGTCTGGTCTTGATGCAGTAAGATACATCAGCGAACCAATCATCGATCTGTACAGTGTTTGATCAACGGATTTGCCTTTTGGATCTGGCTGTATCTTGCAATTCACATCAGATGGCGTTCAAATAGTCTGACAATCTTGCATCTTGAACTTTTTTAGCAACTTTTCAACAAACTTTGATTGGTTGATAAAAATTCCGTCTGCTGATTGTTTTACTTGCAATCCGAGAAAGAAATTAATCTCCCCCATCGAACTCATCCGAAATCTTGATTTCATAATTTCCTCAAACTCTTTGCACATGGACGAACTTGTTGATCCAAAGATGATATCATCCACATACACTTGAACACATAAAAGATCTTCATTTTCCCGCTTCATGAATAAAGTAGGATCAATCTGACCTCTCGTAAACCCATGTTCTAGCAAATGTTTCGATAACGTCTCGTACCAAATCCTTGGAGCTTGATGTAGACCATATAAAGCTTTGCTCAATTTGTATACAAGATGTGGATGCTCAGGATCTTCAAAACCTGGAGGTTGTCTGACGTACACATCATCGGTAATTGGTCCATACAAAAAAGCGCCTTTAACTTCCATTTGAAACACTTTGAACTTCATGAAAGAGGCATAAGCTAAGAAAACGCGAATAGCTTCAAGTCGAGCGACCGGAGCAAACACTTCCTCATAGTCAATACCTTCTTCTTGAGTGTAACCTTGTGCAATAAGTCTGGCTTTATTTCTGACCACAATGCCACGTTCATCTGGCTTGTTCTTGTACAACCATCTTGTACCAATCGCATTTTCTCCTTCAGGTAAGTCCACTAATTTCCAAACCTCTTGTTTGCGAAATTGAAGTAACTCCTCTTGCATGACTTCAATCCAACTGTTGTCTTGTAATGCTTCTGAAATGTTCTTCGGCACCACTTGAGAAAGAAAACATGAATAAAGATAAACATTTGCATGTTCAGTCTGACTTCTCATAGTTCTCTGATTCAAAGGTCCTATAATCTTAGATAAAGGATGATTCCTGTGTACTCGATGAGTTGGAATTGAATCTCCTTGAACTTGCGTCTCCAGATTAGACTGATTCAGATTCGGTAAATCTTGCAGAATTGTAGACACATGCGGAGTGAAATTAGGAACATGTTCTGGTGAATTGATGAAGTAGTCAAATGATTCTGGAATAATTTCAACATTCGGATCTGATGATGGTTGATTTTGAACAGATCCACCATCATTAGGAGAATTTTGCGGATTCACATCATCACCAAGAATGTTTGATTCTTGATCTTCTTGAGAACCAGATGGACCCGGAGCTTGATTGGATATACCATTATCAGGATTATGAAATGACATGAACGGATACTCAGAATTGAGATTACCATCATCGTCATTATCAGAATCATCACTGAAACATCCCAAGTCTCCTGATTCTTTTCTCGATTTTCCTGAAAAATCAAATAAGTTAGAATTGAAAGATTTTGATAACGAATCTAAATCAAGCAACTATTCGGGACCATGAGCCACTGACGGAAATGAGTTTTCTAAAAACTTTACGTTAATAGTTTCAATAACAGTGTTTGTTTTGCTATTAAAAACCCGATAAGCTTTTGAAACAGACGAGTAACCAAGGAAAAATCCATCGTCAGATTTTGACTCAAATTTTCCGAGATGATCATTCAAATTTAGAATCGATACAGGACAACCAAATGCTTTCAAGTAAGAGATATTCAGTTTTCTTCCAAAAAGTAACTCATAAGATGTTTTATTTTTATCCTGAACCAATAATGTCCTGTTTTGTACAAAACACGCAGTAGCAATAGCTTCGTCCCAGAATGTGATAGGGATTTTGGCATCTGCGAGCATAGATCTTGCTGCTTCAATCAGTGTCTGATTTTTCCGTTCTGCAACTCCGTTCTGTTGTGGAGTTCTTGGAGCACTAAATTGGCGCGCAATACCTTTTTCTGCACAAAACAAATCAACATTAGAGTTTTTAAACTCGGTTCCATTATCACTTCTCAAGATTTTTACTTTACAATCCAACTGATTTTCAACTTTGATAATAAATTCTTTTAACAACTCAGTAGTTTCAGATTTAACATGCAAGAAATAAACCCAAGAAAATCTAGTAAAATCATCAATGATGACAAAATAGTAAGACTTCTTTCCGATGCTTTGAATATTTGTTGGTCCGAAAAGATCCATGTGTAGCATCTCCAAGGGATTCGAAATGGAGTGTTCTTGCTTGGACTTAAAAGACATTCTGTGTTGTTTTCCTTTCAAACATGCTGGACAGAGATCAGTTGTTGAGAATTTCTTTGACGGTATTGCCACAACATGATTTCCAGTCACCAATCGGTTCATGTTTCTAAAGTTTGAATGGCCCAGCCGTCTATGCCAAAGCTGACTCTCATCATTTGAAGCATGCGCAATGAGACATGTGGTTTCGGTTTCAGCATCAATCTGTGACATATCAAGCTTGTATACATCACGATCTCTTGGAGCTTTAACCACCACCCATTCATTTTCAATCTTGAAACCTGGTTTGAGTATGTAACAAAAAGAATCATCAAAAAATGTTGAATAAGATTTGTCAAAAATTTGAGATACACTTAGCAAATTAAAGTTCAACTGTGCACAGTAGTTGACTTTATCAAAGCTAATGATCCCATTTGACACGGTTCCTTCTCTAGTAATTTTACCACCAGCATCTCCTCCAAATGCAACATGTGTACCATTCTTTAGCTTAAAATCTTGAAGCAAGGCATGGTTGCCTGTCATATGCCGGCTACACCCACTATCAACAAACCATGAGTTGATAGGTCTTCGAGGGCGTACCTGCATTTCAACAATTACCTAGTTAGTTTGGTCAACCCAGGCCCACATGGTCTTGGGTTTTCCGAATCTATCTGTAACAGTAACTTGTTGATAATGAAGATTTTGAAAATTTGTTTCATTTGAGAGATTTGGTTGAAAACTGTTTCGCCCAACGGCTTGATTTGTTTGCTTTCTTCTTAAAGCAATAAACCTTTCCTCTAACTTAGGATCAAGGTTATTCTCAAATTTCTGATTTCTCACCATCAAAGCTCTCGGCTTAAAACTGTTAACCTGCACATTTCTTGGTGATACGTTATTAAAACCAGAGTTGTTTCGTTTGAAAGCTCTCAAATCAGGAGAATGACTTTGGTTAAATTTTTGAAAACCAAAAGATTGATTTCTTTGAAAATTTGGAAACGGAGTCATTTCTCTTGATGAGTTTTTCCGAAAGAAACAATCTGCTGTGTCATGATTTCTCCTTTCACAAATATCACAAAATTTGTTAACATTCCTCTGAAGAATTATTTCTTTTGTCACAGTAACTGCAGTACCTGTTAAAGAAACATTCAGCGGTAACATGATTATAACGATCACAAATCTCACAATGTTTCTTGCTAATCCTAAAAAGCCGATTGTTAACTTTTGATGTTGAACCCACTCGTGATTCATTATCAGTTTTGTTCGGTTTTAGATTAACTTGATTCTTTTGTGGAGATTTTGATTGTGACTGTGACTGTTTGTGATCAAGTTTCGATTTCTTGGGAACTTGGTTCGATTTTAAACCATCTTGTTTGGTCACCTTCTTTGGTTCAATTCTTTTATCATTGACAGCGGAAGACTTAGGACCTGAACCTGTTTTCAGACCAGAGTTAGATTTGATTGAAGAATTGATTTGTTACCATAAGACCCGTTCATATCGAATGTTCCTGCAGACACAAACTTAATTGTTTTACCTTTTGACACTTTCTTTTTCACAGGTTTGACATTGTTAGTTTTAACAATTTGAGCTTTGGGTTTGTCATTTGATGTTATAACACTATTACCTTTCGACTGTTTTGTTTCAGATTGATTGTTTGTTAATTTCGATTTCTGCACCTTTCCATTTGAAACTTCAGTCTTCTTCACTGGCTTCTTCTTGATCAGTTGATCAGCAACTTTCGCTTTCTATTCATTCTTCCACTTGATGTATTCAGGATCATTGTATCCTGAAAATTCAGCTTCATCCTTCACCTTTTCTTCTGGCTTGCGATTCAGTTCAGGATATTCAACAAGTTGAATCAGAACAGGCTCAGATTTGTTGCTAGCTTCATCATCAGCTTCAGTCGTCACAGCATCATCTTCTTTCAAACTTTCAATCAACACTTCAGATCCTTCGGATTCGGATTTACTTCTTTGAATTTCTTTGAATTTTCGTTCATTTTCAGGTGAATGATCAAATTCATTGATGTTTTCAGGTAGAGTTTGTGTGATTGATTTAGGCATTGGTTCATGAGTAAAACCCAATCCTAGTTTGCTTTTATTTCCTCTTTCACTTATAAGTTGTTTAACCATAGTTTTACAACTTTTCACCTTTGTTAATTCAACTTGTGTGACAGCATGAGCAACTTTTTCTTGTTCGAAATTCTTTGTCATTTCTTCAAGTTGTTTGGTCACAAGTTCCAATTCTTTCAAGGTTTTGTTCCAAGATTCTTTAAGTGACAATATCTTCTCATCAGCAATTTTGTGATCAATTTTAAGTTGTTCATGAATTTTTTCATGTTTGCTTAATTTGTCACCAATTTTAAAAGAATGAGTTCGATAATGTTCCACTTGTTTATTGCATTGTTCAGAACATAACTTACCTTTAACATAATCAGGCAAAGGAACATAGTTAGGGGGTAGTTCGGTACTATCCTTTGGTTGTTCAGCAGATGATGAAGACTCATTGGATGTAGCCATAAGCGCATCTTCTGGTTCAGATTCTTCAACAGGATCTGACTTTGCACTCCAATCATATTCTTCAGAATCTTCACTGAAAGTATCAGTCACTTTACCATCCCCTTCTTCAGACCAATCTTCCTCAATTTCACATACTAATGCCAAAATTGAAGTGAGATCAGATGTAAACTGTTCCGCATAAGCACTCCAGTCATATCCATCTTTCACACTAACCACCAGTGCTTTGGTCTGATCTTCTGGCTTCTTGCCTTCATCTTTCAGTTCTGGCATTGGAAGACTTTGATATGGTTTCTGCATGAAACGTTGATTCCTATGTTGATAGCTTGAAGACTGTTGCGAGCTTTGACCTTGACCTTGATTCTGTCCAGTTGAACCAGCTTGATCATTGTAATTCTGATTCTTAGGAGATTGCATTCCCTAGAAAAATGACCATAGCAGTTACACTTGAAACATCTGGCCTTTGACTTGTCAAAACCAACTGTCTTGTTTGCATGTGGCTTGTTGCTACAGTTAACATATGCATGTTTCTGAGTTCGATATGCAACCATAACCATTTGCCAATTTAAGTCCATTTCCTCAACGTCATCAGGATCCATTTCAAATAAGTCTTGAAGAACCACATCCATTTGAGTCAAATGACTTCCTTGATATGCTTGAAATCTTGCCATAAAAGCAGTAAATGCATTCTTTGTCTCATCATCTTGTAACAAGATGTTCATCACATCTTTTACTTTTGCTTGAACAGTAGAACTTTGATTATCTGATTGAGTTTTCACATTCTGACTTTGAAATTGAGCTCTTGGTGGAGATTGAGGTTGAGAATAAGTTGGTGAGTTTGGAATGTATGACGAATCAGTATAAAAACTTGCACCAACAAATAAATCACCCTCTTCATCAGTTTTTGCAGCATCTTGTGCAAGAAAGGCATTCTCCACTGTGTTAGCAGGATTCACAACAAACATGTACTGAGCATGTGAACCTGATCTGTCAGTATTTCTCGAGCTTTCATCAATCTCAACTTCTTCTATCTTTGCAATGAGCAGATCTAAGTCCATTGGAAACTTTTCAGTATGCTTCAGTAGAGTCACAATCTGTTTCCATGAAGATGGAAGAGCACACAACAATCTATCATTCAAATCTTGAAGATCTGTCTTTGCACCAACATTTGTCATTTCAGTAGTCAAATTAACAAATCTATTCATCATCTGGTGCACAGATTCTCCAGCAATATGTTCAAATAACTCCAATTGTCTCTTTAATTTCTGTTTCTTGAGATTTCTCAATTGTTCTCCTCCTTCACAGATTGATTTCAATGCTTTGAACAATGTGTAGCCAGTTTGATAAGCATCCAACCTTGACAACACTTGAAGTGGCAGTCCCGTACACATCAAAGAGTAAGCCTTACTGTCATTCTTGACCTTTCGTAAGTCTTCAACTAATAGATTATCTTCTGGATAAGGTTCAATAGAGTCTTTGGTATAGGTACTTGCACTATCAGGAGCAGTCTGAGTAGGAATATGAGGACCTTTATCAATTGACTTCCATAGATCATTGTCAATAGAGCATAGATGATGCTTCAATCTGATTGTCCAGTTCTTGAAATCTGCACGATTAACCAATCTAGGAACATGGTTATCAGAATCATCATTAGGTGCCATTTTTTATTTTTTTTAAAAAAATTTAAAGAAAATATTTTTGTGTTTTTGATGATTTTTGAAAAGAAACAGTTAAAATACTAAAAATAAAGACAAGTAAATAATGACAAGATAAGATAACAAGGTTTGAAACAACTGAAAATGAGTCACACGGCTGAACAGTGAAAATTTCTTCTTCACCCGGCTGAACAGTAGCTTTTCTTCTTCACCCGGCTGAGAATGTTCTTCACCCGTCTAAACAGTGACACGGCTCAACAGTTGTCAATCTTCAACACTTGTAATCTTCACCCGGCAAGTTGAGTTACCCGGCTGAACAGTTACACGGCTGAACAGTAAAACTTCACACGGCTGAAAAATTGACCCGGCTAGAACTTGACACGGCAGAAAGGTTTACCCGGCTGAACAGTTGCAAATATATCACCCGGCTGACTTGACACGGCTGAAATATAGTGACCCGGCTGAACAGTTCGTTGATCACACGGCAGAATAGCTGTTACCCGGCTAAACAGTAAATGAATCACCCGGCTGAAATGTCTCTCACCCGGCTGAACAGTTTTCACCCGGCACAACAGTTCTTGATCCGGCTGAACAGTACAACCTTTTTTCTTGCAAATTCTTCACCCAACTAGACAATTTTGCCTTCGCACGGCTGCACAGGACCTATTTGTTCACAAATCTAAGTCCAAAAATTGTCTAAGTTAAATTTTATCACCCGACTAGTTAATCTTCAACCAGTTCATCCTGTTCATCATCTTTGTCAAATGAAATTTTCTGGGTTTTAACAAAAACTTGTCCAATTCCTTGAAAAATCACACACAAGCACCAAAATACACCGATTAACAATCTTCAATCTCAATCAATTCAAAACATGATCAAATTTTGATGAATTTGAGCAAAATTTTGATCGAACAGTGAGTTTTACTTGCTTCCTAATTCCTCAGATCTGATGATAATCTGATGGAATTTGCACAATTGTTGTGAATTAGAAGTGATTGCGATGATGAATCACAACTAAAAACAGCAGCAGATCATTCAGATCATGATTTTGAGCAATATTGATGTGTTTTTTGCTTAATGAATAGCGAAGAACACAATACCAACAGCTCTAATACCAATTGATAGGTTCAATTTGATCGATATCGCTCGATGATCAGAATGATTCAAGTACACAAAACAAACAGTTCAATCAGCAACACAATTCATTACTAATAATTCTCTTTGTATTGATGATCAAAGCATAAAAGTTGTAGTACAAATGTGCAGGAGAATGTAAGAACACACACACTAATTCTCTCTCTAAGCGTGTAATTGTGATCTAGACTCTCTCTCTAACATTCTCTCACAACTTGCTTTATGCAACAATACATTAGGGAAAATACAAAATTACCCCTAAACTATACAAAATGTATAAACAAAGTACAAAGTAAATCTTTAACTAGAAACGAGCCCTAACAAGTCAGGCTTTCGGGTTCGGGTTTGGGGCAGATGTCACAGAAGCTACTGTGTAGCCGGGTGATAGATTGGTATGTAGCCGGGTAATAAAGATTTTGAAAGATGACAATGCTACTGTACAGCCGGGTGATGGGTATAACAAAACCAAGGTGTAACATCCTGTTTTATTGATAAAATAAGGTATTTGAAATTTGTATTTTACATATTATTATACGAGTAAGTAGTGAGTTGCAAGTTAACACAAGATGTGTTTGTATATGTTAAATTTTAATAGTTGTTAAATTAAAATGCAGGAATGTCTTTATAAGCATCAAATGCTATTAAGTAACAATAGTAACTTATATTACAAGAGATATACATTTTGTGTATATACATATTACGAAAAAAAAGTAAATGAAATATAATAATAAAAATAAAATAATGATACATCATGAAAGACGGCAACAATTACTTAGGGATAGATATAAGAAATTTAAAATTATAATAATTATGATCATGTTTATCTATTTGAAGTCGGCAAGACAGCATTATATATATGTGTGTATGATCAATATCAACAGATATTTTTAAAAAGAATGGAGAGCTACAAACAAAGAAAATAAAATAAATATTTAGTTGAGAGGGCCGAGTAGTGTGATTTCTCAAACAAGAGAACATAGGAGCTATAGTGTATTCTGGAGACGGATTTGATCCCGATAGTTAGCGAGTTATTCTCTATACTTGAGTTACTAACAATAACAAGTAAGTACACAAACTCTTAAAAGTATACATGATTATTTGTTATATTTCATATATATTAGTTTGGAAAATATATAGACCGGTGGGTCTTAAATATTTATGTGATTATTGTTGTTGAAAATCAGAGTAGTATATATTACTACTTGTTGAAATATATGACAAATAAATAGAGACGGTGGTCTCAATAAATAGAGACGGTGGTCTCGGTGAATAATTAGAGATGGTGATCTCAATAAATAGAGACGGTGGTCTCGGTGAATAATTTGAGACGGTGGTCTCAATAAATAGAGACGGTGGTCTCAGTGAATAATTAGAGACGGTGGTCTCAATAATTAGAGATGGTGGTCTCAGTGAATAATTAGAGACGGTGGTCTCGATGAATAATTAGAGACGGTGGTCTCGGTGAATATATAGAGACGGTGGTCTCGGTGAATAAAAATAGAGACGGTTGTCTAAACAATAAACTAGAGACATGTGGTCTCAGAATTAAAGTGGAGACATGTAGTGTGTACTTACTTAGCTATGGCTAATATGATATTCGTGTATACTTTCAGGAAAGAAAGTGGTAGAGGACTAAAGACCGGACTCGGATCGACCAGTGGAAGTTATCTTTGTTTAAATAAAAGTTGTGTAATATTCGTTGTAATGACTCTTTTGTAAAACTATATATTATAGTGAAAATAGTCACAAGAGTGACAAATTTTGGACGTATACTTGGGACCTACTCTGATATGAATTATAAGACTGTTATAAAAATAAAATTAAAAAAAAACAAAAAAAAAAAACTGGGTGTTTCACAAGGTGTAGTCGTTCCAAACTTTGTGTGTCAAACATGACCCGACTCATGTCTACATGGTGAACTTGTGTTAAACAAGTGTTGACCCGTCTCAACTAATGTTGACACGTCACAATAGTTGTCTGACCCGACCAAGCCTTTACACGAGGAAATTTAATGTGTATAAACACTCTGACCCGTCCCAACAATGTTGACACGGTTCAACAGTACTTGACCCGTCTCAATAGTGTGTGACCTGACTAAGTGTTTTTTACATGTTAAAAATTTATGTTCACATGTTGACCCATCCTAAAGGTTTGACCCCTCCAACTGTAACATGGCCGTCCAAGGCTATTGGGCCTAAATGTTGACCCATCTGAAAAGCTGACCCGCCCCAAAGTTTTTGACCTAATTTTGAGCCGGCTCATCTACATATAAATACCCGCCTCTTCTCAAATCAACTTTCAAGTAAATACCGTCTAAGGCTATTGGGCCTAAATGTTGACCCATCATTTTTCACAATCACTTTCAAGCAAATACTCTGTATATCAAATCAACTTATATCATATTCAATCACCGATTCTGTAACAAGTATTAGAGATTGAATAAGGTATAATCATCATGATCAAACTTCATCGACACCACTGTTGTTCTTAAAATCCAAATGTTGATGATGAACTGTAACTGAACTTGAATCGACACTTTGATCATCTGTGTAAAAACTAAAATCGAAAGGTTGTAGTAACTGTTAATCACCAATATTCATCCATTAATCAACATCAAAACATCTGAAATCGACTGAATCAAAGGAAAAATTCAAAATTGAGTTGAAACCGCCATTAATGAACATTGAACATGTTCATGGTCTTAATCACAAATAATACATAATCTAAGTTTAATTGATCAACTGGTGCTAAAATTGATCTGAATCATGTGATACAACTTCATTAAACAAATGACAAATTTGTGTTTAAGTGACTAAGAAGTTAAGTCTGTTAACAGTTGAAAATGAATATTGTGTCAAAAAGGTTTTTGAACAAGATGATATTCTCAAACTGTTGATTAACTTATGTGATAAATGTTAATGTTGAATTGTTATACTATGTATTTATGCTTGTCTCTTGCACAAATGTTGCTTGTTTATCAATTTTTGATAACTAACACACATGTCTTTGTTTGTTATCAGATGAATGTCCTCAAGTATGAACCAAAGCAAAATCTTGTGGCTTTGTTGGATGAATCTATACCAGAAGCAGATGGGTATAGATATATGATTCGGTTTTTGAGAAGAACCAAGTATGTATATGCAATGTGTGTCAAACCCATTGTATATGCAAGATTGATCAAATCTTTCTGGAGAACAACAGAGGTGATAACAAATGAGGCTGGTGTGGTGAGAGGAAATATTACCAGACAGTTATAAATAACTATTTCTGAAGAATCAATCAGGACTGCACTAAGATTGGATGAAGATGAAGTAGGTGCTCTTGATGAATATACGACTGCTGAATGCCAAGAGTGTTTTATCAATATGGGACACCCTCCTGTATTTCCTAAACAGCAGTTCGTAAGAGCTACATTGGGCAAGCAATGGAAGTTATTATGCTATGTGATTCAGCAGTGTCTATCTAGAAGAAGTGCTGGATTCGATAACTTTCCATCACATATTGCATCCCAATTGTTGTAATAGCTACAAATAGACCTTTCAACATGTCAAGATGGATCATGAAGGGGTTTATTTTCAATTTGGTGAAAGGGAAGAGATTCAAATTCTTGATGTATCCTAGATTTTTACAGTTGCTGATCAACATTGCACATCCTGTGATCCTTGAAGAAGGTGTGAATGGTGATTTGCTCATGACTGAAGACATGAATGCTTTATCTTATCGAAAAATGAGCTTTGGGAATGTTGCAGAAGTGCAAATGTTTGACTATATGCGAGATATAGCAAACAATGTGGAAGACATTGGAGGGGTATATCATCATATTTCTCAAGGTAAAGTGGTTAATCCTCTAGATCTTGTAGATGATATCCCAGATGCCCTTAAGTCTGATTCTAGTGATGCTGATGAGAATGTGTCTGAGAATGAAGAATCTAGTTGCACTGAAACAGATGATGATGATGATGAGAATATTGAAGCTGGAACAGAAACTGATAAAGCAGAAGAAGAGATAGAATCAGATGTTCATGAAACTCCTAAGGACATCACAGTCTGTTACACCAGATCACGACGATCTAAGACTGTGACTGAACATATGATTGTGGAGGAGCCTATTGCGATTGAAGAAGTGAATGTGCCTGAACAGATAGATGTGGTTCAGATTGCACAAGAGGTTATTGCTGAAGTAGAGACCGTGGCACAGACAGTTGATGAAACAGAAGCTATTTTCATTGTTCCTGATCCGACAAACATTGCCACATCATCTTCTCCTGCAACTGAACAAACTGAACAACTGATGGAGTCTTCACCAAAAGTTGTATCAATTGAGGTTTTGATACAGAAAGATAAGGAAATTGATAGATTGAAGAAGTTGGTAGAAGATTTGAGGAATGAGAATGAGTTGTTGAAGGCGAATGAACGTAAAAAGGAGAGATTGACTGAGTTTAGGGAAATAAATCAGAAAAATATAAAGATCTTCAATGAACTTGATGCAGAGTATGAAAAACTCAAAGATGATTACAAAGAGCTTTATGTTGAATGTAATACTTTGAATGCTGAAAATGAAATGTTGGAGAAATGGCTCGAAGAGAAAGAACCAAAAGAATGTGGACCTGCATCTGATAAAGATTTCTATGATAAAGTGGTAGAAGTGGCTGATACGTTAAGAGAAATTAAAGTTTACTATACTAGATCACGAGGATCTAAGGCTGTGGCAGAACAGATTGATAGATCAGTTCCTATTCTCGATGATGCTGCTGCTGTTGTTACATATGACAAAGCGGAGGGAAAACGTAAACTTGATGAAGTCCCTGAGATTTTTGAAGAAGATGTATCCATCAAGAAAGCTAGAACCGAGGAAGCAGTTCAGGTTGAGCCGGTTCAAGCTGAGACTGTACAAGCAACTGAAGTGATGGATATATCAGATGAAGCTGGTCCTTCTGGTTTTGATACTGAAGTGAATATTAGTGAAGAAATTCCAATCGATCTAGATGCACGGTTTGCATATTTGGAAAGGATGAAGTACAATCCTGTTTATTTGAATCGACTTAAAGTCAGTCAAATAAACGAGGAGTACGAAAAGTGTGTCAAATAAACGAGAGTTTGTTGTAGAACCGGGTGAATGGACGCCATTACAAGAAAGTCTGAGTATTGATGATCTTCCTCCTGAAGAACTGTATCATCCAAACCCAGAGGAGATGACTTCGGTTGATATGCGTCAAGGGCTACAATCAAGAAATTATCCGTACAAAACTCTGAAGAAGTTGAAGAAAGAGTCACTGAAAAAGATTGTTGTTAGTTTTCAGGCGTCAGAAAATATGCATAACCGAATACTCTTTTTGGACTACAATAATCCACAGTACTTTGAACTAACCAAAAGGTTCAAAGTATTGGAACCGAAGGAGATACCTTTGATGGCCTTACTGAAGATGCGCATAGAAAGAGGAAAGATCTGATCGACATGTTTCCTAGTGAGATGAAAGCTTATCACATTCCTATGGATGTACGAGAGTCATGGCATAAAGCTGCCATAGCAGGTGATATTGTGAGATCACTGCTGAGTAAAGGTCAATCTGTTGCTGACCTGCTTGACTCAATGATCGTGCCGGAAAATCCAAGGACGTGAAGATCATAGCCTGGAAGTATGATGAAGTTTTTGATGCTTTTCTGTTCTAACGTGTAAATGGCTTATGTGATGTTTATCACTACTACTCAAGCATCTTCAAACTTCCTGTTCAAGACTTGAAGGAGTTACATAAGTTGCGTCTGATAAATCATACAAGGGCTGAGCGTGGTGAAAAGTGTGCAATGCTTTTAGATGCTGGAATTAGTCGAATGCCTAAGTTTCTGGAGTTTCATGGCCAACAAGAGGATAAAGTTTATTTGGATAATAAGAAGAAGAAGCAGAAAAAGTTGATCCTTCGTGATATGTACTTAGAAGAATTTTCAGACGAATACTTTGATAAATTAACCGATCCAGGATTGTTCGATGGTTCGCAGAAGAAGAAGCCAATTCTAAAATTTTTCTATCATGAAGAAACATTTGAACTCAAGATTGTTCGTGACTTAGAAGATTGGGATCATGATATGATCACTTTGTTCAGCACTTTCGAGCTTAAACTGCTTCATCCATCTTACATTGATCACTTGCGAAGTCACAAGATGGAAAAGATGAAGAATCTGATTACTGAGGCAGATAGAAAGTTATTTGAAGTGATGATTGAAGTTATCGGAGCTGCCACAGAAAAGATCCGATTAAGGAAAGCATTACTCAATGCTGACCTTGTGAAGATCAACATTCCAAAGATTGAATTTATGCGGATTACATCCAAGGGTACCTTAGAAGTGCGAGCCAAAGGAAGGAAAAGGCCGTATGAAATTTATGCTAACACTGATTTTGCAGGTATCACTTTGGATACGCTCAAACAGATGGCTGCATGTGATATACTCACCAATGAGTCAAAGGTGAGACAAGCCATAATAGCTGAAAAGTTCAAGTCATGCATTGAAGAAGCTATTAAAGAACAAGAAGAATATATGCTGGGAAGCAGTTGCTGAATGTGAAAGATGAACCTGAAGAGATCGAATGAAGAATTGTGATTCAAGAGAGATTGGAGACTAAAGAAAAGACAAGATTAAAGCTGAAGATTTTTTATTAAAAGACCAAAGATAAATCTTAGGGGGAGTACTATTAGGGCTCGTTCCTGTTAGAAAATTTACTTTGTTCTTTATTTATACAAGTTTGTATAGTTTAGGGTTAATTTTGTATTATCCCTAAGTAGTGATGCATAAAGCATGTTGCTAGTTTTTGTTAGAGAGAGAGTCTAGATCACCAATACACGTTAGAGAGAGAAACTGTGTGTGTGATTGTATTCTCCTACACCATTGTACTGCAAATATTGCTTTGATCATCAATACAAGAGAATTATTTAGTAATGGATTGTGTTGTTGATTGAATTGTTGTTATTGTACGTTGATCGTTCTGATTTGTAGCAGTATCGATCCAATTGAACCTATCATATTTTCAAGTTGCGGAGCCACTCGATGAAATTGGTGTTATCGAGTTTTTCTTTCTCAAGTATAGACTTGAGAGCGAAGGAGTGATTGTTTTCAGAAGACATCTGGCAAATAAGCAAAATGATATAATTAGTATTATCGATGTATAATTCCTTATTTAATTAATGACCAAATCAGAGCCATTGTGCTCATGATTTGTGGTTTTTGAGGGTTTTTAGACAATATTCACTTTTCATCAATTCTGAATCTGATCTGTGGTGAATTAGTATGGAAGTGAATTGAGAATTGTGTGGTTTTCGTTTTAGAATCAATCTACATCTTCAGATCTATCATCATCATATAGATTTGAGATTTTGGAGTGATTTTAGTATATTTTCATAGGTTTTGGAAAAAAGACTTTTTCAATCAAATTGGATGTTAATTGTTGTTGTTATGGACTGAATTTGGATTGGCATTACTTTATTTTGTATTGTGACACAATCGGAATCATCAAATCATCAATTGGATCTGATTGGAGTTTTCTGTGGTGATTTGTGTGTGTTTTGCGTGAAGAAGACGGTTTTCAGATTCATCTTGCGACATTAGTGTTCTTCTTGCGACACTAGTGTTGTTTGCGACACTACTAAATCACTGTTGTTGATCTTTGTTTGTGGCTGGTCTGCGACATTGCTTGAACGAAAGTTCATGTGTGTTCGACACTATACTCGACACTACACTCGACACTACTGTCGACATTACCTGGTTGCCTGTTCTTCGTCATTTCACCCGACACTACACCCGACATTACCCCTGAACGAAAGTTCAAAGTGCTTTGGCAATAGTGTCTGCGACACTAGCATCTTGCGACACTATCTCTTCTGCGACACTAACAATTTTTAAGACATAGTATGCGAAACTTTGACCAAAATCAAATTTTTTTACTTTGGAATGTCAACTTCACTAACCCTTGCAGATCTGGAAAACGTTGCAACAATTAGTCCACCAAAACTGATAGACGATGATAATTTTGATGATTGGAAGAAGAGACTGAAGGATTTTTATTTGATTATGGATCGTACTCAATGGGATTCGATTGTTTTGGGTCCACATATACCAATTAGAATCATAGGAGATGCTACAATTCGAAACACCAACCCGAGTTCATACAACGATAGAGATAAAAGGTTGATAGACCGTGATAACCGAGCCTTTGATGTTTTGAATTTGTGCTTACCAAGGGAAAGTCGCAGAAAATTCACTGAACACACGGATGCAAAATCCTTGTATGATGCCTGTGTAGATTTTATGGTGAATGTGAAAAACGGGAGACGGACAAAGGAGTGCTTGCTGAAAAGAATTTCATCACTTTTGTCAGTCATAAAAGGGAGAAACTATCGGATTTGATCAATCGTTTTCTGAATGTGACCGAAAATTTGAAGAAATATGATCCCAATCTCACTAACTATGATCAGATACATCGACTTCTGGATTCTCTTCCAATTGAGTGGGGTACTTATGTTAATATTTTGAAGAAAGAAAGAGGATTCTCGGATTACAAACTCATGGATATAATTGACAAGCTGAAAAATTATGAGCTAGAAATGAAAAAGAAAGAGTTTTTCTAGGAAGTACTACCACATCAAACCACTACTTTAAATGTTGACTTAATCTCATCCGTATCAAGCATATTCAATTACAAAACCGAACTGAATGAAAAGCTCAAGATGATAGCCTCTGATTCTGAATCAATTGTTGGAACCTCGGAGAATATAAGAGAAAAGTGTGGAGACTCGGCATTTAATATTAAAAGAGGGTTTGATTGTGCGACATCTAATGTAGATATATTTTAGAAAGTTGAGGAAGGACAGAATAAAGTTGAAAAGAAAGAATTGGCTGAAGTCAGGGAGGAGAAAAATAAAGGAGACACAAAAGTGTGCAACTGTGAGAAAGCGTTAGCCGCCGAAAGGATCATCATGGATCTCCTGTACGAGACTGTTCAAGATTTGTGTTCTCCTTCATGTAAACAACGATTTTTTGGTCTTTACAAATCAAACAGGCTTATTCTACAAAACCAAAGTGAAATCGTGGCAATGAATGATGAACTCAAAAGAAATGAAGTCTGTTATTCTGTAAAACTCAATGAAGCCTTGGCAGAAGTTGAATTGTTGAAGAGAAATCTCTATGAGAGGAACGTAGAGATAAATCTTTTGAATGAAAGGTTGTTGTTAGCTCAATATGAATCCACAAAACTGCAAAGCAAGCTTGATAAGTGGACTATATCACAGATGAAACTAAATGAGCTTCTAGTCAACCAAAGGGGGGCTCGAATAAAAGATGGGGTTGGGTACAATTCAGATATTCAAACTGTATTTCCGCCACCATCAACTTTGTGTTACTCTCTTTGATCCGGCTGAGCAGTACAACCTTTTTCTTGCAAATTCTTCACCCAGCTAGACAATTTTGCCTTCACACGGCTGCACAGGACCTAATTGTTCACAAATCTAAGTCCAAAAAGTTTGTCTAAGTCAAATTTTATCACCCGGCAAGTTCATCTTTAACCAGTTCATCATGTTCATCATCTTCTTCAATCGAAATTTTCTGGGTTTTAACAAAACTTGTCCAATTTATCCAAAAATCACACACAAGCGCCGATTTATACCGATTATCAATCTCCAATCTCAATCAATCCAAAACATGATCAATTTTTGATGATTTTGAGAAAAAATTTGATCGAACAGTGAATATTCAATTTCTTCTTAATTCCTCAGATCTGATGATAATCTGATGGAATTTGCACGAACGTTGTGAATTAGAGATGGTTCCGATGATGAATCAAATCCAAAAACAGCAACAGATCATTCAGATCATGATTTGAGCAATATTGATGTGTTTTTGCTTGATGAATAGCGAAGAACACACACAATACCAACAGCTCTGATACCAATTGATAGGTTCAATTGGATCGATATTGCTGCAAATCAAAATGATCTAAGTGCAAACACACAATTCAATCAACAACACAATCCATTACTAAATAATTCTCTTGTATTGATGATCAAAGCATAAACGTTGTAGTACAATGTCCAGGAACGAGCCCTAACAGTACTCCCCCTAAACTATACAAGCATGTATAAACAAAGTACAAAGTAAATCTTAAACAGAAACGAGCCCTAACAGTACTCCCCCTAAGATTTAACTTTGGACTTTCAAAAATCTTCAGTTTTCAACACTTTGCTTTTCAGCTTCAATCTCTCAGAAATATTCAGGTTCGTCTTTGACCTCCAACAACAGCTTTCCTTTATGTTCTTCTTGTTCTTTCATGGCTTCTTCGATGCAAGATTTGAACTTCTCAGCAATTGCGGCTTGTCTTGGTTTTGATTCATTATCAAAATCTTTCAAATCTAACTTGTTTGATTTTTCAGGAAAATCGAGAAAAGAATCAGGAGACTTGGGATGTTTTAGTGATGATTCTGATAATGACGATGATAGCAATCTCAATTCTGAGTATCCGTTCATGTCATTTCATAATCCTGATCATGTGGTATCCAATCAAGCTCCGGGTCCATCTGGTTCTCAAGAAGATCAAGATTCAAACAATTTTGATAATGATGTGAATCCGCAATTTGCTCCTAATGATGGTGGATCTGTTCAAAATCGACCATCATCAGATCCGAATGTTGAAGTTGTTTCAGAATCATTTGACTACTTCATCAATTCACCAGAACAAGTTCCTAATTTCACTCCGCATACTTCTACAATTATACAAGATCTACCGAATCTGAATCAGTCTAATCTGGAGAGTCAAGTACAAGGTTAAGCTATACTAACTCATCGAGTTCATAGGAATCATCCTCTCTCTCAGATTATTGGGCCTTTGAATCAACGAACTATGAGAAGTCAAACTGAGCATGCAAACGTTTGTCTTTATTCATGTTTTCTTTCTCAAGTGGTGCCAAAGAACATTTCAGAAGCGTTACAAGATAACAGTTGGATTGAAGCCATGCAAGAGGAGTTACTTCAATTTCGCAAACAAGAGGTTTGGAAATTAGTGGACTTACCTGAAGGAAAAAATGCGATTGGTACAAGATGGTTGTACAAGAACAAGCCAGATGAACGTGGCATTGTGGTCAGAAATAAAGCCAGACTTATTGCACAAGGTTACACTCAAGAAGAAGGTATCGACAATGAAGAAGTGTTTGCTCCGGTCGCTCGACTTGAAGCTATTCGCGTTTTTCTAGCTTATGCCTCTTTCATGAAGTTCAAAGTGTTTCAAATGGATATTAAAGGCGCTTTTCTGTATGGACCAATTACCGATGATGTATATGTCAGAGAACCTCCCGGTTTTGAGGATCCTGAGTATCCACATCGTGTATACAAATTGAGCAAAGCTTTATATGGTCTACATCAAGCCCCAAGGATTTGGTACGAGACGTTATCGAAACATTTGCTGGAACATGGTTTTACAAGAGGTCAGATTGATCCTACTTTATTCATGAAGCGGGAAAATGAAGATCTTCTATGTGTTCAAGTGTATGTGGATGATATCATCTTTGGATCAACAAGTTCGTCCATGTGCAAAGAGTTTGAAGAGATTATGAAATCAAGATTTCAGATGAGTTCGATGGGAGAGATCAATTTCTTTCTCGGTTTGCAAGTCAAACAGTCAGCTGAAGGAATTTTTATCAACCAATCAAAGTTTGTTGAGAAGTTGCTGAAAAAGTTCAAGATGCAGGATTGTCAGAATATTCGAATGCCATCTGATGTGAATTACAAGATACAGCCGGATCCAAAAGGCAAATCCGTTGATCAAACACTGTACAGTTCAATGATTGGTTCATTGATGTATCTTACTGCATCAAGACCAGACATTATGTATGCTGTATGTGTGTGTGCAAGATATCAGTCTGATCCAAAGGAGTCGCACCTGGTTGCTGTTAAACGTATTTTCAGATACCTTAAAGGGAAACCGAATCTCGGGTTATGGTATCCTTATGAAGGCAATTTTGAATTATATAGTTATTCTGGTAGTGACTTTGGTGGGTGTGCTCTTGACAGGAAATCGACTACGGGTGGATGTCAATTTCTGGGTCCTAGACTTGTTTCTTGGCAATGCAAAAAGCAGACCAACGTTTCTGTATCCACAGCTGAAGCAGAGTATATCGCTGCATCTGCAGGATGTTCTCAAGTTTTGTGGTTACAAAACCAATTGCTTGACTACGGGTTTAACTTTCTCAAAACTACTATTTACATAGACAATACTGCTGCTATGTTCAATACTGCTAATCCTGTTCAACACTCAGAAACCAAACATATCAAAATTCGATATCATTTTCTAAGAGACAACTCTGAAAAAGGTTTAATAATTTTGATTAAAGTTCATACCGACAAACAACTGGCAGATCTTTTCACAAAATCATTTTTGTCAGGACGGTTTGAATTCTTAATTCAATCCATAGGGTTAATCAACCATGATTGATTCTATTTTTACAAAAATCAATATAAAATCAGAAAATATAAAAGCCAAAAAAAAATATAATAAGTCGATGTCAAGTATTGATTACTTTGTCCTTTTATTTTATTTTTGCATTGTAAGTGTGCATGAAAAAGAAAAAGAACACAAAAAGATGGAAAAAGAAAAGCAAAAGAAAAAGTTAGTCATATCATAAGAATCTATATTGCAAAAAGTGAGAAATGATAGTTACACTAGACATTATTTGTTTCATCATTTTAATTATAAAGACTGATGAATGTTAATTGATGTGCGAGACGGCTCAGGCAATTAGACTGAAAAAGTAAGTACATTGTTGACAAATCTAAACTTAATGATCTTTTTGTTAAGTTCCTTTGATATACATGTCTAAATATATATCTTTGGATGCATTGCTTGTGATGTTAGTTGAACATAATCGGGTAACAATGCAATCTATTCAGTGTGATGAACCGCAACGTGAGCTTCTTTGTTGTGGTATCCACAGACCTGAAGTCTCACATGAAGTCTCTTTTGAGCTTCAAGGTGCAGCAAAAGATTCTCAAAGTTGGAACAAAAAGAGTCCCAAATGTAGACCATCACCAAACAAAAATTCCAAAAGAAATTTAGAAGATTCCCATGCGGAACGATAGGAAATTAAAATTCCAAAATGGAATTCAAAAGAAGTCCCAAAGTGGCCCAAATCCAAATAGAACCCAGATTCCACATTGATTATGACTGTAAGTGACCAGGTTTCTGTGCAATATGCATTCAAGTGGTGGTTGATGAGGAAATATGTTGACATATGTATTCATGAGGGTCACATAAGTCATTTTAATCGAACCTTAATCTCATCATGATACTGAAAAAGTAAGTGTGTCAATTCGAGCTTATTGGTATGTTTTCATATCATCACTCAATCAAGCATAAGTCAAATGTCTATTCAAAACTTGCAAAACATGTTCAGATAATGTGTGGTATGATCTCACTGCGATAGTTTGATTCATTGCATTGCATATGTATTTATTTTAATGTGTGTGCGATAGTTTGATCTCACATCGACATCCTTGTTAAACTTAAAATTTCAAGAAATATTTTAAAAAATCCAAAAATATGTGAAATAAGTGTGTTGAATGTATGGATCATGTGGTTAATGAAAGCAAATGTATTGGATGTGTTAAAAACAAACCTAAGGTCCTGTGATTTGTTTTTAGAAAATTGCTTCGGGATATAGAAATATTGGTTGTGCAAAAACATTTTTGTGTGAAAAATCAAAGAAAATGAAAAAGTTTTTAATGAGAATTAAAATCTGTTGCCCTAATTTCTATTTTTGAATATTTAATGTGACAAACCCTAATAAGGATATCTTGTCTAATTAATAAATGCAGGTGCAATAAATGCAGTTGAAAAAGTCAACAGAGAGAAAAGTGAAAACTCGTCCAAGATTAACAAGCCGGGTGAAGATATCAGATTTCACTATTTAGCCGGGTAATGAAGTGATGTTGTTATCAGCCGGGTAATGAATGACACTCTTTAGCCGGGTAATGAAGTGATGATTGATATTAGCCGGGTGACTGAATGAAAGAAGGTAGCCGGGTGAAAGAAGAAATGAAGCCGGGTGACAAGTTGTAAGTTACTATACAGCCGGGTGATGAAGTGTTGACACTGTGCAGCCAGGTAATAGAATGAAGATTCTATGTAGCCGTGTAAGTGAAGAACACTGTGCAGCCGGGTAAGTGTGGCAACTATACAGCCGGGTGATGAAAGACAGTATCACTGTGCAGCAGGGTAATGAACATGAAGTCATTGTGCATGCCGGGTGATGATAAGAAATCTACTATTCAGCCGGGTGATGGGTAAAACCAAAAACGAAGTTGTAGTTGTTCCTAACTCTGACCCGTCTCTACATACTTGACCCGTCCCTACAGTGATTGACCCGTCCCATTACATGTTGAATGTTGACCCGTCCCAAGGTTGTGACCTGTCCCAAGACTGTGACCCGTCCCAACAGTACTTGACGCGGCTCAACAGTACATGACCCGTCCCAAATTTTGACCCGTCCCAAAATTTTGACCTAATTCTGAGCCGGCTGAACAACATATATATACCCGCCTTTTCTCAAACACTTGTCATTTTTCACAAACATTTTCAAGCAAATCCCCTGTACCTCAAATCGTCCATATCATATTCAATCGATTGATTCTGTAACAAGTTTTATTGATTGAATAAGGTAGATTTTACATGATTCGACTTGTTAAACCTACTAATCGATCGTAAAAACGAAATGTTGTGATGAACAGTAACTTGGACTATGAATCGACACTTTGATTATGAGTGTTAAAACTTAAATCGAGTGTTGTAATAGGTGTAATAATTGTTAATCATCAAGTTTCATTCATTAATTTACATCAAATCACCTGAAAGCAACTAAATCAAATGAAATTTTCAAAACTCTTTCGAACCGCCATTAATGAAAGTTTGAGTTGTTCATGTCTTTGATATCAAATGATGAATCATCTGTTATTGTGTGATAAATCGATGCTAAAACTGAACTAAAACATGTTATACAACTTCATTATGCAAAATTTCAGATTTGTGTTTAAGTGTTTAAACTGTTAAGTGTATAATGTGACATGATCATTGATTCTCAAAAGTTTTGATGAACAAAATGATGAATATCAGATTGTTAGATTAACTTAGGTGTCAAATGATTGTGTGATTTGTTACATTGTGACATTATGTTTTAAAACTTCTTATGCAAATTTCGGTTATGTGTGAATGAAAAAATCTAACACATGTGTCTTGTTTTGTCATAACAGATGAATGACCTCAAGTTTGAACCCAAGCACAATCTTGTTGCTATGTTAGATGAATCCATTCCAGAAGCAGAAGGATACAGAGATATGATCAGATTCCTCAGAAGAACAAAGTATGTATATGCAATGTGTGCCAAACCCATTGTGTATGCAAGACTCATCAAGAGTTTCTGGAGGACAACAGAGGTAATCACTGACGAAGCTGGTGTATCTGTGATTAGAGGAAATATTACCAGACAGTTACAATTAACTGTGTCTGAAGAGTCCATCCGGACTGCTTTGAGGATTAATGAAGAAGAGATTGGTGCTTCTGATGAACTAACAACTGCTGAATGTCAGACTTGTTTCATAAATATGGGTCATCCTCCCATATTTCCCAAACAGCAGTTCGTTAGAGCAAGACTGGGAAAATAGTGGAAGCTGTTATGCTATGTCATCCAGCAGTGTATGTCTAGGAGAAGTGCTGGATTTGACAACTTTCCTTCAGACATTGCATCTCCCATAGTGGCAATTGCTGAGAACAGGCCATTTAATATGTCGAAGTGGATCATGAAGGGGTTTGTTTTCAATCTAGTTAAAGGGAAGAGGTTCAAGTTTCTGATGTATCCGAGATTCTTGCAACTAATGATTAATATTGCTCATCCTATTATTCAAGAAGAAGGTTTTGAAGGAGGGATATTATACACCGAAGATATGAATGCTCTATCTTATCGGAAGATGAGTATTGGAGGTGCTGAAGGTGTTGAGATGTTTGCCTATATGCGAGATATAGCAAACAATGATGAAGACATTGGAGAAGTGTATCATCATATAACTCAAGGTGAAGTGGTAGATCCATTGGACCTTGTAGATGTGATTCCAGATAATCTGCTTGATGATGATGAGTACCTTGCTCGTCATCCAGAAGATGAAGATATTGATGAGGATGAGAATGAAGATGAAGATGATGAGTCTGATAGTGATGATGATGATAGTGATGATAATGGTGATGGTGGAAATGATGATGTTGTTGAAGAAGAAAGTGCTGAATCAGTTTCTGAGGAGGCAGAACATGTAGAAGAAGATATACATGTTGATGAACCTGTTGTGATTGAACATATAGAGATTGATGAACCTGTTGAGGGTGTAAAAGAAGTAGAAGATGTTATTGTTAAAACTCCTAAGGATATAACAGTTCGCTATTCTAGATCACGACGATCTAAGACTGTGATTGATCCTATGAGTGTTGAGGAGCCGAGCGTATTTGAAGATGTGGGTGTGCCTGAACAAGTGGATGTTGTTCAGATTGCACAAGAGGTAATTGCCGAAGTGAAGACTGTTGCACATGCAGTTGATGATACTGATGCTGGTGTTACTTTTCTTGATCCTGTAGATGTTCCCACAACATCATCTCCTGCAACTCCACCAATTGAACAACCTATGGTGTCTTCGCCAAAAGTTGTATCAAGTGATATTTTGAATGAAAAGGATAAAGAGATTGAACGGCTGAATAAGGTGATAGAAGATTTGATGAAAGAGAATGAATTGCTTAAGGCTTCGAATGAACGAAAGAAAGTTAGATTGAATGAGTTCAGAGAAACAAATTTAAAGAATATGAAGGTCTTTAAAGAACTTGATGATGAATATGAGAAGCTGAAAGAAGATTACAAAGAGCTGTACGCTGAATGTAATACTCTGAATGCAGAAAAGGAAATGTTAGAAAAGTGGTTGGAAGAAGCTAAACCAAAGAAATCAGGTTCTACATCTGACAAAGATTTTTCAGATGAAGTGATGGAAGTATCCGGGCCTTCGCAAGAGATAAAAGTTTATTATACTAGAGCACGAGGAACTAAAGCTGTGGGTGAAAAGGTTGAAGAACCAATTCAAATTCCCGATGAAGCTGCTGATATTGTCATTCTTGACAAAGCCGAGGGAAAACGTAAACTGGATGTTGTACCGGAGATTGTGAAAGAAGATGTGATTGCAAAGAAAGCTAGAACTGAAGAAACAGTTCAGATTGAGCCGATTCAATCTGAGTCTGTACAGGCAACTGAAGTGCCCGAGGTTGTTAAAGAGGATGAGATTGTGAAGGAAAGAACTATAGATGAAACAGTACAGTTTGAGCCAATTCAAACTGATACTGCACATACAATTGAGGCATTCGATGACTTGGATGATGTTGATTTTACAGATTCTGAACCGGAAGCTAATCCTGTTGATGATATACCCGTTGATCTTGATGAAAGGTTTGCATACTTGGAGAAAATGAAATACAATCTTGTTTATTTGAATGGACTCACTGTGAGTCAAATAAACGAGGAGTATGAAAAGTGTGTCAATGCGCAAGACAAAGTAGAAGGTGGATGATAAAGAATTTGTGGTTGAAATGGGCGAATGGACACCTCTTCAAGAAAGCTTGAATATTGATGATCTTCCTCCGGAAGAACTATATCATCAAAATCCTGAGGAAATGACGACTACTGATATGCGTCAATGGTTAAGTTCGAGAAATTATCAATATAGGACGTTTAAGAAGTTGAAGAGAGAATCACTAAAGAAAATTGTGGTGAGCTTTCAAAAGTCAAAAAAGATGCATAACCGTATTCTCTTTTTGGATTATAACAATCCACAGTACTACGAACTGACTAAACGGTACAAAGTTCTTGAGCCTAAAGAGATACCTTTAATGGCATTGCCCGAAGATGCGCACAAGAAAAGGAAGGAATTGATTGATATGTTTCCTAGTGAGATGAAGTCTTATAACATTCCGATGGAAGTACGAGAGTCATGGCACAAGTCTGCCACAGTAGGTGATATTGTTAGAAACTGCTGAGTAAGGATCAGTCCGTTGCTGACTTACTAGACTCAAAGATCGTGCCTGAAAAGTCCAAAGATGTGAAGATTATAGCATGGAAATATGATGAGATATTTGATGCTTTTCTAATCAAGAGGGTGAATGGGTTATGCGATGTGTATCATTACTATTCGAGTATCTTCAAGTTGCCGGTTCAAGATCTGAAAGAAATGCACAAGTTGAGGTTGATTAATCACACGCGAGCAGAACGTGGTGATAAATGTGCTATGTTATTGGATGCCGGGATCAGCCGCATGCCAAAATTCTTGGAGTTTCGGGGACAACAAGAAGATAGTGAATATTTGAAGAAAAAGAAGAGGAAAGAAAAGAAGTTGATACTCCGGGACATGTATTTAGAAGAATTTTCAGATGAGTATTTTGATAAGGTGACAAATCCTGGTTTGAAGGTGATTGATGGTTCGAAGCAACAAAGCCCATTCTGAAGTTTTTCTATAACCAAGAGACCTTTGAGCTGAAGCTTGTACGGAATCTGGACGATTGGGATAAAGATATGATCACATTGTTTAGTACGTTTGAACTAAAGTTGCTACATCCATCTTACATTGATTATCTTCGCAACCACAAGATGGAGAAGTTGAAAGATCCTGTTGCTGAAGAAGACAGAAGATTATTCACAATCATGATTGAAGTGATAGGCGCTGCCTCAGAAAAGATCCGACTAAGGAAAGCATTACTTAATGCTGACCTTGTGAAGATCGACATGCCCGAAATCGAATATATGAGGGTGACATCCAAGGGTACCTTAGAAGTGAAGGTCAAAGGAAAGAAAAGCCCCTACGAGTTTTATGCTAACATTGACTTTGCAGGTATTACTTTGGACACTCTGAAAAGAATGAAGGATTGTGATATGATCACTAATAAATCAAATAACCCCAACAGTACTCCCCCTAAGATGACACTTTACAAATCTGACATATCAGCTTAAATCTTCATGTGGCGAGTATAGAGAGAAACTTAAAGTTTTGGTATGCATTATCTTCAAGAGACCCAACAACCTCCAAAATACATTCGTCCTGATCACATGATCTGGATCTATGTCCCATTAAAATTACAAAGTCTTGCTGAACCATCTAAACTCAATATGTCCTGAGGTCAAAACAAGTTAGTTTACTAAATGTCTGTGGAAACCGAGTTGCCAGAGTCTCTTCAAATCGAACCAAAACATGATAATATCATCACAGGTTATGTGTCGAAAGGAACAAGGGATGGGTTTAAATGGGCAAACATACTGACAATCTCTTCACATCTTTGTTCCTCCGGATGATTGCCCGAAACTCGTTTCTGATATCTTCGTGATCCATTCTGTTATACTGATTTGATTCCTTTTAAACCTTCGTTGTTAAAATGGGTCGTTGTCTTGGATCTTACTCATTATTTTGGCTTTACATTTTTTTAATATATTTGTAATTTAATTAGATTTGACTTTCATTATTTTTCAAAAAAAAAAAATTAGTTCTTTGCGACACTGTAGTGTTGGGTAAGCGACACTATGGCTTTTGCGACACTATAATATCGGGTTTGCGAAACTAGGTCGTGCATTATCTTCATCTGATGTGGGTCGTTTGGGTCATAATTCCTTTTTCACTTAATCTGACATTAAAGCCGACATTAACCCTAACTCACTTTAAACCTTCAATCCTTGATCTTAGCGTGTTTTTGGTCGATTCCAACCGGTAAGAACTTTGACTTAATGTGTCTCGAACCTTCATTTCTAATATATTTGCTTTTGGTGTTGATCTGATATGGTTTTGATTCCTTTGACTGTTCGATTTTCGCATTTTGCGACTAGCTGTTCTTCTTGCGACATTGAACAAAAGTACAAGTTATATCTGCGACATTACCAATGTTATGTTGTCCATGTATTGTTGGTAGTGTCGGAGATCTTTGGTGCTACGACAGTGCAATGTCGACGTGCACGCTATGCTGTTGCGATACTGCTGTGTCGTACTGCCGCGACACTACTGTGTCGCATGTCTACGATACTATGTCTCTTAATATTTTTTATTTTTTTATTTTTTATTATTTTATTATTATTTATTTGTTTTTTATTATTTTTATATTTTTTTACTTTATCTTTTTCTTTATTATCCTTTTATTTTAGTTCAATTACTAATCAATTTTCGTTTTACATTTCAGGTTTATTATATGGATCCGAAGCTGCTCCGCTGATGCGGTTCGACAAGCGGTCGAACGTGGTCGCTTATCTAAACGATAAGGACCAGAAGTCAGTTGGTTTTAGAGACGCGATATCTTGGATGAAGGCGTCTCCTATTTTCTACGCGGTCATAAAGGATCTGGTGATAGATCATCAACATATCAGAGATTTCTGGGAAACGGCGACATACAATCTAAATGCAGATCCGGGGGAGATCAGGGCAATTGTGATGTGGGAGCAGATTGTGATTACTGTTGATTCTATTGCCCGGATGTTGAGGATGGAATGCGATGTCGGATCGCCGGTACACTTGAGTCTGACTGACGTTTATGAAGGCTTTCTGGAGATGGGTTATGAAGGAACAGATTTCTTGGATCGTCGGGAGATCAAGAAATTGTTCTTGTCAAAGGAGGGGAGATTTATAGCCCACGTCATTATTGTATCATCAAAAAGGGGGGACCGATGGGCTAAACTTCGAATGGGCTCGAGTGAGCTAAACTTGTGTAGGGGAGATAAGGCGAATCTCCTCTGCCAAGAAGGATAAATGGCTGCTGTACCCACGATTAGTACAGATTTTCATTGATGAACTGAAGCCAGATCTGAAGAAGTTAGGTGACGTGTTGGAGTTGACGAAAATGAATGTGAGGATCTTTGCTGATTGCTCCGCACCTCGACATGACATTTCGGGAAAGATAACTTATCTTTTTCAAAACATGTAGACTGATGAAAGGTGGGAGTATATTGAAAAGTTGAAGGCAAGTCAGGAGAAGAGATTCGGAGAATTGAGGGAGAAAATCAAGGAGGATATACGGAAACGGAAGAAATATGTGGGACCGAAGGCTGTACCGTTAGAGGAGGAGATAGACGTTATTGAGGCAGAAATTTTCAAGTCGAAAGGTAAGAGGAAACGTAAAGCTGCTGATAAATCACAGAATGATTCTGATACTGATGTCAGAATCAAAAAGGCAAAGGGGAAACAACCAGCAGCCTTCGAAAGTATGCCTGAGGTTGTTAAAAGAAAATCTGAGAAGAGGGGAGGTGCTGGGATGGACGAGGACGTGATTCGTTGGTTGAATACGTCGCTCGCAAACGAGCTGAGTATGGTGAAAGCGAAACTGATGAATGTGGAGGAACGTGAAAGGCATAGGGAGTCAGAGATGGAGGATTTACGGAAAATAGTGCTGGATCAACAAGTCCTAATCAAGAAGCTGTTAGTTGAATTCAACGAAGTTAAGAAAGAAGTGAATGTAGGAGTACTGGAGACTGAAAAGCAGATCGATGAGATGGTGAACACTGGAAAGTATCATACTTTGAAAGAGATGGTGCAAACAGGCAAAAGTCAGAAAGATTTTGTTGGTTTTAGCGGTGCTGGTGGGAGCGGAACTGGTAAAGAGACAGAAGTTACTGATGACTTCTGTCTCGATATTGATACTGATCTGGGTGGTGAGGAGGTGGTTGCTGATAAGGAGAAGGGAGCTGAAATGAAATTGATAGACGAAGAAGTTGAAGATGAACAATTGGTGGATTATGACTCCGGGCCTGAATATTATGAGATGGAAGAAAAGGAGATGGTATATTTGGCTCAAAGGAGCGGTCTTGAGGGTGACGTGTTTGAATTAGATAAATCAGACTGGTTCCGGAAGGTGGAGGAACCAGAAACCGTCACGCCTCTGTTTCAGAATATGGATGCCCCGACCACTAAAGATACTAACAATAAAATCTTTAGCTGGAAATTTAACTTGGAGCTAAAGAAATTTATGATAAAAAGGAAAGGGGGGGGGATTAGTTATGTGAGCAACCGCAAACACTTCAAGACATTCCCTAAATGGCACTTGAGGCGTTTGGCGGTTCTCCCATTGATTAACGCAGATCAAAGCGATCGTGCGAAACTTTTGAAGGAAGAGATTCAGGCTGGGTTGAAGGATAACTTTGAAAGCTTCGGATATAATAAACTGGAGCGAAAACGATCAAAGAAAGATTTGGATTAGGTGACGAAGAAAGGGAAGATCGTTCTGAAGCTGAAGCCGATTAAAACAATGCTGAGATTGAGAGTTCCAGACCTTAGCCCGTCGAGATTGCAGGATTTTGAGAAATGGTTTTATGATAATCAGACGGGGGAGGCGGTCGTACGTATCAAAGATGGAACGGAATTGAGATTGTTTGACCCAATGGAGGTGTTTGGGTTTTCGGATGATGACTTGAAGATTCTGTGCGAAAACCCAATCAGAGTTGGAGCCGGAGCCGAAACGATAAAAGAAGCTGCTCTGCTTGAGAGAGTGGCAAACCGGGCTCGTGGGATTCGATTGGAGGTGCAACAGCTCGCTGGGAGTGTCCAGAAACAGGTTGATTTGCGAGAAGACGTTAGAGAAGTGACTGATTTGCTGGAAGGAGCCAAGGTTGGAGCGGAACCGGAGGACCTGACAGGTGAAGTACCTCCCTAGGGGAGTATTGATGACCATAAGTAGGGTGGTACTTCACCATGTCGTTATTTGTATTTCGTTTACTTGTAATAGATTAGCCGTATTTGTATTTCTTTGTAATAGTTAGGTTAGTTTATGTTTTGGTTTTGTTTGTTGCTTGTTCATGCGGAATGCAGCTTGTCTTAGTTTAGCGAGCAGGCAGTGTCGCCTATGCGACACTGCCTGCGACATTAGCTACTGTATAAATAGTTGTTTTAGGGTATTTTGTACACAACTCTTGGAACTTAATTGCATACAACTTCTCTCTTTTGATACTGAGTTCGAACCTTATTGATTGTTTGCAAGGAATTGAATCTGTTACATCTTTGTTGCATTAATCTAATCCATTTTCATCTATTAATCTTCTTAATTACATTGTTCTTATTGGGTTATAATGGTTTGTGTGAGTTTTGTTCACAAATCACAATCAATTGTTGCTAGATCTAGTGGTATCAATTGATTGTGATCTGATCTATATCATATATAGCACGGATTAACGATTTTCTGGACCAACATAAGCAAAATAATATAATTAGTATTATCGATGTATAATTACTTATTTAATTAATGACCAATTAACAGTAATAAGAATAAGGATTGAGAATCTAGCTATGTCAATTGCTGAAAGCAGCTGGGGCATACAACATTAGCAATTGGTAGGTAGACCGCAAACGATTGTCAATTGCGAAAAATGCGCAACTCTCCAAAATGAGGCCGCTATAACAACTTTTGTCAATGCATTGATACGTTTAGCCTCATCTATGCTCACTTTTACTCTCTAGACAGCTGGGGCATGTAGCAAGAGAGGAAAATTAATAGTCGTCCTAAAACTAGGTACTTGTGGAAGAGTCCGAATGTGTCGACGAAACTCTTGCACCTTAGAAGGATACAACTACACATCAAATGCGATGTTGTGGCTCCAAACATTGATGTTTCGTTTTATGTTCCAAGTGTTCCTTAAAATAGGATAGCATATACTATTGATTTTAAATAGGGTCGAGATCTAGTTTTACTAAATCAATTCCTGACATTAGATGAACCGTTTCATCTCTCAGGACACTTAGTTTAAATCACCTATTAAAACTAAGTCTTGTCGCGACTTAAATAACCGATTAAAAGTTAATAGTTAAACCATTAAGTTACAGTTATTTTAATTATAAAACAAACTAGTCGTTTTATAAAAAAATTTCACAAGTTGTAAAAAAAATATGTTTAGAACTCGTTTTTATCTGATTGTGAAATTATTTTAAAACTCTTTTTAAAAAATGGTTTGGTATTAGGTTGGTATGTTACAACACTTATAAAATAAAGCAACCACAATAGCAAAAACAAATAAATATGTAAATCTTTATGACTAAAAAGTTGTTTGGTCTTGTCATAGCCTTTTAGCAAGACCAAACTAGGTCACGGGGTCACAACACATAAACAACCACAATGATGGACTTGAGTGCATCTTGTTGTCTTGAGTAACTCCCACTGACTCCTAGATCCGTGTTGTCTTCGGTCTTTCCTCCGGGTCTTTAATGCATGTTACAATTTCACAAAAATATATAAAATAAAAGAACCCTAATCTATTACAACTTTGAACCATCAAAGTGGCCAAAACCATAAAACCAAAAACCGAATTAAAGTACAACACAACCACAAGGTCTGGCCAGATTTACATATATTGTCTAACCACAATAATCAATCGGGAAATCTATTGGTCAAAAATAATAAAATTTTTGACCAAAATTTTGTTGCCCTAATATTCTAAATAGATCAGAGACTTAAAAAAAGCTTTAAGTTTGTGATCTATAACCGGTTAAAAGGAGACCGGTACTGATTTGCATGTTGTAAGCAAGGCTCTGATACCACTGTTGGGTTTCAGTGGTATCTTTAGATTTTATAATAATATCAAAACGGCTTTGATAAATATAATATTTAAATCAGTAATTATTAACGCAGTGGAAAGTTAACATTAAAACCTATACCAAAAGTGAAACCGACAGGATCCGGTTACAGACATGCAAATACTATTAATAAAAATTAATCTACCGATGAGATGAATATACCTTTGGTTAATAAATAACGGTTTGAGACACCGAGGGTTCAACGAATTGCTGCTAGAAACAACACTAATGGGTACTTGTGCCGGAATCAAACCAAGATGGAAGATTATTTCAATCGAAATTCACAAAAGAAAGATTCCTCATTTTTCTTGTTATTGCGGCTGACCAACACAAACCAAAAGTGGGATTCACCACTTTTCTTTTGTTTTTTATTTGTGGCAGATGTGTTTCAAGATAAGGTGTGTCACACTTTTTTTTGTTTTGGCCGTGGGTTTATTAATAATGTGAAGGGTGAAACCCTAATGATCCTTTATAATATAAAGTAATCTAGTTAGCGAACCTTAAGCCCGGTTAGATTAGTTTGAGCCCAACATAATAATAAACCCGTTACTCATTTAATTAAGTTAAATGAATAATATAATTTATAAACAATATAAATTATAAACCTTCTTTCGTCCGTGATTACCAATTAAACAAGTTAAGTGGATTTTATGTTCGTTGCCCTTGGTGTAACTCTTACGGGTCACAACTCGGTTAGCCATGTTAATTTATCTGGTCCGAACATATTAAATCCAACACTGAATTTTTTTATATTACGACATATTAGTGGCTTAATTACCTCTAAATTGCTTTTGATTAAGATTATGAATCATGTTAGGGTTTGTGCTTCTAAATTTTTCATTTCGAGGATTGATTTTTTACCTGGTTATCTAAATTCGATTGAGATTATTAAGCTACACGTTTTTTTAAGAATTTTTATTGCATTTAGTAAGATTGTTCTCTATAGTGAGGGTAAAATTGTGTTTTGTAGTGAAAATGCCGATACTAAGGCAATAACAATCAGCACAAGGATGTCCATAGCAAAGAGGCTGGATTCCAGGAAGCAATTTGAGAGTTCTCTAATCAAAATGCATGATATAGGTACTGCATTTGTATGCATTCATATCTTTGATGCCTCAAACGGCATGATTTAAATACCGCAGTTGTATGCATTGTTATTTTCATTTGTTACCCTTTGATATCAGTTCTAGAAAGCTCAGTTAACCTGTTGAAGTTCCTCATGTTTAATGACCTTATATTTTGTTTGTTCGTAGTACTTGACATGTATCTTAAAATTGTTTTATGTTCTTAGCAATTGACTTCAGGGTTTCTCTCATGCTAAGCACTAAAAGCTTGATTTATTATGATGTTTGTATATTTATTGTTAATTTATAAGACTTTTAGTTAGTTTTCCAGATTTGATTATGTGTTATACATATCTGTCAACATCACGTATCTGCCAAAATGCCATTAACAACATACCTTGTGAAGTGGTAATAACCCAATTTTAAATTAAATGGGTCAAAATGCCTCAAACACGTCTTATATGGTTAAAATAATCCAAATTTAACTTAAACGGGTCAAATCGAACCATACACGCCTTATGATGTTATATAATTATCTCATTGCAATTTAAGAGGGTCAAAATGACCCTAACACATCTTCTTAAGCTAAAATAATCAAATTCAAATATACAAGGGCCAAAATGGCATTAACATACCCTGTGAAGTGGTAATAACCCAATTTTAATTTAAATGGGTAAAAATGACCCAAACACATCTTATATGGTTAAAATAATCAAAATTTAACTTAAACGGGAAAAAACGAACCATACATGCCTTATGATGTTATATAATTATCTCATTTCAATTTAAGTGCGTTAAAATGACCAAAACACATCTTCTTAAGCTATAATAATTTATAATTCAATATACATGGGCCAAAATGACATTTTCATTCCTTGTGAAGTGGTAATAACCCAATTTTAGTTTAAATTGGTCTAAATGAACCAAACACATCTTATATGGTTAAAATAATCCAAATTAACTTAAACGGGTCAAAATAAACCATACACGGGTTATGATGATATATAATTATCTCATTTGAGTTTAAGTGGGTCAAAATGACCTAAACACATCTTATGAATCTATAATAATCTAATTTCAATATACAATGGCCAAAATGACATTAACATACCTTGTGAAGATCAAAATAACCCAATTTTAATTTAAACGGGTCAAAATGACCCAAACACGTCTTATATGGTTAAAATAAGTGAAATTTAACTTAAACGGGACAAATCGAATCATACACGCCTTATGATGTTATATAATTATCTCATTTCAATTTAAGTGGGTCAAAATGACCTAAATACATCTTATTATGATATGATAATCTAATTTCAATATACAATGGCCAAAATGACATTAACATACCTTGTGAAGAAGCATCAAGTAAATGGCAAAATGACCCAAACACACCTTTTCAATATACAATGCCAATTTTAATGTAAATGGCAAAATGACCCAAACACACCTTTTGGAGCTATAATCATCTAACTTCAAAGTAAATGGGTCAAAACGATCCAAACACAATATGCGAAGCTAGAATAATCAAATCCTTATGTTTTAAGTTCCTTACTAATCTTGTACACAAACTAAGAAAGCAAGATAGGTGCATCAGCTTTCAAATAGGGCACTGCAAAGAAGCATCGAGTAAACAGGAACTCATGAGAAGTTTATTGAAATAAATGTGAGCTGAACAACGAAAAAAATCCATATTACCTGTTGTAATTTGATTAAACGTTTGGAACAACGAAACCAAAGTTAGAATCAATATATTGCAATTTTGACTAATTGAGTGGGCAAGACAACCAGTTTTCAACTTTGACGTCAGAAAAATAATACATTAGACAACCATTTAATACATCTCCAAAACTCCGGTTGGCTAGTTTGACTAGTAATTAACAGTCTTGACTTTTTGAAGTTAATTTAAACATTAGACAACCTTGGAACATCTTCAAAACACTTGTTGGCTAGTTTGGCTGCAACTAATAGCTATGTAGTATTGTTTGACTTTTGAGGTCAAATATGCTCTAAAAGCTGATAATTAAGCTGCATTTAAAAATCGAAGTATTGTTTCCCAGAATTATGATTATCAATCAAGCAATTATCAAATATGATCATATATTCAAGTATTCATCATCAATATTTGTTTACAGTGATTGTGTATATATACTGTTGTTCATGAATGGTCACAACGATTTAGTAATCGTTGTGTCTATTCCAATGTAGGTTCTAGACTTCTAACTTGACATAACTAGTCTCTGCACTATACTAAATATATAAATTGACTCAAACCTATACTTTATATTATGACACACTAAGTCCTTGAAGTTGTGAGTGATTAGATCTTCATTCACCCTCCTAAGCACGAGCGTCTTCAAGTTGTGTCTTCTTTCAGATCTTCAACTCCAAGCATCTGCCTCATAGTGTCAAATTTGAGTCTTGGTAGTGCCTTGGTTAGTATGTCTGCTTTCTGCTTTATTCCGCTTATATGTTCAATGTAGATTTGTTCCTTTTCAACGCATTCTCTGATGAAGTGATAACGAATGTCAGTGTGCTTGCTTCTTCCATGAAATACTGGGTTCTTCATTAGAGCAATGGCTGAAACGTTGTCAACATATAACTTAATTCTTTCTTGCTTCCATCCTGTCAGTTCACTGAGTAGTCTTTGTAGCCATAGTGCTTGACATGCTGCTGCAGTGGCTACCATAAATTTATATTCACAGGATGATAGAGCTACGGTAGGTTGTTTCTGAGCACTCCAGGTGATAGGTGATTCTCCAAAGAAGAATACAATGCATGTAGTTCCTTTGCCTGTGTTAGTGTTGACTCCATAGCTGCTATCGTTGTAGCCAGTTATCTTACAACCTCCTTGTCTTCGATAAGTAATACCATAATCTTTAGTTCCTTTGATGTAGCATATTACTTGTTTGATTGCTTTCATGTGATGTTCTCTAGGTTCTTGTATAAAGCGACTGAGTAGTCCTACTGAGTAGCTTAAGTCTGGTTGAGTATGTAATAAGTACCTGAGACATCCAATCAAACTTCTATATTCAGTAGCATCTACTAATTTTTCTTCAGTGCTAGTTAACTTAGCTCCTGGATCCATAGGTATCTTGGTTTCATTGCAATCTTGCATTTTGGTTTCTTTGAGAATTTTGTTGATGTAACCAGTCTTTTTAATTGAGATTGCATCCTTAGTATGTATGACTTCAATTCCAAGGTAGTAAGTTAACAATACTAGATCACTCATTTCAAATTGTAGTTCCATTTGAGATTTGAAATGGTCGATGATAGTCACTATGTATAGGTTGGACTCACCGGCTTGTCGGTGTTACTTTTGTTTGTATTTGTTCAACTTGTATTTGTATTTGTACTAGCGAACCTACGGGCGAATCTATAGATTCGCCCGCAGTTCAGGTTGTCTTTTGTATTAAGGTGTCGACTGGGCGAACCTATGTGCCCAGCGAACCTGTGTTGGTTCGCTAGATAGATTCGCTAGAGCGAATCTATCAGCGAACCTAACACTACTATATATTGTAACCTTATCTTCACTTTATACAACTTTTGCACATCTTCTACTCAAGCCATTATTCACTGATTGTGTTGTGTAATCGTTCTATTTGAGGTGCTAGGAGCATATTCTACTCATCTTTGTAGCTTATTTACCTCATTTGTGTGTTTGATCTTGTTATTGGGTTGTTTGGATAATATACACTTTGTTCTTCAAGTCTTGGACATTTTTGTGTTAAACAAGTCAACATAGCACTGAAATCACGATCTTTATGGACCAACAATATGGTATCAGAGCCTTAGTGCTCTTGATTGTTTGATTCTAGTGATTTTTATGTTGTTTTTGGAGTTTTTGGGTCGAAAATACTTTCTGATTCTGTTCCAAGCTTGTGTTAGTGTTTTGGTGTTGTATTTTGCTCAAAGATTGTGGTATTTGGTCATAGGAAGCTTTTAAAACAAACGTGTATGCAAATGGTCAAGTTTTGAAGGTTTTCGAGCTGTTTCCGTACTGTTGCAGGGTGGTTGAGCTACCAGCGAATCTATCTGTTCAACCAGCGAAACTGTCTGTTCATCCAGCGAACCTAATTCAAATCTTTGTCCTGTATTGGTTTGAGTTGTGGCCAGCGAATCTGACATACCATCGAACAAAAGTTCACTTGTTTGGCTGACTGTGCAAGCGAAACTGCTGCCAAAATCAGGCGAGCGAATCTGTGCTTGCTTGTCAGCGAAACTGTTTGCTTGTCTAGCGAATCTGTCACCAGCGAATCTACCAGCGAATCTGCTGTGTTCTTTGAGCGAATCTATCCAGCGAAACTGTTTATTTTCAGCGAATCTATAATTTGTTCAAAGTTATGACTTCATCAACACTGAATATGAATGATCTGGACAGCGTTCAACCTAACAGGCCACCAAGGCTTGTTAGTGGTGAAAACTTTGAAGACTGGAAAAGATGTTTGAAAGCTTTCTTCTATTACACGGACTACAACCAATGGGAATCTATAGTAAATGGCCCGCACGTGCCAACAACTGTTGAAGGAACCGTCACCTCAGTAAACACAGATCCAACTACTTTTACTGAAACAGATATCAAGTTACTTGATCGTGACAAGAAGGCACTGGGGGCATTGATACTTTGCTTGCATCAGGACATCTTCAACAGGTTTGCTGAACACACAACTGCAAAGAGCCTGTATGATGCATTGTGTGAATTTTATGATGGGAATGAGGATCTGAAACTGGATAGAAAAGCACAAGCTGAAAAGGAATTCAACTCTTTCGTGGGATACTCACAAGAAAACTTGACTGACATTACAAACCGATTCCTATCTGTGTCAAGTAATCTAAAGAAATATGATGATAAGCTGGGCAATCATGAACAAGTTGCAAAACTATTAGACTCTCTTCCTCCTCAATGGAGTCTTCAAATCAAGCTGTTGAAACAAGAGAGAAACTTTCCTGACTACAAACTGATGGACGTCATCAACAAGCTGAAGTCTTTCGACCTTGATGTGAAGAGAAGAGAATATAATCAGTCAATGATGGTTCCAAACATTCCCTCTCAAAATGCTGCACTTATCTCATCCGCTACAAACTCATATATGTACAGTGCTGCATCTAGAGGATCATCTGGTCATGTGTCTGCTAAATCTGCTGGTGCATCTACAAACGCTGGTTCAAGCTCAAATGCATCTGTCACCACTCAGATTCCGTCAGATACTATGGCTTTATTTGGAATGTTTGTTCACAGTTATGAAGCTCTTGTTGCAGGTGAGTTGAAAGGGAAGGGTATGACTGTAGAAGATATGTATCAGGTGGATCCTGATGATCTGGAGGAAACAGATATCCAATGGCAGATGGCTATGCTCACTCTTCGTGCCAGACGATTCATGGAAAGAACTGGCAGAAGAAACTTTGGAAATCAGGGACAGAATAGTAAGCTGGGGTATGACAAGGGAAAGTTAAGATGCTATAACTGCAAACAACTGGGCCACTTCAAGAGAGAATGCCCATTACCAATCGTTACTGAGCCAGTTAACTCTGCAAATCCAAGATCTGCTCCAATTCAAGAAAAGGTTGAGGAAGCAAAGTCAAAGAATGAAACTGCACTGCTCACCAACTTTGATTGGAGTGCAGAAATTGAAGAAACCAAGGAGGAGATTAACCATGCCCTTGTTGCTGAAATTACTGAATTTGATGACAATGATATAAATCTCTTTGATCCGTTCAAAGAATTTTATGGAAAGGAAGAGGAAGAGGAAGTGGAGAATGTTGTTAAAGTTCAATCAGATGTTATTGCTCAAGGGCATCTGAATCATTCAGGGCTGGTTTGTGAAGCTGCTGTTAATGAAGTGAAGCAGGAGGAGGAGTCGAAGCTTACTTTGGAAGAAATGATTGAGAAGGCAAGGCTAGATGCAGTTGATGAATTCAAAAGAAGCACTCCCTACTGCCAATGTGATCGTGCTCTAGCCGCCGAAAAACTGGTAATTGGTCTTCCTTACGATGTTATTGAAGATATGTGTTCATCTGCTTGCAAAATTCGTTTAATTGGCATATACAAAGCTAATAAATTGTTAATGTCAAATGAAAACGAATTAAAAAGAACCATCAAAGAGCTTAAATTAAGTGAATCAAAATACTTTGTCAAGTTAAGAGAAGCTTTAAAAGAGAATGAACACTTAAAAAGAACTCTTTTGGAAAAGAACTGTGAAATTAACTACTTGACTGAGCAAGTTACACTTGCTGAGTTTGAAGCAAGAAAGCTTAAAAACAAATTGCAGCAGTGGACTATATCTGGTATGAAAAGGGAGGAACTGTGCAAGAAACAAAGGGGGGCCAGAGTTAAGACAGGGTTGGGTCTTAGTAACAATGAAACATATGCCTATCCTCCACCTAGTACTTTCTGTTATTCTCCTACACCTATTCCTCATCCCTCAAATGAGTTAATTCAAGAGATTATGCAGAACGATACTGACAGTTCCATTGCAGGTTTAAGTGAAGTAAATCTTAAGGAAGTTAGAGAGGAGTACGCATATGGTGGGAGTGTTGGGCTCGGGTGTTCTAGCAGTAGTGATGGCAGTAGTTCTGATTCCAAGAAGTCTTTTGAAGACACTAGTTTAATTAATTCTGTTTGTAGTAATGTGTCATATTCAGACAATTCCATGTTTAATAGTAATCTAGGGTGCTCCACTTCAAACCCTAATGTGTTGAATGATGATTCGGTTGAAAATATGTGTGTGAATGACAAAGACAAGCTTTCAGGTCATGTCTCTGAAAGTCAAACCAAAACAAACTGTTTTCAAAAGTTCTTCACTCAGCAAATTCCATCTTTCACACCAGTGAGAATTTCAAAACCAAAAGACAAGGAATCATCTTTTTCATACATTCTTAAACCAAAACCTGAATCTGATACAGTTAAAGTCACAACAGGTAAGTTAAAAGAACTCTATGACACTTACAGTGACTGCAACTCACAGCTGTCTGAATGTGATGAGGAAATTGAAATGGATAAAATTCCTGTTAACAGAGTTCCCAAAACTGGTTTTAAGTCTCACTGTTTTAAATGTGGAAATACTGGTCACACTGTCAAGCAATGTCCTAAGTTAATCCAAAATAGCTCAAAGCAAAAATCTTTCAAGAAAAGATTAAACACTTTTGTAAATAATTTCTTTTGTAATTCTTCATCTGCTCCACCACCCAAGTACACAAAGACTTGGGTGCCTATTTCAAAGGTCTAATTTTTCATTTTTTTTAATAAATGTCAGGAACATTCAAACGCCGTTGTAAATAGTCATTGGCATATTGACAGCGGATGTTCCAGACATATGACAGGATTGAAGGATCTTCTGACTAACTATAGGATCATAAATGGCGGTTATGTTGCTTTTGCGGGAGACAAGAAAGGTGGGAAGATGATTGGTCAAGGAGAAGTCTCAAATGGCTCACTTACTTTGGAAGACGTCAATTATGTTCCTGAACTGGCATTCAATCTTCTGAGTGTATCACAAATCTGTGATAAAAATATTCCTGTGATGTTTCTTCCAAATGAATGCTTGTTCTTGAAGCCAGAGTTTACTATTCCCGAAGATATGGTGATCATGCGAGCTCCGAGACGAAATGACACCTATATGTTGAATATGGGATCACAGGAATCCAATTCCACCGTGACCTGTCTCCTGTCTAAAGCTTCATCTTTTGAATCATTTTTGTGGCATAAACGTTTAGGACACATCAATTTTAAAATTCTGAATAAATTGGTTAAGAACAATTTGGTTAGGGGTTTACCACTCAAAGACTTTTCAGTGGTTGAGAAATGCATGGCTTGTGCTAAAGGAAAACAGCACAAAAAGCCACATAAACTTAAAATTACAAATACCATCTCAGAACCCCTCGAATTGTTACATACTGATTTATTTGGTCCAATAAGTGTCAAGTCTATTGCTAAAAAGTCTTATTGCTTGGTTGTCACAGATGATTACTCAAGGTACACCTGGGTGAGATTCATGGCAAACAAGAGTGAGACTGCCGAAGAGTTGATGAAGCTAATACCTCTAATCGAGGTTCTTGGAAAGAAGAAGGTTCAAGCCATCAGAAGCGATAACGGAACTGAATTCAGAAACCACATCTTCAACTCCTTCTGTGAACAACGGGGTATTCTCAGACAGTTCAGCGCCGCCCGAACACCACAACAAAATGGTGTTGCTGAAAGGAAGAATCGAACCCTTGTGGAGGCCACTAGGACTATGCTGATTGAGTCAAAACTTCCAATTATTTTCTGGGCTGAAGCAGTTAATTGTGCAGCTTATGTTCTTAACAGGGTACTGATTGTCAAGGAAAAGATGAAGACTTCATACCAACTGTTTCGAGGGATTAAGCCGCTGATTGATTTTCTACGCCCCTTTGGATGTTCTTGCACTCTTTTGAATACTCAAGATCAGAAGACGAAGTTTGGTGTTGTCTCTGATGAATGCTTCTTTGTGGGATACTCTAACACGCAAAAGGCGTATCGCGTTTACAACAAGCGAACGCGGATTGTACAAGAGTCCTACTATGTTGATTGGCAAGAATCAAACACTACCAGTATTGGTAGCGAACCGGCATGGTTTTATGATTCCACCACCATTTTCAAATCATTTAATCTTCCTGACTCTGACGATGATGATATTATTCCACACACATCAGTTTCTATTTTCAATCATCCATCTACACCATCACAACCACAACCTTCAACATCCGCCACACAACTACCTCCCACTTCATTTGACATTCCATCACCTCCACCACCTCAAACTGTTCAAACTTCTCCACCAGACATTCCATCCACATCCAACACCATCCCATCACCTACACCTCCACAACCATCTAATCAAACACCTTCAACCGATCCAAATCCTTTACTACTCAACACTGACTTCAAAACCCTGAAAAACCATCCTCACGATTATATCATTGGATCTATTACTGATGGTGTGCGAACTCGGAGTCAGAGTGGTTTGATTAATGAATTTCTTTATGCTGCCTTTCTGTCTCAAGTTGTTCCAAAAAATTATAAACAGGCACTTGAAGATCCAAGTTGGGTGGATGCCATGCAAATGGAGCTGCAGCAATTTCGGAAGCTTAAAGTTTGGGAATTGGTTGATCTTCCTCCTAACAAGTGTCCAATCGGCACTAAATGGGTTTTCCGAAACAAGCCTGATGATCGTGGTGTGGTAATCAGAAACAAAGCGAGACTGGTTGTTCAAGGATTTGCTCAAGAGGAGGGGATCGACTACACCGAAGTTTTTGCTCCAGTCGCTCGCCTGGAAGCCATCAGAATCTTTCTTGCTCATGCCGCAAACAAAAACTTTAAAGTTTATCAGATGGATGTGAAGTGTGCATTTCTATATGGAGACATCGATGAGGAGATCTATGTCTGTCAACCACCAGGTTTCGAGGATCCCGATTTCCCGTCAAAGGTTTACAAGCTTGATAAATCCTTGTATGGGTTGCATCAAGCTCCACGGATCTGGTATGAAACTCTGACACAGTATCTTCTCAGTAAAGGTTTCTCTCGTGGGAGTATAGATATGACATTGTTCAAGAAAGAGGTGGATGGCGAGCTGCTGATCGTTCAAGTGTATGTTGATGATATCATTTTTGGTTCGACTAATGAAGGGTTGTGTAGAGAATTTGAGAAAGTGATGATGGAACACTTTGAGATGACCATAATGGGGGAGATGTGTTTCTTCTTGGGGCTGCAAGTGGAGCAAAAGCCTGATGGAATTCTAATCCACCAAGAGAAATATATCAAAGAAATCCTCACGAAGTTTGGCATGGATGATTCTTCTCCTGAATTGATTCCTTTTACAGCTCAAACATGCCTTACTTCCGATGATAATGGGAATCCTGTGGATGCTCATCGGTACCGCTCGATGATCGGATCTCTCATGTATCTGACTGCAAGCCGTCCAGATATTACATTTGCCGTGTGTTACTGTGCTCGTTTCCAAGCCAATCCAAAAGAATCACATGAGAAAGCTGTTAAATGCATTTTTCGCTACCTTAAGGGTTCCTCTCGATTGGGACTTTGGTACCCAAAAGGTGGGAACTTTGATTTACATGCTTTTTCTGATAGTGATCATGCTGGTTGCAGGATTAACAGGAAATCAGTCACTGGTGGATGTCAATACCTTGGAGAATGTCTTGTTTCATGGCAAAGCAAGAAACAAACAACTGTCTCTCTGTCCACAGGAGAAGCAGAATACATTGCTGCTTCAAGTTGCTGTTGCCAAGTGCTGTGGATTCAACATCAGATGATGGATTATGGCATCAACTTTCTTCATACGCCACTCTTTTGTGATAATGAAGCTGCTGTTGGAATTGCCAAGAATCCTATTCATCACACTCGAACCAAGCACATTGAAACGAGAATTCATGCAATTCGGGATGCACAGGAAAAGGGGTTTATTGATATTATTCCTATCGAAACTAGAAAGCAAAAAGCTGATCTTTTCACAAAAACTTTTGACAAACCACGTTTTTATGAACTGATCTCCATGCTGGGTCTTATATCTTTTTGAAAACCTTTTTCTGTGAGAATCCATTTGTAAATATGTAAATAATCTTCTTTTTCTTCTTTGAAAAATTCGTAGGTCACTCAACTCATCGCTCAGTTATTTTATTTCATTTCCTTTTATTTTCTTTTATCTTTCTTTTAATTCTGTATATATATATTAAGGAAAATCTGAAAAAAAAAAACAAAAATTTCTTATTAGATAGCTATTATATAGAAATTTTGGGGGAGATATAAAAGATTAACTATTTATAGTTTTTCAAATTTTGCTATTTCAGGATCTCCGTTTTGATTGATGTTGAAGAGTCGTTGAAGGAGGTCAGAAGCATTGCGTTTGGGATATGTCAGATAGGCTCAGCCCGAAAACGAAGTAAACAGTGATTGTGCAGCCAAACATAACGCTCAAGATCTCGACAACAAGGATTATCTCCTTGACATGATTGGATTGCACAAAGATAATGGTTCTGTCAAAAATGGGTTGAGAGCGTCAAATCTTTGTCTTGATTTCCCTAAAAAATCCCAAATCACCCTCGCCCTATCCCCGAATCGAGTTTCTAGTATGCAAAACAAATAAAATAAAAAGCTGCTAGTGATGCTCTTCGGAAAAGCCTCTGAGTGAGTTACTCGTTAACTCCTCAGATCGTATTGAGTCAAGTGCTTAACTCCTCTGCTATACGGAAGTATTGACCTGGAGTTGGTGGATCTTCTCTGCTATACGAAAGTATTGACCTGAAGATTCACCGAGCATGCTCAAATGTTTATCTCCTCTTTTATACGTCAGTATAGACCTGGAGCTCTAGACTATTTGAGTTTCCCAAATAATAAGTCGCATTGTATTCAAAAGAATCAATTGCTGACAAGCTCCACTCACTAAGAAAAGATGCAAAAATTGCACAAGTGTCAAAAGAAGCTAATGCATCGGTCAACATTCAAAAGTTGATCATTGAAATTCAAGCAAAGTCAATCGTATTGCTCAGATATACCCTGATGACAGAACTTGTTCTTTTTACCTAGATGTCTGTGGGGACCGAGTTGTCTGAGTTTCTTCAATCAAACCAAAAACATGATAAAAGAAGCTGCTGATCTCTTGTTGAAAGGACTAAGGCATGGGTTTAAATGGACAAACATATCTGCAATCCCGCCAATCGATGATTCTCCGGATTCCGCTCAAAACATCATGAAGAATATATATCCTTATTAGCGTTTAAAACTTTTTCTTTATTTTATTTTATTTTATTTTATTTTATTTTTTTTAATTTTAACTTCTATCTTGTTATTACTAGTATTTTTAGGATTATATGTGTATATGTTTATTTTTGGAGCGTTGATAATCGTGGGACGTTTTCACGGATTCACAAAGTTTTTAAAATCTTAGAAAAACCAAAAATATTTTTGTGTGTGTGCTAGCGAACCTAAGGCGAACCTACAGGTTCGCCAGCACCCCTTTGTTCGCCCGGAATCTCTTTGATTCGCTGACATGAAACATCTTTGTTTATGTGCCAGCGAACCTGCTAGCGAACCAGTCGGCTGCTTTGACTTTTGGTCTTCCGGCGAACCTAAGGTTCGCTGGTCTGTCTACCAGCGAACCTGTGTAAGTATATATATACAGTGACAGCGAAATATCTCATTTTCGCTGTCATCTGTACTGTAGCACGATTTTCAAAAAAAAAAAACTCCACACCGAACGTTCGATTCTCACTATTTCACGGCTTTTTCATACATTAAACATCATCTTATTGTCTGGTATGTGATCGACTACATTCTAATCTCTGTCTAAACCCTTAATCGCACCATTACCATGTTTTTAACTGTCGATCTTGGATTATGTGTTGATTGAATGACTGATTTGGTGTTAGTTATTAGGGTTTTACATCATAATAGCCTCGTTTAATGATCATACTACCTGTTTGTTGCTTTAAATGCTTGATAATGGTTGATAATGATGGACTGTACTTGATTTTAGCCGTTTTTCAAAAACTAGGGTTTCCAGCGAACCTATGTGTTCGTCTGGCGAATCTGAACGAAAGTTCAAAACTTCGAGCGAACCTATGTCGTTATGCTGCCCGCGCAACAACATAGATTCGCAACAACACTGATTTTTATGTCAGCGAATCTATAGGTTCTGGTGCCGAAATCTCAGGTTCGCTATACCAGCGAACCTAATTTCCAGCGAATCTATTAACTGTTTTTCAAATTTTCATTTCTGATCAATCTTCGTTTATTTTTCAGGCACAATGTCGACATTATTTTTTTGAAAAGAAGCACAACATGTGTGCTTTACTCGACGAAAACCATGAAAAGGCTGGCAGCTATAGAGATTCAATCAAATGGCTGAAATCGTCTCATATACATTATGCCATTTCTCACTCCCCTACTATATATGAGACGCATGTTCGGGATTTTTGGTGAACTGCGGTCATGAACGTGTCGGTACAGCCGTCACGTATCTGTGCCAAAGTCTGTGGCCATGACTTGGAGTTTACTGAAGCCGATCTGGCTAGAGTCCTGAAGTTGGAAGAGGATGTAGGAGAGGAAGTAAGTATGACTGCTGAGGAAGTGTACGGGGCATTGCGGACTGCTGGGTATGAGGGTCCGATGCCCGGCGAGAAGAAAATGGAGTTTGTGAAGTCCTACTTGATCCAGGACTGGAGGTACATCGCTCACGTGTTCATCATGTGCCTGGATCATAGGAAAGGAGGTACGGACGGGCTAAACTTGGACTGGGCTCGAGCTATGGTGCTGTTCTGCCGAGGGCAGAAGGCAAATCTGGCGAAGCTGATCTTCAATTACATGCTCGAGAACATCAATGCCAGCAAAGGGGCCAAATGGTTAATGTATCCCAGATTCATTCAGATGATTCTGAATGATAAATTGCCAGATCTGCCGGTGGAGGGTGCAGAACTGAAAATCTGGGATATGCATTCCAGGATATTCAAGGATTGTAAATCGGTGCGATCGGATTGTGTGGGAAGGACTGCTTATTTGTGGGAGAACATGTATACTGCTGACAGATGGGTCTATATACAGAGGTTGATGGAGACGGAAAGAAAAAGGGGCGGAGAGAATATAGAGGTGGTTGAGAAAAGGTTAAAGAAGAGGAAGGCATATGCAAAGGAGAAAGACTATTCGTTTGATAGGGAAGTGGATGAGATCGAAGCTGAGATTGATGCTGGTAGGGAACAGCGAACAAAGAAAAGGTCTGATACACACGCTGAAGGGTTAAAGAAAGCTAGGCATGATACCGGGGGTACATCTGCTGGGTCAGGAAATGAATTGAAGGTTGAGGTTGAAAGTTTGAAGGCTGAACTGGTTGATTTGAAAGTGAAGTATGAAGAGTTGGAAAAGCAGGATGCTGAAAAATCAACAGTCATATACGAGATGGGTAGAATGATGAAGGACCAGCAATGTTTGATTGTGAGGATCTTCAAAGAATTAAACAGTTTGAAGGAAAATGTTGGAACTGAACCGGCAATGACTGAAGCAGAGCTGAACTCCTTAACGGATATTGCAAGGTATCCGTTAATGGACGTTGATTTTGGTGACAAAGGTAAAGGAAAAGCTGCCGAGGAAACATTCGATGAAGAGATGGGGATTAATTTGGATATTTTTGAAGGAGATGAAGTGGTCGGTGGATCTGGGGTGGACTATACTCTGATAGATGAACCAGAAACTGATGTCGATGCTGACAGTGAAGAGGATCTGGAAGATGAGCCAGAGAATTATAAGGTTGAAGAAAAGGGGGTTAGCTACCAGTTCGAGCACGTAGATTTAGACAAATCAGAATGGTTCAGGAAGGAAGAAGCTGTGGTTCCCGAAGTGCCGATATTCCAACACCTGGATGAACCCAACACCAAACAGCTTGATAGGCAAATCATAGCGTGGAAGTATAACTGTTTGGTGGATGCTTACATGATCAAAAGAAGGGGCGGTGACATCAGTTACATCAAGAACAGGAAGCACTTTGCTACCTTTCCTCGTTGGGACTTGCGTAGGCTGGCAGAGCTACCTCTGTTGGGGAAAGAGGAAAGCGGAAGAGCGTGTGCGTTCGAGGCTACAATTCAGGAGGCTGCAAAGTCAAATTTTGTTGACTTTGGGTACCAGAAGCCGAGGAGGATGAGGCAAAGGAAAGACAGACACTGGGTGTCGTGGAAGGGCAAGATTGTGTTGAAGATTGCTGCACCGAAGGTTATGACCAGGGTTAGGGTTCCCGACACTCAGCCACCGAGACTGCAGGATTTTCTGAAATGGTTCTATGACAATAGCTCGGGTGAGGCAGTTATCAGACTGAGTGGAGAAGATCGTCCTGAAATCAGACTATTTGACCCAATGGAGATCTTTTCCTTCAGTGATGAGGATCTGAAAGTGTTGTGCGAGAATAGGATAAAGCACGAGGCTGGAGATCACACTGCCGCTGAAGCGAACCTGTTTGTGAAGGTCGCAAACAAAGCCCGGGGGATTCGTGCAGAACTTAAGGCTGTGAATGAAAGGTTGAGAAGGTCGGATGATCAGCGCATGGACATGGACGATCTAACTAGACAGCTGGATCGATCAATTGAGCAGAGATTTGAGAAACCGGTGCAGGTTATTGATTTGGATGAAATTGGCGAGGAGCTTACTGCAGAGATTCAGGCGGAAACTACTGTTCAACAAATGCCTGATGCTGATACTGCTGATACTGAGTTCGTAGACTCAATGCTGAATTTGAGTGAAGATGAGGCCGGTTCTGAAGACATTACAAACCCAATGGCCGGAATTAAAGAAAGGGCAGGAACGTTTATCGAACATCTTTGAAGCCATCAAGACGGAGCTAATTTAGAAGACTTCCCCAGGTGAGGTCCAACCTAGGGGGAGTATTGATAGTCACTATGTATAGGTTGGACTCACCGGCTTGTCGGTGTTACTTTTGTTTGTATTTGTTCAACTTGTATTTGTATTTGTACTAGCGAACCTACGGGCGAATCTATAGATTCGCCCGCAGTTCAGGTTGTCTTTTGTATTAAGGTGTCGACTGGGCGAACCTATGTGCCCAGCGAACCTGTGTTGGTTCGCTAGATAGATTCGCTAGAGCGAATCTATCAGCGAACCTAACACTACTATATATTGTAACCTTATCTTCACTTTATACAACTTTTGCACATCTTCTACTCAAGCCATTATTCACTGATTGTGTTGTGTAATCGTTCTATTTGAGGTGCTAGGAGCATATTCTACTCATCTTTGTAGCTTATTTACCTCATTTGTGTGTTTGATCTTGTTATTGGGTTGTTTGGATAATATACACTTTGTTCTTCAAGTCTTGGACATTTTTGTGTTAAACAAGTCAACATAGCACTGAAATCACGATCTTTATGGACCAACAGTCGATCTCTTCCTTTGAAGTTCCAGTTACGATGAGGTCATCTACGTAAACTCCTACGATTAGGGTTGACGTCTTTATCCTTCTTGTGTAGATAGATTGTTCCAGCATGCATTTGCTAAATCCAACTGATTTAAATGTCTGATCCAACTTCATGTTCCATGCACGTGGTGCTTGTTTTAATCCATACAGTGATCTGCAAAGCTTGTAGACCTTCTTCTCATGTCCTGGAATCACAAAACCTTCAGGTTGTGTGATGTATATTTCTTCTTTGAGTTCAACATTTAAGAGTGCGGTCTTGACATCAAGGTGATGTACTTCCCATCCATGATAAGCTGCTAAAGCTATAATAGGGCGAACTGTTTCCATTCTTGCTATATGTCACACCCCCAAAATCCACTAACGGAGTTTTACCGTTAAATGTGTGACAAACCAGGATCTCAGTCATTAGTTACACCAAACGACACTATATGAATTTAAAACATACGTGTCTCATTAAATGAGAAAATTTATTACAGAGTTAACATTTAAAAGTTTGCGGAAGCGTAAACGAAATGTAATGCCAAAATATTAAATTGGAAACTAAATGCGCAGTACACGCGTCCAATACAAGATACAAAGTTTAAATAGACATTAAACTCAAAACATGGGTTGTAATGCATGAAAATGTTTAAATGAAAAGCCGTGACTCCATGCCATGTCCTAAGTGCGTGGTACCTCAGTGACCTGTAAAAGTGAAAGTCTAACAAGTGTCAACACGACGGTTGGTGAGTTCACATAGTAAGTATAAAATCAAGTAAGTTCAGTTGCAAGCAGAAATATAAATTAAGTATGTCATTGTAGGTAGCTAATCTACAGCACATGTCCTTAGAGGCGTAATGTATCTGACCGAAGCTGACGCATGTACACATTAAGTGCAGTTTGCCCGTTCGTACATCCCAGCAGGATGCACTGTAAGTATGTTAGGTCATTCAACACCCGTTCGACAGGTCCTTCTGTCATGCTAGCGCGACTAGCCTGGGTGGGGTTTGTCAAACCCAGTAGTACTACTCAAAATTTCCCCGCTATTTCACAAATACTAACGGTCAACTAGGTATCCATGAGGTCTTTCATGAACAAAATAAAAGTTGCTCTAATCCAGACATGCGACATACAAAATTTGTAAATCCGTAAAAGTATTCGTCCGAGTTCAGCCCACAAAAGGGTAGAATAGTAAAAGTACAATTCAGTGAACTCACCTTCGGGTGCACAGCTACACGCATCAGCAAGGTAAAAGCAAACACAGCATTCCTACTACATGATAAGTCCATAAGTGTGTGTTTGTGCAGGTATGTAAAACCCTATGCATCCAAACAGTTCAATTGTTTACTTGCGATTTGAAAAGTTTGACTTTTGACCAACTTTGACCAAAGTTAATTGTATTCATGTTTGTTTATGTGCATTTAGACAATGAGAGCAATCGAATTCTAGCACATAGTACATATGTTAAAGAATCAAACTTTGTTTTTAGTAAAGTTACTATTTCTAGGAAGTCACATCCGAGACTACATTTTAAGCGAATCCAACTCTACTATAGGTAACCATATAAACATCACATAACTCACATATAGTGTCTATCATGCTCCTTATGAAAGTTCTCAACACTCGTTTCAATAATGCTACTAACTTTAACAAGATTAACTGATCACATTCAAAATATCAAGTTATCCACCTATGACTATGCATATTTGAAACATTCATATTACTTACTTATGAACCTAATAGCATGAAAGAATCATCACCAAGTCATCATATGTCTAATTGACAAGTTACACACAAAACACAAGTAAAACACATTGCAAGTCCATTATTCAGATTTTTCAGCTTTGTTGACCCTTTTTATTTTGTACAGAAACCAACATAAACTAACATGTATAAGTCCCAAATTTTAACTATAGATTAAATATTGTCTTAAGTTCATTTCTTATTTTATATACTTTACTTAAAACCTAAATCAACTATTTATTAAAAATACCTCTTTACATCAAGGTCAGAAAAGACACCTGATTGCACACTATAAAGTTTTATAAAATTTGAACGACCATACAGGGGAATAAAAATACAAATTTTACCAATATAGAAAGCTAAGACAATAAGCTTTAATTTGGTGTAAGAATCATCCAATAATAAGTTTTAATTATAAAGTTATGACCTTTTGAAGTTGACTCATTTTCTGTCCAGATTTTCAGATTTGACATCTGTTTTTGTAAAATCAAAAAGACTGACTTAATCTTCTCTAAAAATTAATTGGTTTAGTTTTCTGGAAACTAGACTCTTTAAACTACAATCTAGGCTCAAGAATGCCCCCTTTTGGTTCGGTTTTCAACAAGTTATAGTCCATGTAAGCTCAGGTTACGAATCTGTCCAACATTTATCATTACCGGTTTTGTCAAAAACATGATTAAAGCAATATGATTAGTATCCAAATTTCATTCTAATCATCATACAAGTTCATATCTACTATATTTAATCATGATTATGTATAAAGTTCCATGTTCTCATGCCTTCATAATCACCCTAGTTTCACAAAAACACAACCATAGATTCTATTGATTACCAATTTATCAAAACATCAAATAACCTATAATCAATACCCAATTTCACATATAGATTATCAATTGAAGAACTTGGATGAACTAGGGTTTTGAAAGATGAAATTTTTGTAACATATATGATAGTTTTAAGATCAAAACTTACTTGTATAGCGTTTACTACTTCAATCAACACCCGAAATCACCAAATATTGAATCAAACTAGCAAAAATCAACTTGTATGTGTGTTGTGTATATGCGACGGCAGCAAATAGGGGAGAAGAAGGCCAAAAACGTTTTTTTTTTTTTTTTTGTTTAGGTTTAGGTTTAGTTAAGTTTTGTTAATTATTGTTAAAGGTTAAGTTGGGTTGGGCCTTGGGCCATCCATGGGTCACATGGGTGATCCACGGGCCCCGTTTTGTTTCGGTTTTGCAAACACCATGAAAATCATTCTCAAATATTCATTTTTGTTTCGTAAGGGTTACCGAAATCCGCAAACAGTTAAAACCGGTAAATATGCGGTTACACGAAAATTCAACAATTAAGAACACATAACAGTTAAAATGTATTATTATTGTATTCACATTCATTTAAGATCACCAACGCCCGGGTACTAACTCGTGTGGTCGTTTCGTGTGAATATGTATATAACGGTTTGCACATTTAATTCATCAAATTAAATGAAAAGTATAACTGCGTTAACGTGACTAACAGTGTTTAACTAACGAAGTTAACCTGAATTTGTCGGGTGTCACATCATCCCCTTGTTGAAGGAATTTTCGTCCCGAAAATTAGATACGGACATTAAAATAGGTTTCGAGTTGTCACACAATGTTCCCAAAAACCTTTTGGTCACATAACATATAAGTTCACTAAATTTATATTTATTTAGTTGTTCGGAATTATTATTTTATCAACTCGCCAACATCCGTGTATTCACTCACGTGATCTGGTAATTCCTTGGATTGTCGTTACATGTAACTGTTTGTGTAATATGTAGCACGTTTAACTCAACTCATTAAAGATGGAGTATAATTTCATTAATAGAAGTAACGAGATTTTGTTAACGGGGTTAATCTGAAATTCTCGGGTGTTACATCATCCCCTTGTTGAAAGAATTTTCGTCCCGAAAATTTAACCAATAGTATTAGTATTTGATGTTGTCATTTGAAATAATTAAAGATGCTTCTAAGTTCTAGCCAACTTCGACTATAGTGATCTTACAGTGTTTGAGTGTTCTGAATTCTTTGACTAATATTTCAACTGATTTTCTGTGAAATGTTATTGTTCATCGATTGAGACGACAAGTGTTCCATTCAAATAATGTATAGGTTGAAGACATCAGAAACATTATGTACCATGTTTATCTTTTAAAACTGACCCAGTCAATGACCTAGAAGGCCAATACCCTAGGGTTTCAAATGGTCTAATGTATCATGGTTTTGATGGGATTCTAAAGTTTTTGGATGGGATTTACAAATAACGATTTCTATACTGTATATTTCGGGGATTCATATTAATGAGTTCCACGTTGTTATTAGCTACCCGAGGACGAAGTATTAACTGAAGAGTTCATTTATTGGTATAGATTGTTGGACTCAGACAACTTGTGCACAAGTTATACCGTGTGTAGGTACTTGCTTTCATTAAAGAAACGTTGTCAAAACGCGGTCTCAAGGATGTCATGGACCTTCTAAAAATAGATGAGGAATGAATTTTTGATACTATCTATATGTTCGGACGTACGTGAATTAAGCAAGAATGATCAAGGAACTTAATAAGTATTCATGATTCATTGTAGTCGATAGAAAAGTTGTTGGATGATGATGTAGGGTAAAATGTTATTAATGTTTGCTTACTGAAGTAGTATAAAAATGAAAGTGTCTATGTTACATGAAGTGTTCCTAATCCTTTGGACTACAATCGATTTTCTCTTTGATGAGATCCGAGCGTTACGGTTAGAAGTGTGTCCGGGGGCATATGATACGCCAAGCATTTTCTCACTGAGAAGGTTTTCAAGAATGTTATCTTAGACTTCGCCATACATTTGTTTACATAGTTGTTACAATTACAATACCTCAATATTTCGCTCCACTTCCTGCGTATGATCACAGTTTCATGCTGGTCATCTCATTACCAAGTTCTTAATTTGTTGTTTAGTGTTTCAACCTAGATAGTTTTATGGTTGTGTTACTGTATTATCAAGCTCTTGTTGTTACGTGATTTTCGTTGTATCTTTAAATTTTAATTCCTACAACACTAGCCGAAAACAAGTGTTCTAAAGGCCACATGTTTTAATTGAACTCCAAGGTATTGTTTACAAGGGTGTGTGGGAGTATACGATAAACAAACCATTTTCTCATAGAGGCAGGTTCCATGAGATTCGTAAGCCGACATTAGATGGGGATTAGATTCGGAAATTCTTTATGGAGATATAGTTTTAGTCCAGTTCATTATTTGTGGTTTTAGCTCCCTAACCTACTAGGTGAGGGTTCCAATATTAAATAGTAATATTCTAGCTGTGATTTTTATAACGGGATTCATCGTACGGTAGTGTTTAGATTCACCATTTGAGGATATAGAAGACGATGAGGTATAACAGTCCGATTTAAAGTCTAGGGTTCCAAGTTCATTAACGGATTAGAAAGGATCTCATGTTATATCATTACATGTGTCGGGTGGCTTCAGTATCATCATATCTTATATGGTTTCCTCTACTAGGACCTTCACAAGTTAAAATAGCTAGGTTAAAGTTTCTTACATGGCGGCTAAACACTTTTTATTAAGGAAGCTAATTAAGTTTAATATGGAAATTGCTGGATAATAGAGCTTCTATGAAGGGACGTCAGGCGTCCAAGTGCCAAAGGATAATCAGAGTATCAATATTATGTTTCTTGGCAATTACAAAGGTGTACCGGGAATGGAACAAATTAGAAAGCGGTTGCCCTGGACCGTAATGATTGAATCTCCCTCAGAACATCAACCGGTAGTGTTGGTTTATTGTTGATGGTGGTAATCATCAACAGAATTCTTAGAGTCGTGAAATGTATTCCAGATCAGAATTTGTATGCGTGTGTCAGTTATGAAATGTTTGGTTTTTGTTGTTATTGTGAATAAAAGATATATGAAAGTTATAATTTATCTGAGTACATAGTAGGTTACCCTATAAGTGATAGATCAAACAACTTTATAAGAAATTTCGTGTTTTTTTTTTATTTTTTATTTTTTTATATTAGAGTTTCCCGGATTAATTATCGGCTTGGTTTCAGGTCCACATCCCACGTACCGTTAGTGTTTATATATAGGGTGTATGGCAGCTAACCCACCACACCACAGCGCCTCGAAGGCGTACCTGTCGCGTACTAACATTCTTGCCTACTTTACTAAGTCATTCAAAGGGTTGAGGAAATGGAATATGAATTAAATGAAATGGTAATGTTGTAATGTATACTGTAACATCGGTTATGTATTAGAATTTTATGTGGTTCGAATCTGAATTATCACTGACTTGAGACTTTAAGAACGCTTAACTTGGATTCTGCTCTACTAAGCAGGTAAAGAAATTCGATTATATATTAAGATGTACAGAAGTAGATAATGTTTTTAATTAAACATATGTTCTTTAAAGATAAAAATAGTAATAATGATAATAATAAGTAATTTAAATTAAACCCAAAACGTGTTTTAACATAATAGAGGTGCGGATGGAGTGTGAGAATTAACATTTACAAGAGGGTTGGATCAAGGCGAGTCATCCCACTAGATCGAAACGTATGCATACTACACGTGTGGTTCGCCAGTGCATCGTTAACAATTGAAACATCATGAGTCGGAATTATTTCTAGGTAATTTATTATCAGAAATAATTTAAAGTTCTATTTATCTTGAAGAATTGAGAATAGTGTACAATTAGGGGAAGTACTTTTAGGACGAGTCTGGTATGTTACGAGGTATTCACATGAATGTTTAAGCAATACAGATTTACCTCACAATAAGTGATTTTGAATGAGCAATATTACGCGGTTGGTTTGTCATATCAACAAGAGTTTTATTATATATATATATATATATATATATATATATATATATATATATATATATATATATATATATATATTTATAAGTTGTTAGCTTTATTAGACTCCTCCATGGAATTCTAAGAATTATAGGGTTTGTTTAACATTTATTTGCAGAACCAATGATGTTAAGATGTTACCGACTGTTGGTAGGAGGTTATAGTATACCGACCATAAATTAAAGCATCTCATTACGTATCATAAGGTTGTGACTTCAGTAAGGTAAATGTTTCAACTGGTGGATTCAGATTGGTTATGTGGAATGGGCCGTATCATTAGGAGACCAATATAGTAGTAGCGGAACATTATCAGGTTTTTCAACACAGATATTTGTTCTTATTTGTGTGCCACCAAGAAAAGATTTCAATTATCTTTAACTTAGGTGTATAAGGTAAAATGTATGTAGTTTTAAGATAAACTTATCATATGCCATCAAAGGTTGTATTGTAATTGTATACCATCCGTATATGGATTTAATGGGTTCAGTCAAGCATAGACTTAATATCGGTGCGTTATTTAGAAGTGAATTGTTTGTTTCAGATGAACTTGTATTGATTGATTCATCACTTATGTGTTTCTGTTTGGATATCGCCCACATGGCAGATTTTGCCAGGATCATCATGTACTTGTAAATTCACCATTACGTTGCGCACCCGTAATCGTCAATTTACCTTACACAATCACCCAAGTTTGTCTCCCACCGGGTACATTAATCTTACGTTTAGTTATTTTCTTCGATTTACATTCGTTCGTGTGGTATTGATATCCCATATCAAGTGTATGATAAACCTATAAGTAGGAGACGACCATACTAGATGTATAGGACACTAACAGGCCATCAGTGTGTTATATCAATGGGTCGCATGTATCAGGTATGGTGTAAGTTCTTACTAAGGGTAAGACTACTAGTCTAGGCACAATCTGGGTGTACGATGTGTATAAGCAGTAGTAATATCAAATCAAGTGAATAACATGTAGTGGATCACACAGTAAGTGACATGTTACAACTAATAATGTCTCATATTAAGTAACATGCTGTAGCACACGAACGTGTCGTATAATAAGTAATTTGTAATAGCACGTAGGAGGTCACATAAGTAATAAGTCATGACCTCACTAGGAATAAGTTTCTGGACAAATATCCATTACTGTTGTTCATGTACCTCTATACCTTAGGCATCGGTCTCTGCCGGTTGGTTGCCATAATGAGGTAGGTAATTCAAAACTGAATTGTCTAGGCTTCATACGAAACCAGTTTGTTGCCATAGTCATGTAAGTTTCAAGTTATAATGAAATGTAATCGTTTCTCAACTAAGGCCCCTAAAAAAATTTGGCCTAAAAGCGTGATACTTTTGAACAAGGTCATTGTCAAATATTTCTCATGCAGACTTCAGTGAACAATTCAAAACTAGCAGATACACATCCAGTTCAAGCTTCACTAGAAGTGTCACGTAATACAGGTTGGTTACTTCATGTAATGCTAATGTAACCGTGTGTATGTGTATATAACATGTATATAGGTCACAAATGAATTCACATAAGTGCAACTAATGCAGTGTACAGTTATAGTCTAGAATGCAATGCAATGCAAACCTAGTTCGCTATAACCAATGGCTCTGATACCAATCTGTCACACCCCCAAAATCCACTAACGGAGTTTTACCGTTAAATGTGTGACAAACCAGGATCTCAGTCATTAGTTACACCAAACGACACTATATGAATTTAAAACATACGTGTCTCATTAAATGAGAAAATTTATTACAGAGTTAACATTTAAAAGTTTGCGGAAGCGTAAACGAAATGTAATGCCAAAATATTAAATTGGAAACTAAATGCGCAGTACACGCGTCCAATACAAGATACAAAGTTTAAATAGACATTAAACTCAAAACATGGGTTGTAATGCATGAAAATGTTTAAATGAAAAGCCGTGACTCCATGCCATGTCCTAAGTGCGTGGTACCTCAGTGACCTGTAAAAGTGAAAGTCTAACAAGTGTCAACACGACGGTTGGTGAGTTCACATAGTAAGTATAAAATCAAGTAAGTTCAGTTGCAAGCAGAAATATAAATTAAGTATGTCATTGTAGGTAGCTAATCTACAGCACATGTCCTTAGAGGCGTAATGTATCTGACCGAAGCTGACGCATGTACACATTAAGTGCAGTTTGCCCGTTCGTACATCCCAGCAGGATGCACTGTAAGTATGTTAGGTCATTCAACACCCGTTCGACAGGTCCTTCTGTCATGCTAGCGCGACTAGCCTGGGTGGGGTTTGTCAAACCCAGTAGTACTACTCAAAATTTCCCCGCTATTTCACAAATACTAACGGTCAACTAGGTATCCATGAGGTCTTTCATGAACAAAATAAAAGTTGCTCTAATCCAGACATGCGACATACAAAATTTGTAAATCCGTAAAAGTATTCGTCCGAGTTCAGCCCACAAAAGGGTAGAATAGTAAAAGTACAATTCAGTGAACTCACCTTCGGGTGCACAGCTACACGCATCAGCAAGGTAAAAGCAAACACAGCATTCCTACTACATGATAAGTCCATAAGTGTGTGTTTGTGCAGGTATGTAAAACCCTATGCATCCAAACAGTTCAATTGTTTACTTGCGATTTGAAAAGTTTGACTTTTGACCAACTTTGACCAAAGTTAATTGTATTCATGTTTGTTTATGTGCATTTAGACAATGAGAGCAATCGAATTCTAGCACATAGTACATATGTTAAAGAATCAAACTTTGTTTTTAGTAAAGTTACTATTTCTAGGAAGTCACATCCGAGACTACATTTTAAGCGAATCCAACTCTACTATAGGTAACCATATAAACATCACATAACTCACATATAGTGTCTATCATGCTCCTTATGAAAGTTCTCAACACTCGTTTCAATAATGCTACTAACTTTAACAAGATTAACTGATCACATTCAAAATATCAAGTTATCCACCTATGACTATGCATATTTGAAACATTCATATTACTTACTTATGAACCTAATAGCGTGAAAGCATCATCACCAAGTCATCATATGTCTAATTGACAAGTTACACACAAAACACAAGTAAAACACATTGCAAGTCCATTATTCAGATTTTTCAGCTTTGTTGACCCTTTTTATTTTGTACAGAAACCAACATAAACTAACATGTATAAGTCCCAAATTTTAACTATAGATTAAATATTGTCTTAAGTTCATTTCTTATTTTATATACTTTACTTAAAACCTAAATCAACTATTTATTAAAAATACCTCTTTACATCAAGGTCAGAAAAGACACCTGATTGCACACTATAAAGTTTTATAAAATTTGAACGACCATACAGGGGAATAAAAATACAAATTTTACCAATATAGAAAGCTAAGACAATAAGCTTTAATTTGGTGTAAGAATCATCCAATAATAAGTTTTAATTATAAAGTTATGACCTTTTGAAGTTGACTCATTTTCTGTCCAGATTTTCAGATTTGACATCTGTTTTTGTAAAATCAAAAAGACTGACTTAATCTTCTCTAAAAATTAATTGGTTTAGTTTTCTGGAAACTAGACTCTTTAAACTACAATCTAGGCTCAAGAATGCCCCCTTTTGGTTCGGTTTTCAACAAGTTATAGTCCATGTAAGCTCAGGTTACGAATCTGTCCAACATTTATCATTACCGGTTTTGTCAAAAACATGATTAAAGCAATATGATTAGTATCCAAATTTCATTCTAATCATCATACAAGTTCATATCTACTATATTTAATCATGATTATGTATAAAGTTCCATGTTCTCATGCCTTCATAATCACCCTAGTTTCACAAAAACACAACCATAGATTCTATTGATTACCAATTTATCAAAACATCAAATAACCTATAATCAATACCCAATTTCACATATAGATTATCAATTGAAGAACTTGGATGAACTAGGGTTTTGAAAGATGAAATTTTTGTAACATATATGATAGTTTTAAGATCAAAACTTACTTGTATAGCGTTTACTACTTCAATCAACACCCGAAATCACCAAATATTGAATCAAACTAGCAAAAATCAACTTGTATGTGTGTTGTGTATATGCGACGGCAGCAAATAGGGGAGAAGAAGGCCAAAAACGTTTTTTTTTTTTTTTTTTGTTTAGGTTTAGGTTTAGTTAAGTTTTGTTAATTATTGTTAAAGGTTAAGTTGGGTTGGGCCTTGGGCCATCCATGGGTCACATGGGTGATCCACGGGCCCCGTTTTGTTTCGGTTTTGCAAACACCATGAAAATCATTCTCAAATATTCATTTTTGTTTCGTAAGGGTTACCGAAATCCGCAAACAGTTAAAACCGGTAAATATGCGGTTACACGAAAATTCAACAATTAAGCACACATAACAGTTAAAATGTATTATTATTGTATTCACATTCATTTAAGATCACCAACGCCCGGGTATTAACTCGTGTGGTCGTTTCGTGTGAATATGTATATAACGGTTTGCACATTTAATTCATCAAATTAAATGAAAAGTATAATTGCGTTAACGTGACTAATAGTGTTTAACTAACGAAGTTAACCTGAATTTGTCGGGTGTCACACTATAGGAGCAAAGACTTCATCGAAATCTATTCCATGCTCTTGTGCATATCCTTTTGCTACTAAGCGTGCCTTATGTCTGTTTATCTTGCTAGCTACATCTTTCTTGGCTTTGAATAGCCATTTTAGACCAATGAGCTTTTGTCCTTCTGGCAAGTCAGTCAACTTCCAAGTGTTGTTCTTGTTGATTGATTCTAGTTCAGACTTCATTGCTTCTATCCATTTCTTATTCATAGCTGATTCCTTGTAATTCCTTGGTGTTTCTTCCACCAATAATAATCTATGGTTCATTACTTCAGGAGCTCGTTCCATGACACTGTCTAAGGTTTGAAATCCTCGAACTGGTATATGTTCGTAGTGTCTTTCTGAGCTTTCAGCAGGCGATAAATGTTGAGTGGATTCTTCTAAGTTAGGTTCATGATGATATGGTGGTGGAGTGAATGGTGTTCCGGGTGAATTTGGTGACATGGGTTCTTCCATTTCATAGTTGTCATTTGTCTTCGTGTTCACCCTCCTGCTCTGGAGAGGCTGGTTGATTATATATCTGCGAAGCTATGATATTTTATTCCCCTATAATGAAATCTATATCTCCAGCTTCTTCACTTCCAGCGTCGTTCATGTAATTCTTCCAATCCCATGATTCATTTTCTATGAACTTGACGTCACGGCTGACTCAAATTCGTTTCGTTTCAGGATCAACTAGTCTGTGTGCTTTTAATCCTTCTTCATTTCTGTAAAACCCTAAATTTTGACGTAAGTATATGTCGATAATGGGCGGGTGTTCATGTAAATAGCACGTTGAATAAAGAGTCCTAATGTATAGAGATAAACCCTAGGGGTGATAGAGGACTTAAAATGGAGAACGTGGGCGAAAACGAAACTCAAATCGGAGTTATAACGAAGCGGGAAATGCGAAAACACCCGAGGAATGACCGAAAACTTCTTTCGAGCATATCTAGACTTGGAAGAAGAGTTACGGAGCCCATAATATATGAATTACACGTGTTTCGACGAGAGAAATCTGAAAATGTGGGTTATGCGGTCCGCACATTATGGGATAGGCCCCTGCGCGTATCGCCTAGTGTTAGTCGGGTGGAAAACAGCTGTCAGGCACTTGCCTGTTACGCGATACGCGCAGGAGGACCCATGGTCCTGCGCGTAGCGCCTAGAACAGCCCAGACAGCCTATAAAAGGGGGTGCAACCCCATTCACTTGTGCTCACACCTCTCTCTCTCTCTCTAGAACTTTTTATAGAGAGAAACCAGTTAATTTTTGTTGCGGAATCGCGCCTCGAGTGCGGTACCCTGCGTCGTGAAGTTCCTTCGAGTCTCGGGCGCATGTAGATTGCTTGGCGTGCGTCGAGGTTCTGCCCGAGTGAAGAACGGTGATCGTGATGGTGTTGCGCGATTGAAGATCAGTGATTGACGAGGTAATGGTCTTTCATTCTCGATTAGTTTAGGACGGGAATCGGGTTGGGAACCCGATGGGAATGCGGGGTGAAGATACCCGCATAGCACGAGGGACGTGCTAGGGGAAATGGTTGCGGGATTAAACACCCGCAACTAACGGGTAGATTACCCGGGGAGGGTGCGGGTTGAATATCCGTACCCTAGGGGTATGATATCCGTTGTGAACGGGGTAACATATCTCTGTATGATTCGTTTAGATCCCCAAGGTATGGGATTTGGTAGGCGTAGGTGGCAACGACTCGTGTCTAGTCGTATGCTTCGCTAGTTATGCCCTAGGACTTACATAGTCTTAGGAATCGTTATTTATAACGTTGTGATATCGCGTTATAGGTGGATTATAGCTATTGAAGTTGATTGTCAGTATAGCTATTTGTACTGATTGTGGAGATAGTCATTTGGATTGATTATCGAGATTAGATCAAGGAACAAAGCTAGTTGTGAGCTTGTTGTGATCTCGTTGAGGTGAGTTCATACATCCAAACTCTTGTGTAACTGTTTTGGTTTTGAAATGATGTTTTACAAAACTGGATGTGATGCTTAAACCTGTATTTGTTGGAAATGATTGTGAGTTTTTGTATAAACTCTTTTGGATTGGTTGTGTTCTTAAACTGTTGTTTTTGAACGATTGGCTAGCAATCTATGGTAAATATCGGGCAATACCACTCCAGATTATAGGGGTGACGCGGGTAAAACTTAGAAGGGTATATGCATATATTCTGCTCCAGCTCAGACGTGCCAAACGGAGTTGTTGAGGGGTTTTATTCGTATTGTCTGGGAATATTTATCAGATGATACTAGCATGTTTGTGAAATGTTTGTAAGTGATGGAGTTCGTGGTAACTCTTTGATCAATGGAGCTTGGTAACTCGTTGATCAAGGTTTTAACAAGCATTTGGTTGAATGTTTTGAAATGTTTTGTAAAATGTTTTATTATGAACTCACCAGCGTAAGCCGACCCTTTCTTTTAAAACTTTTTGGCACACATCCTAGGTGCCGTGTGATGCAGGAAAGCACTGTTGAGGCTAGAGCAGGTAGAAGGCTTGCGGGCTTAGAAGATAGACGCTCTGGACTTAGAATAGGTTCTAGCTTTAGTTGTTAATGTTATGTATCAAACAAACAATTGTTGTTTTGTAATCAATGTATTGTATATATGAAGTTTAATGTATACACAACTTTAAGTTTTAAGTTGTGTGTATGTATGTTGTTGATTCCGCTGTGTTGCTCCTGATATCCATCCGTCACACGTGATAACCCCCGGGCACCTGGGACCGCCCGCCGTGTTGGGGTTGTGACAATTTCCTAAGTATACCATTTTAATGCTTTGTTCATCTAGTTTCGTTAGATGTTGCGATGGTACCTTGGCGTAACCTACGCAACCAAATACTGTTAGATGTTCTAAGTTGGGTTTCCTACCCTTCAATGCTTCATACGGAGAGCTGTCTGTTAGAGCTTTGGTTGGTACTCTATTCAGTATGTAGATGGCGTGTCTTACTGCTTCTCACCAAAAACTTTGAGGCATCTTCATAGCCTTTAACATGCTACGGGTAGTGGATAGCATTTTTCTGTTCCTCCTTTCAACCACTCCATTTTGCAATGGCGAGTAAGGTGCTGTCAGTTGTCTATCTATTCCATTCTTCTTGCAGTATTGTGTGAATTCGTTGGATGTGAATTCTCCGCCTCTATAAGTTCTTAGCATTTTCAGTTTGGTTCCAATGTCCACTTCCACCTTTTGCTTGAATTCCTTAAAGATCTTGAAGGCTTGATCTTTAGATTCAAGGAAATAAACCCACATGTATAAAGGTTTTAAGGATTGCACTCCTAAACCCTTCAGTGGAAAAGGTGGTGCCATAGCGACGTATAATTGTATTTCTGCGATGGAAGATGTGATCAACATCAGTGAGTGCCGAGAAGATCAAGCGGTCAAGTACGCAGCTCATTCGTTTGAAGAAGAAGCTATGCACTGGTGGAAGACGATAGTCCAAAGGAAAGGACAAGCCGCTATTGACAGCATGATGTGGAATGACATGAAGGAGTTGGTGCTCCAACAGTTCTGTCCACAGAACGAGTTGGACAAGATGGAGATGGAGTTTCTTCGGCTTGAGGCTGGATCGATGGCGCCTCGTGAGTACACCTCAAGATTCAACGAGATGGCTTTGTTGGTTCCCCACTTAGTTACTCCTGAGTCCAGAAGGTTGAGATGTTATATCCAGGGGCTTCCACCAAAGGTCCGAACGCATGTGAAGGCAAAAGGACCAACAACCTTTGATGAAGCAGTCGGACTGAGTGCAATCATCTATGATGAGGTGCAAAGTCAAGAGGCACATGAAGGAGAAAGGAAGAGGAAGTCGGAGGATAAGAAGAGTGGTTCTGGCGGTAGATTCAAGTTCAAAAGGGGAGAAGGTGGTAGCAAAGATAAGGGGAAGGTAGGAGAGGAATCTCAAGAGAGGAAGTGTTACAGATGTCAGTAATCGCAAGATCGTGTCCGACATTTAAGTGTTTAAATTGTCAGGAAATTGGGCATTATAAGAGTGAATGCCCCAAAATCCAGAAAGCACAAGGAGGAAAGGACCCTGCCAAAGGGCGGGTGTTTGTTATGAAGAAGGGTGGTGATAAGGAAGTAAATGAGGATGTTGTGGCAGGTATGTTTCCTGTAAATAATGTTTATGCTAAGGTTTTATTTGACACGGGTGCAAATAAGAGTTTTGTGTTAGTTTCCTTTGGTAAATACCTAGGAAAAGAACCTGTAGTGCTAGATTCTGCTTATGAGGTAGAAACAGCAAATGGAGGAAGTGATATGATAACAGTAGTGTATAAGGATTGCTTTCTTAATTTAAATGGTGTTGAGTTTCCAGTTGATGTTATGCCTATGAACTTGTGTAGTTATGATGTAGTCATAGGAATGGACTGGATAACTTATAATCGAGCCCAAGTTGATTGTGAGAAAAAGTTGGTTAGGGTATGTAAGTCAGATGATGAAACATTAGTGGTTAAGGGAGATAGTATCGGAGGTAATATTCGGATGATATTTGCAATTAAGGCTAGTAAATGTTTGATGAGAGGTTGTGAGGCTTTTATAGCCTATGCTTTAGATGCTAAGCCCGAAAAACAGATATCGGATATTCCAGTCGTGTGTGATTACCCTGATGTGTTTCCTGACGACTTACCTGGACTCCCTCCCAACCGACAAATCGAATTTCGAATCGATTTAATACCTGAAGCAAGGCCGGTTGTGAATGCTCCTTATCGTTTGGCGCCCTCCGAATTGCAAGAACTGATGAAGCAAGTCCAGGAGTTGCTCGACTTAGCCTTCATTAGACCGAGTTCATCCCCTTGGGGTGCACCAGTTCTGTTTGTGAAGAAGAAAGACGGCTCCATGCGGATGTGCATTGACTATCGTGAGCTGAATAAGTTAACAATTAAGAACAAGTATCCCTTGTCGAGGATAGACGATCTGTTTGACCAGCTGCAAGGAGCCAGCTATTTCTCCAAGATCGATATTAGGTCTGGATACCATCAGCTGAAGGTGCGGGAAGAAGATATTCCCAAGACGGCTTTTAGAACCCGATATGGGCACTATGAGTTTTTGGTTATGTCCTTTGGACTAACCAATGCCCCTGCAACATTCATGGATCTCATGAACAGAGTGCAAGCCGTACTTAGACAAATTTGTCATTGTCTTTATCGATGATATTTTGGTCTATTTGAGAGATCAAAATGATCATGCTGAACACTTGAAGAAGGTTTTGGAAACTCTCAGGCAGGAGAAGCGGTACGCTAAGTTCTCCAAGTGTGATTTTTGGAAGAGAGAAGTTTAATTTCTCGGGCATGTGATAAATGAAGCTGGTGTTCAGGTAGATCCAACTAAGATAGAGGCTATAATGAATTAATGAAATGGGAAGTCCCGAAGACTCCCACGGAAATTAGAAGCTTCTTAGGATTAGCTGGGTACTACCGAATATTTATCAAAGACTTCTCCAAGATTGCTACACCGATGACTGCATTAACACCGAAGAAGGCTGAGTTCAAATGGGGACCCGAGCAAGAGGAAGCCTTTAGTGTCTTGAAGAAGAAGCTTTGTAGCGCTCCAATCCTTTCATTACCAGAAGGTAATGAGGATTTTGTGGTATGCTGTGATGCCTCGCTTAATGGTCTTGGTTGCGTGCTGATGCAACGAGAGAAGGTCATTGCCTATGCATCACGACAATTAAGCGTTCACGAGAAACGTTACACCACACATGATTTCGAATTAGGTGCCATAGTGTTTGCCTTGAAGACTTGGCGACACTATCTTTATGGTACTAAATTCGTGATATATTCTGATCACAAAAGCCTCCAACACCTTTTTGATCAGAAGGAGCTAAATATGAGGCAAACCCATTAGAGTAAGGGCTTTGCAGATCATTGTAACGATTGATTGGAAGGATCAGATCGTTGAAGCTCAGACAAATGCCTTGAAGGAAGAAAGCATCAGGAAGGAGCGAATGGTGGGAAAGGAAGGTTTGTTGACAAAAGGAAAGGATGAGATTCTAAGGTTTGGATCAAGAATTTGGATACCAAAGTTTGGAGGTATCCAGGTGTAACACCCCAAAATTTATTTATTTAACTACATTACGTGTTAAACTGAGATATAAAAGATTAAACATTGATTTAGAAAGTTAAGTGAGGTATTATAAAACAAGAAACATAATATATTTGAAAATAGAAGGGCCAAAGTAAGAAAATTATTAATTTTAAGCAAAGATGGTAAAAAGGTTCATATTTGGAGGGCTCACCTTGTAAATTGGAGTATAAAGGCTAGTTATCAGATTTCTCCATGGGAGAAATCGTACATACTCCTACTACACCTCCACTAACACAAAACAATATACATGAACCAAGATCAAAGATGAAAGTGAAGGATTGAAGCTTGCATGTAAGTAAAATCTCTATCATCTAGCCCATAACAAACCTAAGTTATGTTGAAAATCCTTATTTGAAGGTGATAACCTAAAATCCCCAAATCCTAGGGTTCTTAAGTAAGAATCTAGAAATGTATGAATCTTCATGTAAGGAAATTATATGAAATCAGTAAATGACCATGTGTGTATATGTAATTCATGTTATTGGGATTGCTTGAATGATTAGGGGGTGATGAAATGGGGGATGCTAACATATAGAGAGAACCTATGTCATTTCTTGTATAATGTGGTGAAATACCTTGATGGTTAAAAGAATTATGCTAGATAGGTTAGTTAGAACCACAAAACTTGATAACCAAATAAAAACATAGAAAATGAGTTAACTTAGTGAGCTTATGTAGTACTTGGTAAATGATGCACACAAGGTGTTTGTGAAAATGCCTATATGAAGTATGAATCAAATTTAACCAATGATTTAGAATGATTCTGAAATGAATAGCATTAACCAAGTATGTAAGTGCTAAAAGAATTGATGTATTTGGATGATAGGTTCTACCATCAAAGGTGAAGCATCGGGAAGTCATAACATAAGGGAGACTCATCACAAAGGTAATCCTTACATTACTAAAGATTATACATATACTCTAGCAATGGTTATTTATGTTGATATCTATGGAGCATGATATTGGTAATCTGAAAATGAAGAAATACTAAGACATAAAATCCTAAGTGTTAGGATAATTGATCTTAGAAACGTGAAGTATAGTTTTTGGCATGTAAAACGGTCGCATAGATGAATCGTGGATTCATAGACGCGTACGTGATGCCTAGGAAAAGCTAACTATAGTCGTAAGGCTATGGCTGTTGATGAAATGAGAAAAAATAGGGATTTGGGCTATGAAAGGGGTTTGAGTTTTCCAACCTCCAAGTGACGGCCAAATCCAAAATTTAAAAAAAAAAGAAAAGAAAAGAAAGAAAGATGAAACATGGTACTACACCATATGGTAAGAATTTATCTACTAGCCGGTTGGAAGTCATTGATAAAAGATGAGATTATTACTAGGTCTAAATGAACATAAACCGACATAGACTAACAACCGACATAGACTAACACAGTGGGAAAGTCCTATGCCACTTCAGTACTGAATACGCCCGAATACACCATTTTGTACGCTAAAGCTGGTGGGCTTGTCATACGCTAGGGGGCATATGATACGCTGCCCTGCAAAATTTTTGTATTCATAACATTATTTTGTCCCTTTCAACTGACAAATCCTTGATTATGTTAATGAAGTTTTTGGTGTTTCCTTAGGTATGGATCAAGTTTAAACGGATGGACGATCAAGCAAATGATGAATTGAACGAGCCTCCTCTTGACTGTCAAATGAATGTAGTCAAACGTAACTTTTGTTTAGACAATTAAATATTAGCTTTTGATTAAGACTTAGTTACGTAATGGTAGTTTATTACCATAAACTATGTGGCATTATTTTGAAACTACTTTAGGACCTAAGTTAAAAATATTTCCGCTTTATTTAATTTTTTTTATATAAAGGGTGGGTGTTACAAGTTGGTATCAGAGCCATGGTTTTAGAGAACTGAGCGTCCAAGGGGGATGCTTAGACTCAAACCGTGTGCTCTATATTACAAGAGGCGTTCGATTCTAAGCTGATATTCTCCATCCAGTAATTAATCTTTTTAAATTTTGTTAAGTCGAATATAGTAAAACACAAGGCTAACACACATTTGTGGTGAAACTCAATGTAAAATGGGAACGAAATGGCTTAGTGATCTAGAGGATCTACAAGCCAATGATAATGTCTAGACTCACTTGTAAAAGCAGGTGAGAAAAATATCGTATGTTGATACGGAAATTGATTAAGCTGAAATGTTACTAATGAAATCGTGTACATTCCAGCGAAACAAATGACAATGGAAACTAATGAAGACAGAGAAGATAACATGATGACTCTTACTAGTGAAGAGTTAAGTGCAAAGATATCAGCAGAGATTGGAAAGGCTTTAGAAGCCAGCCTACCCAAGTTTTTAGAAGGTCTACAAACAAACCTTCTAGAAGTAGTTGATGAGAAGGTAAATGAATTAAAAGGTGAAATCAACCAAGAAAAAGATAAGGATAAAGGGAAGAAGAGTTGCTCTTACGACAAGTTCATGGCATGTAAACCCCCATTTTACAATGGGGAAACTGATCCAGCTCTATGTCAAGGGTGGATAACAGATATGGAGGGAGTATTTACACGAAGTCACTGTGATCCATCCGACTTCGTGAATTATGCAACAGGGTTGTTAAAGAACCAATCTAAGGATTGGTGGACTGTTCTTTGTGAATCTAAGGGTGGTACTGAAGGAAACCAAAAGATGACATGGGAAGAATTTAAAACTCTCTTCCAGAAACACCATAGCCCCAAAGCCATAATAAACAAAATCAAGGAAGAATTTATGCAGTTAAGACAAAAAGGTGAGACCATAGATAAAATTACTAGCATCTTTCTGGACAAACTAAAATTCTGTGGAGAGTTGGTGCAAACTGAAGAGCTGAAAATATACCACTGCCACAATATGCTTCATGGTGATTACCGGGGATTTTTAAATCCCTCGACATTTACGAGCCTTGTTGAGATAATCGATGCTGCCCGGGAAAGGGAAATTGAGCTAAATAAACAAGTGGAAAGGGGTGAAAGAAAGACAGTCGACCTGAATCCTAGCCCGACAAAGAAACTGAAATTTACTGAGTCTCCTAAAAAGGGGAATGGCAAGGGTGCGTTGCAAGGGTGCAAGATATGTGGAAAACTTCATAAAGGGGAGTGTTACTTTAAAAATAAACCATGCATAAATTGTGGTAAGACGGGTCATGGTATGGCTAATTGTCCCTCGAAGATGGCCTTATGTTATAAGTGTTATAAGCCTGGCCACAAGCGTGCTGATTGCCCGGAATTGATGCATGGTGGTGAAAGGACAGAAGTTAAAACTGAAATTCCAAAGCCTCGAGCAAGATCCTTTCAAATCACTGCCGAGGAAGCAAAGATCGAGCCAAATGTGGTGGCAGGTACCTTCATGATTAATTCAATTCCTGCACGAGTATTATTTGATACGGGTGCATATAGGACATTTATTTCTCATGAGTTAGTTAGACATTCGTTCTTTAATGTCTCAAGGCTGCCTATACCCTTAGAAGTAGAGGTAGCCGATAATAAAAGTTTCCTTGTTAGTGATATATGTCTACATTGTAAAATAAGCATAGGTGATGAAGAATTCTCAATTGATTTAATACCAATGATTATGGGGGAGTTCAAAGTGGTGGTGGGAATGGATTGGCTATCTCACCACCACGCGAACGTGATATGTAACCGTAACGTGATAGAATTAAGATCACCGAGTGGAAAGGAAGTTACCATATTCGGGGAGAAGAACTGTAATCCCATACTATGCACAATGATAGAAGCCAAGAAATTTATCCAACATGGGTGCACGGCTTACATGACTTATGTGAATGACGTTAGAAGTGAACTACCACAGGTTCATGATGTACCGGTGGTACACGAATTTGAAGATGTATTTCCGGAAGATCTACCGGGGCTACCGGCCACCAAATCGTGAGGTGGAGTTTGGAATTTAACTTGTTTCGGGGGCTAGACCCGTTGCCAAGGCACCATATAGGTTAGCTCCCTTGGAACTGCAAGAACTAATGTCTCAATTGCAAGATTTGCTTGATAAGGGGTTTATAAGACCAAGTGTCTCTCCCTGGGGAGCACCGGTATTGTTTGTGAAGAAGAAAGACGGTAGCCTCCGGATGCGTATCGATTATCGTGAATTAAACAAACTCACGGTGAAGAATAGGTATCCACTTCCAAGAATTGATGACCTTTTTGACCAACTACAAGGCGCAAGCTGGTTCTCAAAAATCGACTTAAGGTCGGGATATCATCAACTAAAGGTAAAAGAAAAAGACATACCAAAAACAGCGTTTCGTACTCTGTACGGACACTATGAATTTCTCGTGATGTCTTTTGGGTTGACAAATGCGCCAGCAGCATTTATGGACCTCATGAACCGGATTTGTAAAGCAACGCTTGATCGGTCGGTAATAGTTTTTATCGACAACATCTTAATCTATTCGAAAAGTGAGGTGGATCATGCCTATCATCTGCGAGAAGTATTGGAAGTTTTGAGACGAGAAAAGTTGTATGCTAAATTTTCAAAATGTGCCTTTTGGCTTAGGGAGGTACAATTCCTCGGGCATGTAATAAACGCCGAGAGGGTATTGGTGGATCAATCCAAAATAGAAGCAGTATCTAAATGGAAACCACCAAGAAAGCCATCAGAAATTAGAAGCTTTTTAGGGCTTGATGGTTATTATAGATGATTCATTCAAGATTTCTCTAAGATTGCATTGCCTTTAACCAAAATGACTCGTAAGGATATGAAGTTTGTTTAGGAGAGTGATCAAGAAAGGGCGTTTCAAACACTCAAGGAAAAATTAACTCATGCGCCCGTGTTAACTCTACCTGATGGTACCGAAGATATGGTGGTATATTCTGATGCATCTCACCTTGGACTCGGATGTGTCCTTATGCAAAGAGGTAAGGTGATAGCCTATGCTTCGAGGCAATTGAAAGTCCATGAGACTAAATACCCGACTCATGATCTTGAGTTGGCGGCGGTGGTATTTGCTTTAAAGCTATGGAGACACTATTTGTATGGAGTGAAATGCACTATTTTCACATATCATAAAAGCTTGAAATACTTTTTCGATCAAAAAGAGTTAAACTGAGGCAACGACGATGGCTTGAAACGATTAAAGATTATGATTGTGAAATCCACTATCACCCGGGAAGGGCCAACGTTGTGGCTGAGGCATTGAGCCGAAAAGAAGAGTATACGCCAATTCGGGTAAGATCCATGCAATTGACGGTGACCTCAGGTTTATTTGACAAAATCCAAGAAGCACAAAAAGAAGCCATAAAGGAGACGAATTGGAAAAAAGAAAGAATCATAGGCGATGTTAAAAACTTATTGGAAAATGAGGATAGATTGAAAACTCGTTTTGGTAGGATATGGATTCCCAATACGTGTGATGTCAAAAGCTTACTTTTAAAGGAAGCTCATAAATCTCACTACTCTATACATCCTGGTGGAACAAAAATGTACCGCGACTTAAAGATGAATTATTGGTGGCCAGGAATGAAACGAGATGTTGTGAAGTATGTAGAAAGATGTGTGACTTGCTTACAAGTCAAGGCAGAACACCAAAAACCATATGGCAAACTCCAGCCGTTGGAAATACCTCAATGGAAATGGGAACATATAACAATGGATCTACTAACCAAACTACCTAGAACAGCTCAGGGTTTTGATTCCATTTGGGTTGTAGTTGATAGGTTAACCAAAAGTGCTCAATTTCTTCCTATTCGTGAATCATATACATCGGAAAAGATGGCCGATGTATACTTAAATGAAATTGTTGCACGACATGGTGTACCGATATCGATTGTATCCGACAGGGATCCTTGGTTCACCTCTCACTTTTGGCAAGGATTCCAAGAACAAATGGGCACAAATTGTTACTGAGCACTACTTATCACCCTCAAATCGATGGGCAAAGTGAAAGAACAATACAAACATTAGAGGACATGCTTAGGGCATGTATCATAGATTTTGGAGGTAGTTGGGATACACATCTACCATTGGTTGAATTTTCGTACAACAATAGCTACCATTCTAGTATCGGTATGCCTTCATACGAGTTACTTTATGGTCAGAAATGTCGAACCCCAGTGTGTTGGGGTGAAGTTGGGCCTCGAGAACTTGCTCACCGAGATATAGTTACAATTACCAATGAGAAAATAAATCTAGTACAAGCTCGCTTGAAAGCAGCCCAAGATAGAGAAAAGTCTTATATGGATAAAAGGCGAAGACCAATCGAATTTCAAGTCGGCGATTTTGTGATGTTAAAAGTATCCCCGTGGAAAGGCGTTATTCGTTTCAGCAAACGGGGTAAGTTGAGTCCACGATTTATTGGACCATTCAAAATAATCTCCCGTGTAGGGCAAGTAGCCTATCGGTTGGAGTTACCAGATGAATTAAGCGGGATACACAACACTTTCCACGTGTCTTACCTAAGGAAATGTCCGACCGACGAAACAGCTTATGTACCGCTTGATGAGATTGAGATTGATAGCAAACTCAATTACGTGGCAAGGCCCATTACTATCCTGGATCGCAAAGTTAAAAATCTCAGAAATAAAGATGTTGTACAAGTCAAAGTGAAATGGGAACACCGTAAGGGGTCGGATACTACCTGGGAGTCCGAAGAAGAAATGATGAAATACTACCCCTATCTTTACGGTATGTCACCAGTTTCGGGGACGAAACCCTCTCTAAGGGGGGTAGAGTTGTAACACCCCAAAATTTATTTATTTAACTACATTACGTGTTAAACTGAGATATAAATGATTAAACATTGATTTAGAAAGTTAAGTGAGTTATTATAAAATAAGAAACATAATATATTTGAAAATAGAAGGGCCAAAGTAAGAAAATTATTAATTTTAAGCAAAGATGGTAAAAAGGTTCATATTTGGAGGGCTAACCTTGTAAATTGGAGTATAAAGGCTAGTTATCAGATTTCTCCATGGGAGAAATCGTACATACTCCTACTACACCTCCACTAACACAAAACAATATACATGAACCAAGATCAAAGATGAAAGTGAAGGATTGAAGCTTGCATGTAAGTAAAATCTCTATCATCTAGCCCATAACAAACCTAAGTTATGTTGAAAATCCTTATTTGAAGGTGATAACCTAAAATCCCCAAATCCTAGGGTTCTTAAGTAAGAATCTAGAAATGTATGAATCTTCATGTAAGGAAATTATATGAAATCAGTAAATGACCATGTGTGTATATGTAATTCATGTTATTGGGATTGGTTGAATGATTAGGGGGTGATGAAATGGGGGATGCTAACATATAGAGAGAACCTATGTCAATTCTTGTATAATGTGGTGAAATACCTTGATGGTTAAAAGAATTATGCTAGTTAGGTTAGTTAGAACCACAAAACTTGATAACCAAATAAAAACATGGAAAATGAGTTAACTTAGTGAGCTTATGTAGTACTTGGTAAATGATGCACACAAGGTGTTTGTGAAGATGCCTATATGAAGAATGAATCAAATTTAACCAATGATTTAGAATGATTCTGAAATGAATAGCATTAACCAAGTATGTAAGTGCTAAAAGAATTGATGTATTTGGATGATAGGTTCTACCATCAAAGGTGAAGCATCGGGAAGTCATAACATAAGGGAGACTCATCACAAAGGTAATCCTTACATTACTAAAGATTATACATATACTCTAGCAATGGTTATTTATGTTGATATCTATGGAGCGTGATATTGGTAATCTGAAAATGAAGAAATACTAAGACATAAAATCCTAAGTGTTAGGATAATTGATCTTAGAAACGTGAAGTATAGTTTTTGGCATGTAAAACGGTCGCATAGATGAATCGTGGATTCATAGACGCGTACGTGATGCCTAGGAAAAGCTAACTATAGTCGTAAGGCTATGGCTGTTGATGAAATGAGAAAAAATAGGGATTTGGGCTATGAAAGGGGTTTGAGTTTTCCAACCTCCAAGTGAAGGCCAAATTTGAAATTTAAAAAAAAAAAGAAAAGAAAAGAAAAAAGATGAAACATGGTACTACACCATATGGTAAGAATTTACCTACTAGACGGTTGGAAGTCCTTGATAAAAGATAAGATTATTACTAGGTCTAAATGAACATAAACCGACATAGACTAACATATAGACTAACAACCGACATAGACTAACACATAGACTAACAGTGGGAAAGTCCTACGCCACTTCAGTACTGAATATGCCCGAATACACCATTTTGTACGCTAAAGCTGGTGGGCGTATCATACGCTAGGGGGCATATGATACGCTGCCCTCCAAAATTTTCTTGTATTCATAACATTATTTTGTCCCTTTCAACTGACAAATCCTTGATTATGTTAATGAAGTTTTTGGTGTTTCCTCTTGTCTGTCAAATGAATGTAGTCAAATCCTTGTTAATGTAGTCTATCTGTTTAAACGGATGGACGATCAAGCAAATGATGAATTGAACGTGCCTCCTCTTGTCTGTCAAATGAATGTAGTCAAACGTAACTTTTGTTTAGACAATTAAATATTAGCTTTTGATTAAGACTTAGTTACGTAATGGTAGTTTATTACCATAAACTATATGGCATAAGTTTGAAACTACTTTAGGACCTAAGTTAAAAATATTTTCGCTTTATTTAATTTTTTTTATATAAAGGGTGGGTGTTACACCAGGATAAGATTCTTGATGAAACCCACAAGTCTAAGTACTCGATTCATCCTGGAACGGATAAGATGTTCAAGAGCTTGAAAGAGCATTATTGGTGGCCCAATATGAAGAGATCAATTGCACAGTATGTGCAAAGGTGCTTAACTTGTTTGCAAGTTAAGATTGAGCATCAGAAACCAGCAGGTCTGTTACAACAGATAGAATTACCAGTTTGGAAGTGGGAAAGAATAACGATGGATTATGTCACGAAGCTCCCAAGAACTCGTGCAGGGCATAATGCCATATGGGTGATTGTGGATCGATTGACCAAGTCGTCCCATTTCATACCATATAACGAGAGCTACTCACCAGAGTAGACATGGCATGCCACTTTCGATTATCTCTGACATAGATAGTCGATTCACGTCAAGGTTTTGGGCGAGTTTGCAAAAAGATCTAGGAACTAGATTGAATTTGAGCACGGCATATCATCCTCAAACTGATGGGCAGAGTGAGCGTACGATCCAAACCCTTGAAGATATGTTGCGTGCGTATGTGATTGACTTTAGTGGTAGTTGGGATGAATTCTTACCATTGGTTAAGTTTTCATACAACAACAGTTATCACACCAGCATAGGGATGGCACCGTTTGAAGCACTTTATGGAAGAAAGTGCAGAACTCCTGTTTGTTGGACGGAAGTTGGAGAGGATCAGTTGTGTAGTACGGATATGATGTTAGAAACAACTGATAAAATCCAACTGATTAGGCAAAGGCTAAAAGCTGCCCAGGATAGGCAGAAAAGTTATGCTGATGTTCGTAGAAGGCCTTTAGAATTCAAAGTCGGAGATCACGTGATGTTGAAAGTATCTCCTTGGAAAGGAGTGGTGAGATTTATCAAACGGGAAAAGTTAGCCCCGAGGTACATTGGTCCATTTAAGGTTATTGCGAGAGTTGGGAAAGTTGCTTATAAGCTTGAGTTACCAGAAACCTTGAAAGGTGTACACGACACATTTCATGTGTCAAACTTAAGGAAATGTTTGGCAGATCCAAATCAAGCTGTACCTCTCGAAGATGTTCAAGTAAGCGAGAAGCTATCTTTTACAGAGAGGCCGGTAAGGATTCTTGATACGCAAGAAAGGAAATTGAGAAAGAAAAGAATCCGGTTAGTGTTGGTCCAATGGAAAGGACAAAGAGGACCGGAGAAAACTTGGGAATTGGCTAGTGAGATGAGAGCCAAATACCCTCAGTTATTTTTGTAATATTCTAATTTCTAGGACGAAATTCTTTTAAGGAGGGGAGAAATGTAAAACCCTAAATTTTGACGTAAGTATATGTCGATAATGGGCGGGTGTTCATGTAAATAGCACGTTGAATAAAGAGTCCTAATGTATAGAGATAAACCCTAGGGGTGATAGAGGACTTAAAATGAAGAACGTGGGCGAAAACAGAACTCAAATCGGAGTTATAACGAAGCGGGAAATTCGAAAACACCCGAGGAATGCCCGAAAACTTCTTTCGAGCATTTCTTGACTTAGAAGAAGAGTTACGGACCCCATAATATATGAATTCCACGTGTTTCGACGAGAGGAATCTGAAAATGTGGGTACGCGGTCCGCGCATCATGGGATAGGCCCCTGCGCGTATCGCCTAGTGTCAGTCAGGTGGAAAACAGCTGTCGAGCACTTGCCTGTTACGCGATACGCGCAGGAGGGCCCATGGTCCTGCGCGTAGCGCCTAGAACAGCCCAGACAGCCTATAAAAGGGGGTGCAACCCCCTTCACTTGTGCTCACACCTCTCTCTCTCTAGAACTTTTTAGAGAGAGAAACCAGTTAATTTTTGTTGCGGAATCGCGCCTCGAGTGCGGTACCCTGCGTCGTGAAGTTCCTTCGAGTCTCGGGCGCGTGTAGATTGCTTGGCGTGCGTCGAGGTTCTGCCGGAGTGAAGAACGGTGATCGTGAAGGTGTTGCGTGATTGAAGATCAGTGATCGACGAGGTAATGGTCTTTCATTCTCGATTAGTTTAGGACGGGAATCAGGTTGGGAACCCGATGGGAATGCGGGGTGAAGATACCCGCATAGCACGAGGGACGTGCTAGGGGAAATGGTTGCGGGATTAAACACCCGCAACTAACGGGTAGATTACCCGGGGAGGGTGCGGGTTGAATATCCGTACCCTAGGGGTATGATATCCGTTGTGAACGGGGTAACATATCTCTGTATGATTCGTTTAGATCCCCAAGGTATGGGATTTGGTAGGCGTAGGTGGCAACGACTCGTGTCTAGTCGTATGCTTCGCTAGTTATGCCCTAGGACTTACATGGTCTTAGGAATCGTTATTTATAACGTTGTGATATCGCGTTATAGGTGGATTATAGCTATTGAAGTTGATTGTCAGTATAGCTATTTGTGTTGATTGTGGAGATAGTCATTTGGATTGATTATCGGGATTAGATCAAGGAACGAAGCTAGTTGTGAGCTTGTTGTGATCTCGTTGAGGTGAGTTCATACATCCAAACTCTTGTGTAACTGTTTTGGTTTTGAAATGATGTTTTACAAAACTGGATGTGATGCTTAAACCTGTATTTGTTGGAAATGATTGTGAGTTTTTGTGTAAACTCTTTTGGATTGGTTGTGTTCTTAAACTGTTGTTTTTGAACGATTGGCTAGCAATCTATGGTAAATATCGGGCAATACCACTCCAGATTATAGGGGTGACGCGGGTAAAACTTAGAAGGATATATGCATATATTCTGCTCCAGCGCAGACGTGCCAGACGGAGTTGTTGAGGGGTTTTATTTGTATTGTCTGGGAATATTTATCAGATGATACTAGCATGTTTGTGAAATGTTTGTAAGTGATGGAGTTCGTGGTAACTCTTTGATCAATGGAGCTTGGTAACTCGTTGATCAAGGTTTTTACAAGCATTTGGTTGAATGTTTTGAAATGTTTTGTAAAATGTTTTATTATGAACTCACCAGCGTAAGCTGACCCTTTCTTTTAAAACTTTTTGGCACACATCCTAGGTGTCGTGTGATGCAGGAAAGCACTGTTGAGGCTAGAGCAGGTAGAAGGCTTGCGGGCTTAGAAGATAGACGCTCTGGAACTAGAATAGTTGCTAGATTTAGTTGTTAATGTTATGTATCAAACAAACAATTGTTGTTTTGTAATCAATGTATTGTATATATGAAGTTTAATGTATACACAACTTTAAGTTTTAAGCTGTGTGTATGTATGTTGTTGATTCCGCTGCGTTGCTCCTGATATCCATCTGTCACACGTGATAACCCCCGGGCACCTGGGACCACCCGCCGTGTTGGGGTTGTGACAATTTCCTAAGTATACCATTTTAATGCTTCGTTCATCTAGTTTCGTTAGATGTTGCGATGGTACCTTGGTGTAAGCTACGCAACCAAATACTGTTAGATGTTCTAAGTTGGGTTTCCTACCCTTCCATGCTTCATACGGAGAGCTGTCCGTTAGAGGTTTGGTTGGTACTCTATTCAGTATGTAGATGGCGTGTCTTACTGCTTCTCACCAAAAACTTTGAGGCATCTTCATAGCCTTTAACATGCTACGGGTAGTGGATAGCATTTTTCTATTCCTCCTTTCAACCACTCCATTTTGCAATGGCGAGTAAGGTGTTGTCAGTTGTCTATCTATTCCATTCTTCTTGCAGTATTGTGTGAATTCGTTGGATGTGAATTCTCCGCCTCTATAAGTTCTTAGCATTTTCAGTTTGGTTCCAATGTCCACTTCCACCTTTTGCTTGAATTCCTTAAAGATCTTGAAGGCTTGATCTTTAGATTCAAGGAAATAAACCCACATGTTTTCCTAACGTGTGCAGTCGTCTACAAGTAGGAATAAATACTTCTTTCCTGAGTTGGTAGGTGGTGAGATAGGATTTGAACATAGCCTGATTCGGGAATGGAGCCCTACTATGTTTTCCTAATAAACATGCATCACAGACTTGACTAGCATGATTTATTCTTGGGATTCCTTGAACCAAATTCTTATGAGTCATGGTTTTGATTGCATCAAAATTTAAATGACCTAGTCTAGCATGCCATAGCCATGCTTGGTCTTCTAGATTGGCTAGCAGACAAGTGGGTGATCCAATTTTCAAATTGATCCTGTAAAGTCTGTTTTTTGAACGCAAGACCTTCAGAAGAAGTCTTTTGTTCTGATCATACATGAGCAGTTGATCATTGTCAAGAACAACTTTACATCCACTTTCTGTCATTTGCCCTAGGCTCAATATATTGTTTTTAGATGTGGAATATAATAAATTTGAGATACTATTTTCTGCTCACCGTTTTTACATTCTAACAATATAGAACCTTTTCCTTTGATTTCTACAAAAGATCCGTCTCCAAAGCGAACTTTCCCAGAGACCTTCTCGTCTAATTCCTTGAAATGCGTACAATCACCAGTCATATGGTTACTATCACCATTGTCTAAGTACCGTTGACTTTCTTTGGTGTTTGTGTTCTTCGATAATACTTCCTTTTCCATTAGAAATACTTCTGCATTTCCTTCCTTATCTCCCATGGTTGCCATTAGAAGTGTAGGTTGTTCGTCATCTTGCACGAGGTTCGACTCGTGTTGCGTTTGATCAAGTTGTGGACATTTGCTTTTGTAGTGTCCGGCTTTGTTGCAATGGTAGCACTGGACTTTGCTTAAGTCTTGAGATGGCTTTATCCATCTGTTGTTATTTCTAGGTTTATGTGAGGAGTTTTCTTCTCTTCCGCCTTGATTAGACTTTTCACCACGCCAGTTTCCTCGAGATGGTTTGAACCTGCCACGTCTACGGCTTCCCGAGCGTCCTCCACGATTGTTGTGGTTATCATGACGTGTGAGTAGCAATTTATCTTAGTTGTTAACTTGGCTTCCCCTTCTGTTCTTAATCCTTTCTTCGTATGCCTTCAGTTTTCCAATGATCTCGTCTATAGATACGGTATCTAGGTCAGTGTTTTGTTCGATTGAGCCTATGATTTGGATAAACTTATCCGGTAGGAAATTTAGAAGTTTTCGTACTAGGTTGCGGGTTTCTAATGTGGTTCCTAGTTCATTTGCCATAATGATGGTTTTGTTTATCTTGGCGGTGAAAGAATCTATCGTTTCGTCGTCGTTCATTTGCAGTAACTCAAATCTTTCATGAGTGGTTGCATGCTTGCCTTTTGCACTCGATCTACTCTAACGTGCTGTGTTTTCAGTGCATCCCATACTTCTTTTGCAGTCTTGCAATTAGCAACTTGCATCATGAGATCTTCTGTGAGAGCTTGAAATAGATAGGTGGTTGCTGCCTTGTTTTTCTTAACGTCTATTTCAGTATCTTTATTTGGTTCAATCAATTCCCATAATTCGTTTGCTTCTAGTATGGTCTTAATGTGAATAGACCACACAGTATAGTTCATGGATTTTAATAGGGGGCATTGAAAGTGGGATAGGCTCATTTCTTTTTGTATTACTATAGTGTTGTTGCTACTACTAGTTTCAGGCTTTTTGACTTCAACCATTCTGGCTTGTTTTCTTTAAGCAATGAGAGTGTTAAGGAAAATAGTCTAAGTCTTGTAACAACGGTGATTCCAAAGTAAATCTTACTTCTAAGGGAATCTTAGCCTTAATCAAGAGTATCTAATAGTCAAAGTGGAACGCAAAACCTGTTTTGACGTCTTGCTTTCTGTCAAAGTCTGACCTTATTGCGTCTGGTTTTTCTTGATTAACACGCGTCAATCCTATTGTTTCTTAACATGAGTTCGCCTCAAATGTAACGAAAACAATCTTTCGAATATCCAATCACACGAATCCGGTTTTTTCTTTCGTATGAAATTCGAGTAAAAATTTTGTGAATTCAAAAATTTAAATATCACAAAAGTTTGTTGTGTAAATGGAGTCTTCCAATTTATTTTGGTTTCAATCAAATCAATAGTACAAAACTACTGTTTCGTTTGTTTATTTCATAACTTAAAATAAATGTGATTGAAACTTGTGGTTAAGAACACAAAACGTGTTCCGTGTTCTGCCTTTTCTTTCAATAGTCAAAAAATCAATTTTTGTATCCAAGATGAAATTGCAAAAATCAAAAAACACAAAAGCGTTCCTTTTGTCTTCATTCAATGGTGAATCAGAGAAACCAAAAGTAATTTTTGTTTCTTATTAGAGATTTCTTTGGATGGCGATTGATCCAGACAACGGGATTGTCTCGATCGGTGTCGGTTTTGCAAATGGTTGGACAAGACAGACGTTCGGTCTTCTTGTCAAAGATTTCGTGTATAATAGAGGAACAAATCAATGTTCTCTGTTAAGTTTTTCGATCAACAGGGGATGTAAAACGATTCAATCCGACCCTGTTTCAATCCAATTGCAGTGATGAAATTTCAAAGCAATGGTTATAGAACACTTACAGCGAAATAGCAATCAATAAATTGATTCTATTTGGTTTCGAAATCCGGCGATTGCGATGGTGGTCAAGAATGGCCTGTCCATGATTCCGGTGAATGATTTTGATCCACTATTGCATAAATCTTCAAATTGATGTTGCAGATTTGATGCTTTCAGCGTGGCGAAATCAAACGGTGATGCAATTGCAAGATATCGTCAGGTATTGATTCAAATCAATGATCAATTGTGGCTGTATCGTTGTGTTCTTATCTGATGAATATGGTTGCAGCGAAAATCAAAGAGCCTGATGCTCTGATACCAATTGTTGCCTAGAGTTGTGATAATCAATACAGCAATTATTAAATATGATCATATATTCAAGTATTCATCATCAATAATTGTTTACAGTGATTGTGTATATACACTGCTGTTCATGAATGGTCACAACGATTCAGTAATCAATAGTTGTCTCTATTCCAATGTAGGTTATAGACTTCTAACTTGACATAACTAGTCCCTGCACTATACTAAATATATAAATTGACTCAAACCTATAGATTATATTATGATACACTAAGTCCTTGAAGGTGTGAGTGATCAGATCTTCAAGTATACTTATTGATTTTCACAAAATACAACAATGTATTTTTGTTTTTTTATTTCACAAAACATATCAGTTTTATTTCTATTGTAAGTTGTTTTAAAACATACTGCCATGAACCTTAGAAATTATCTTCAAAATTCTCTAACACTCACAACTTTTCATTAAACAAAAAAAATCTTGTTATCTAGTCATGTTTGACTTTTGATGTCAAACCTGTAATTAAAGTTAAACTCTACAGTTGTTTTAAAAACAAATTACGCATATAAGTTTTTCACAAAATACATCACTTATGTTTTTTTTTCACATATAAATCAGTTATGTTTGACATAAAATAATCAAACAAGTCTGTTATTTACATACGTTCAAGATTTAAACGACAAGTTGTGATCTTAATCATATAAACAGTGAACTTAATCATGGAACGAAAAGAATTAAAGCATACGAAAGTATAGAGGTAACTAGTACCACCACAATTTATTATATGGTTTCAGTTACTTAAATTACATAAACAATTTTCAAGAAATCAGTAGTCTGGAACTAAACATGCTCAACCCTTGCAAAAGTGACCTGATCAACCTAAGGCTAGATCTTTGAAATTTGAGTATTTAGCTTGGTCACTGAAATATTTGAGGGCAAAAGTCAATCCACAGATAGAAACGACAATGAGAAAAAAATTCAAACGTGTCAGTAACTACACTATGAAACATCTTCATCCGCGTGCATCCAATCCCATATTGTATCATCATTATCAGAATTATCACTATTCTCACTATCAACTAACTTTGTACTTGTATCAACCACAAGAGGAGGGATATCTTCTCTTGACAAACGAGTCTCTTGCTCACTAGCTTGTGTACTAGAACCCAACCTATCCTCATCAGGCTCACACCAATAAAATTCACCATCAATTTCATTATTTTCTTCATTAAAGTCATATACATCCCTTGGAATTGTTTTTACAACATAATGAAAACCATCTACTAAAGGGTCTGGTGCATAGAACACTTGTTTCACTTGGGAAGGCATGACAAACGGATCATTTGAAAATTAACGCATGTTAAGCCAAAGTCATCTTTCTCAACTTGGTACCACTCACAATGAAATAGTACAACTCTAAACTTTGACCAATAGTCAAGTTCAATTTTGTCCAAAATTCTACCATAATAGTCAACACTTCCAACAGATGGATTTTTGTCCCGAGAACTTGCAAAACTAGAAGTTAAAGCTGTAACTGAAACACCGCTATTTGGAGTTTTACATCTAACATCTCTTGTTTTTGTCTTAAACTTATATCCATTCGAATAATACCCATCGTATCTCTTGGATGTAAGACTAGATCCTTAGCAAGCCAAAATATATGATCCTGAACATTATTTTTTATTACTTTTTCTTTGAACCAATTGGAGAACTCGTGGCTATGATTTTATGCTTTTTCCCACCGAGTTTGTCGGGGTTGACTTTCAAGATAGGCTTCATTGTCACTACAACACCATTTACACAAATATGTCATTAAAATGAAATAGCTAATACTAACATATATTTTGAACGAAAAAAGGAATTTGAATTCGTTACTTACTATATATAATCATTAACTTGTGCGCAATCAGAGTTGAATAAGGCATACTGATTTGCTTGTCCCATTATATGATCTTCTAAAGTAAAAACCTTGCCTTGACTTCGTCTTTTACCTCCCAATGGATGGCCATCATTCACGAATACCGGTTCATCTAGTTCGTTTTCTCCCTCCAAATAATCGTTATCTTTTGCATCCTTATTAATATTTGCATTTACTCCATGCATAAGTCAAACATTCTTCAATGAATTAGCCTTCTGCTATGGATCACTCTGGTCGGTTCTAGTTCTGTACATATGACTTCAACTTGCACAAATATCTCTCCAAAAAAAACATCCACCTATATTGAATGGGTCCCCCAAGCAAAATATCATTTACTAAGTGGAAAGGTAAATGAACCATTATATCAAAAAAAGTTGGCAAGAATATTTTCTCAAATTCACATAACGTTTCTGTAATTTTTAATTGTAACTTGTCAAGGTCTTTAGGCCTAATTACCTTGCTGCACAAGCTGCGAAAAAAGACACCCAACCTAATCAAAGGGATAGCAACATGCTTTGGTAAAGATTTTCTTACAGCAACTTGAAGCAAGTAATGCAAAAAGATGTGAGCATCGTGACTCTTGTAACCTGAAAATTTCTTTTCTGAAGAATGCACACATCATGCAATATGAGACCTAAACTCGGAAGGTAATTTTTTTCCTTTACAACACGACAAAAAATAACTTTCTCCTTTGAAGACACTGAATAACATGCATTCGAAATTGTAATATGCTTACCGTCACCAGAAAGTATAGGTTGAAGGCTTTCTTTGATACCAAGTTCGAATATGTCAAGTCGGGCTTTTGGGTGATCTTTAGACTTTCCACTAATATTCAACAACATTCCTATCACGTTATCACATATATTTTTTTCAATGTGCATAACGTCAAGATTATGACAACATTTGTTGAATTGCCAGTACAGCAAATAAAAAAATATTGACTTTTTCTTCCATGGGCAAGTGCTGTCATATTTCTTCTTTTGTGTCTTTCCAAAATGATATTTAAAGCTATACAACTCACTTAAAGCTTCAACACTCGATAGTGGTTTTGGAGAATGCCTCATCTCAATCTTCCCATTAAAAGCACTTTTATTACGTTGCCATGTGTGCTGAGAATCTAAAAACCTTTGGTGATCCATATAGCATGTTTTCTTACTATGCTTCAAGTAAAGTGACCTAGTCTAATGATTACAACATCGACATACAAAATTTCCCTTTGTTTTCTAACCCGACAACATTGAGTAACATGGAAAATCACTAATTTTCCACATTAAGGCTGCGTGCATTTTAAAGGTTTCATCTTTAGATTTGTCGTACGTCTCCAACCCTTTAATCCACAAATCTTTAAGCTCCTCAACCAAAGGTTGTAAATAAACATCTATGTTATTACCTAGAGATTCGGGACTAGGAATTAACAAAGACATTATAAAGTATTCCTGTTTTAATGACATCCATGGGGGTAAATTGTAGTTAACCAACACCACAGGCCAAGTGCTATGGGAAATGCTCATTGTTCCAAATGGATTAACTCCATCAATTGATAGACCTAACCTCACATTTCGAGTTTCTTTTGCAAATTGAGGATACAAACAGTCAAATTCCTTCCAGCTTTGCCCATCTGCCGGATGTCTCAAATTTCCATCTTTAGGACGTCCTTCGTCATGCCACGTCATATGTTTAGCTATTTCTGATCACATGAAAAGGCTTTGAATCCTCGGTTTTAAAGGAAAATGCCATACCACTTTAGCAGGAATTTTTGAAGATTTTGTAGAATGTTGACTATTATCCTTTTTTGTTGCTTCTCATTCACTTGTTTCCACTTAGAGGTATGAAAAATGTGTCACACTTCAGAATTTTCATACTTTTTCCAATAAAGCATACAATCATTTGGACATGCATGAATCTTCTTATAATTAAGCCCTGACTTCCTTGTGATTTTTCTAGCTTAAGTAAAACTAGCTGGAAGTTTTGCCTCTAGAATCATCTCATGTAAAAGTGTTAAAAGATCATCAAATGCCACATTACTAAGTCCATGAAGGGTCTTATAAAGAAGAAGTCTGACGATGAAAGATAACTATGAAAAACATTTACACCCAGGGAACAACTCTTGTTTTCCATCTTTTACCAACTTATAGAACTTTTAGCATCTTCTTTTAAGCCTCCTTTTATCGTACTTGGTTCCTCTAGAGTATCTCTAAATCTATCATGCAATAATTCATGGAAATTGTCATGCATGCCATCCTCATTATCATCTATGCCGGTATTAAAACTTTCTTGTGCGGGGGTTTCTACATGAAAAACCTACACATAGTAGTCATCAACAAGTCTGTGTCCTTTTAAATGATTAAACACTTCATCTCTTCAATACCAGTAATGGTTTTTACACAGTTTGCAAGGACAACATATTTGAGATCCTTTTGCCACGTTAGCAAATGAAGAATTAAGGAATTCAATAACTCCGGCTTCAAATGCAGGTAAGCGTCTAGGTATATACATCCAATCTCTAGCAATCTTCATGTCTTTCGTAACTGAAGTTAATAGCAATAATTGGAATGAACTTCATTTAGATGGCATAAATAAAACTTTTGTTAATTTGCTGATAGTAATGGTAATAAAACAAAACATAATCATAACTGCAAATCAATAAGTTAAGGTAAAATTATTATTTAGTTTTGTTGTGTTCATAATTTCAATAATACAGATGTTGTTAACACTTATTTTTGTTGAAGTGCTAGTTAAGATTACAAAAACAACAATAGTACAACAATAATTCAAATTCCACTTGAGTAGCCTCCTTGGCTAATGAACATTTAAAGAGATAAGCTATAACACTCTTAACTTTTGATCCTTGTCAGCTCCTTCCTAATTTCTCACTATTTTGCTGAAGTACTTCCATACGTTGCAGAATGCAAGTCTTAGAAGTAAAGCCACGGAAAATAGGAGGGTTTGGTGAATCAACTAGTGGGTCAAAACGGATACAAGTTAAAACAAAAGTTTTTTAAAATATTAATATGATTTATAGAATTCTGGTAGGCCTAAAGCTAAATATTTTAAATAGCGACAACATAACTGTAACTAGAATTTTGGTAGGCCTTAAGCTAAATATCTTGAATATCGACACCATAATTGTAACTATAAAATTCATTATCCTCTTAATAATCTTCCGGTGAACTTTAAACAACCTTTAGACCTTTTTGTCAAATTTCTCTTACTTACAAAAACCAAAATTTGCATGAAATAATAACATTTTGGATAACTTTCAACATGCTATACTTCAACCATTTGACACATATCAACTTCAACCATTAGACCCATTTCAAATCATGCCTGCTTGGACAAGTTAGTTTCTAGCTATAGTAGGGAATGAACCTAAACCACCAAACTAATAATCAAAATTGCAACTCAAACCACAAAGCAAATCTCAAAGCAGATCATACTTCTAGATCGAATTTTTTTTTGTAATCATCTTCTTCTTTCAGCTTGTATTACTACACCCAAGTCCAATGTGTCATATTTATAATGTATATATTTATTCAAGGTTCTATCTTATGAGTGTGTGTGATAGCAAATAGGCCAAATTTAACAATCAAGACAAATGATATTACCAGTATGTTACAACTTCCAAACTTTCACAATCTTTATGGATATTCATCTCGTTAAGAAAATGAGATGCAAATCTGACGATTCAAAAAGTGAAACACGAACAACGCATTACTATCACCTAATCTGTTGTAATAAAACTTATTTAATAGTCAAATACTATGATAAAATCAAACAAATTCAGATCCACACACCCAAGCTTGTAAGTTTACAAACATACCTATGACTAAGTCACTAACACTGTTTACTTTTAATTTTGAATCTTCAATGTTAGCTTTAGCAAATTGGGTAATTTAGAATTATTTTATTGAGCAGCAATAATAAAATCTTCATGAATCTTTTACATATCATGTTCTCTAGTATCATAGTGTTAGTTGGATCTATGCACCATGTCTCGCGTGTTCATATTGTGAGCCTTTGTTCTATTTGAAATCCAAGTGAACTAATGGGTAATTCACATAAGTAGGTATATTTTTACCTTACCCATCCTGAGCCTAACCTTAACCCCACCTTGATCGAACCCATTCTGGCCATATCTTAGGTTGGCCTGTTTGGACCCGAACACTTTCTAACTATCTGACTTAGGCTCATCTTGAAGCAGTCCGCCCATTTATCCATGTTTATTTTCAATCAAAACCAACCAACAACAATATGGTACCCTAATATTTGTTCTATCTAAGCCGTGTCAAGTGGATTAGGTTTAATATACCTTAAAGTGGAGCATTTTCAAAAACATCATATTGTGCTACTTCAATAGCAAACAATTATTGATAATTGCAGTTTTAGAGGAGGGACTTATTAATCACTTTAAATCATTGAAAATTTAATAATATGAATCTTCAATATGTATTTAATAAGAAATCAACAATGTATAGGCGCTGTAACAGAAAATAACAGAGCAAACTTGTGAACTTAAGCAATTCTACCGGTGTAGTAATGAGAAACAAGTCATTCTTAAAAAAGATTGTTTGATATTGAAATTACATCACTTATAAATCAGTTGTAATATGAAAGAATCAAGATTCAGTTGTACATTACGAAACAAAATCACACACTAACAATTGGAAAATCTAACTGTTAGGGCTCGTTCCGTGTTTAAGATTTACTTTGTTCATATTTTGTACTAGTTTGTATAGTTTAGGGTTAATTTTGTATTATCCCTAAGTAGTGATGTACAATTGTGTAGATTATTTTCGGATTTCATCAGATCTAAGGAATTAAGAAGAAATTGAAATTTTACTATTCGATCGATTTAACTCAAAATTCATAAAAAATTGATCATGTTTGGGATTGATTGATATCAAAGATTGTTAATCGGTATAAATCACTGCTTATGTGTGATTTTTGGACGATTTGGACAAGTTTTGTTAAAACTCAGTAAAATTTGTATGAAGATGTTGATGATCATGATGAACAGGATGAAGATGTACTAGACGGGTGATTGGTTTTGGCTTAGAAATTTTTTTTGACTTAGTTTTGTGAAAAATTAGGTTCTTGTGTTGCCGTGTGAATTAATTTTGTCTAGACGGGTGAAGAATTTTCAAGTAAAAACTGTGTACTGTTGTGCCGGGTGAACAACTGTACAGCCGGGTGAAAAACCTTTTACCTGTGTTGTAACTATTCAGCCGGGTGATCAACTTTCTATACAACCGGGTCATCTTGTTACTGTTCAGCCGGGTCATCATTTTTCTGTCGTGTCAAGTTCTAGCCGGGTGAAAATTGATACTGTTCAGTCAAGTGATTTCTATTCAGCCGTGTCAAGATTAGTCGTGTCAAATTCATCACTGTTCAGCCGTGTGACATTCATCAGCCGTGTGACTATTTAGCCGGGTGATATTTTCAGCTGTGTGAAACTTTTTATTGTTTGAAAAATTTTCAACTGCTCAGACGTGTGACTTCATATTTGCATTGTTCAGCCGAGTGAAGAAGAAAATTCACTGTTCAGCCGTGTGAAGTTGTCACTATTCAGCCGCGTGACTTATTTTAGTCTTTTCAAACTTTATTATATTACTTTGTTACTATTTAGTCACATCAAATCTTATTTCTTTACTTAAACTTAGTTTTTATTTCAAAAAAGTTATTTGTGTTTTCAAAAATCATCAAAAATACAAAAATATTTTCTTTAAATATTGCCCTTGAATATTATAATGGCTCCGAGTGAAGATTTCGATAACCGTGTGCCCAGGTTGATTAATCGTGCTGACTTCAAAAACTGGACTATCAGACTGAAGCATCACTTGTGTTCAATTGATAACGATCTATGGAAGTCTATTGACAAGGGTCCTCACATCGCAACACAAACTGCTCCAGACAGTGCAAGCACTTACACAAAAGATTCAACAGAGCCTTATCCTGAAGATAATCTCCAAGGAGAAGACTTAAGGAAAGTGAAGAATGATAGTAAGGCTTATTCTCTGATGTGTAAAGGGTTGCCATTGCAAGTGTTGTCGAGACTGGATTCTTATCAAACAGGCTATACTCTATTCAAGGCATTAAAATCAATCTGTGAGGGAGGAGAACAGATAAGGAGTTTGAAGAAACAAAAATTAAAAAGACAATTAGAACTGTTTGAGCATATTTCTGGAGAATCTGTATACCAGATGATGAATAGATTTGTGCATCTAACAACTGAGATGACAAGTGTTGGTGTCAAGACAGATCTTCAAGATTTGAATGATAGATTATTGTGTGCTCTTCCATCCTCATGGAAACAAACAGTGACTTTGCTGAAGCATACATAAAAGTTTCCAATGGACTTAGATCTTCTTATAGCAAAGATTGAAGAAGTTGAAATCGATGAAAGTTCAAGAAATACTGACAAATCAAGTTCTCATGCTCAGTATAAGTTTATGGTGAATCCTTAAAATACAGTTGAGAATGCATTTCTTGCTCAAGATGCTATTAAGTCTGATGATGAGGGTGATTTGTTTGTTGGTGCAAGTTGTTACACTGATTCGTCGTATCAATTAAGTTCGACAGTTTACTCTCAACCTCAATCTCCACTAAGACCTCAAGGTTCACCAATGAAATCTCAAGCAGAAAATCAAAGTTCAAGTTCAACAGTTCAAGTAAAAGTAAAAGATGTCACACCCCGGGTTTGGCATGCCCGGACGTGTGACCCGATTGGTACCTGCTTTGATTATTTTATTTTGAAAACACAGAGTTCAAATGCAGCGGAATATTTTTCTCAAAACTTGTTGGTCCATATTGATCGAGATTTCAGTGCTATAATGATTTGTAACAACAAAACACACTTTGATTTAGTGAAACAATAGTCCAATATTACGCAGCAACCAATAACAAGATCAAAACAAGACAATCAGAGGCAAACAAGCTACAATGATAATGAAAATATGCTCCTAGCACCTCCAGCCGTCACACACACAATTTAAGGTTTGAAAGAATTATGCAAAAGTTGTATTGCAATGACAAAACATTACAATATATAGTTCAGCTATAGATTCGCTGATAGATTCAGCGAATCTATCAGGCGAACCAAATAGCTTCGCCGGGCACAATATAGGTTTGCCCGGTCGACAAAACTAAATAATAAACAAAACTATTCTATGCTTCCGGGCGAATCTATAGATTCGCCCGTTGGTTCGCTAGACAGAAACTACAAAATATAAACAAAAACATATAACACCGACATGCCGGTGAGTCCGACCTATACATGACGATCAATACTCCCCCTAGGTTGGACCTCACTAGGGGAAGTCTTCTGTTTTAGCTCCGTCTTTTTCGACTTCAGAAATACTCAATGTAAGCTCCTGCCCTTGATTTGATGCCGGCCAAAGGGTTGGTCATGTCTTCAGATCCGGCCTCATCATCTTCACTAAATACCAAAAATGACTCTACAAACTCAGCTTCGGTGACATCAGTATCAGGCACATCAAGATCAATAGTTTCCGCCTGAACTTCTTCTGTCTGCTCCTCACCAATCACATCCAATTCAATCACACTTGGTTTCTCAAACCTCTTCTCGATCGATTTATCTAACTGTTTCGAAAGGTCATCCATATCCATTCTCTGTTCGTCCGTCATCCTCAACCTTTCATTTACCTTCTTCATCTCAGCACGTACACCTCGAGCTTTGTTAGCGACTTTCACGAACAAGTTCTCTTCAGCCCTCGTATCTTCTCCTGCCCCGTGCTTTATACTATTCTCACACAAAATCTTCAAATCCTCATCGCAGAAAGAGAAGATCTCCATAGGATCAAACAAACGAATCTCCGGACGATCTTCCCCTTTCAATACTTTCGTATAGCAGAGAAGATCCACCAACTCCAGGACAATACTTCCGTATAGCAGAGGAGTTAAGCACTTTGACTCAATACATTCTGAGGAGTTAACAAGTAACTCACTCAGAGGTTTTTCTGAAGAGTAACACTAGCAACTTTTTATTTTGTTTTGCTAACTAGAAACTCGATTCAGGGCTAGGGTGAGGGTGATTTGGGATGTTTAGGGAAATCAATGCAAAGATTTGACGCTCTCAACCCATTTTTAACAGAACCCGTATCTTTGTGCAATCCAATCATGTCAAGGGGATAATCCTTATTGCCGAGTTCTTGAATGTTATGTTTGGCTGCACAATCACTGTTTACTTTGTTTTCGAGCTGAGCCTATCTAACATATCCCAAACACAATACTTCTGACCTCCTTCAACGTCTCTTCAACATCATTTCAAAAACGGGGATCCTGAAATAGCAAAATTTGAAAAACTATAAGTAGTTAATCTTTAATATCTCCCCCAAAATTTCTATATTATAGCTATCTAATAAGAAATTTTTGTTTTTCAGATTTTTTTAATATATATATATAGAACAAAGAAGAGAAAATAAAAAGAAATAAAATAAAGTGAAAGAGCGAAGAAATGTGACTCACGGATTCACAAGGAAGAAAATGAAAAAGATATTTTCAGATTTACAAAGCCATTTTACTTAGACAGAGGTTATCAAAAAGATATCAATCCCAGCATAGAGATCAGTTCATAAAAACGTGGTTTGTCAAAATTTTTTGTGAAAAGATCAGCTTTTTGCTTTCTAGTTTCAATAGGAATAATATCAATGAACCCCTTTTCCTGAGCGTCTCGGATGGCATGAATTCTTGTTTCAATGTGCTTGGTGCGTGTGTGATGAACTGGATTCTTGGCAATTCCAACAGCTGCTTCATTGTCACAAAAGAGTGGAGTATGAAGGAAGTTGATGTCGTAATCCATCATCTGACGCTGGATCAGAGCACTTGGCAACAGCAGCTTGAAGCAGCAATGTACTCAGCTTCTCCTGTGGACAGGGAGACAGTTGTTTGCTTCTTGCTTTGCCAGGAAACAAGACATTCACCAAGATATTGACATCCACCGGTGACTGATTTTCGGTTTATCCTGCAACCAGCATGATCACTATCAGAAAAAACATGTAAATCAAAGTTCCCACCTTTTGGGTACCAAAGTCCCAAATGATAGGAACCCTTAAGGTAACGAAAAATGTGTTTAACAGCTTTCTCATGTGATTCTTTTGGGTTAGCCTGGAAGCGAGCACAGTAGCACACAGCAAATGTAATATCAGGTCGGCTAGCTGTCAGATACATGAGAGATCCGATCATCGAGCGGTACCGATGAGCATCCACAGGATTCCCATTATCATCAAAGTAAGGCATGTTTGAGCGGTGAAGGGAATCAGTTCAGGAGAAGAGTCATCCATACCAAACTTTGTGAGAATTTCTTTGATATATTTCTCTTGGTGGATAAGAATTCCATCAGGCTTTTGTTCCACTTGCAGCCCGGAGAAGAAACACATCTCCCCCATAATAGTCATTTCAAAACGATCCATCATCACTTTTTCAAACTCTCTACACAGCCCCTCATTTGTCGAATCGAAAATTTTATCATCAACATACACTTGAACAATCAGCAACTCACCATTCACCTCCTTCTTGAACAGTGTCATATCTATAGTCCCACGAGAGAAACCTTTGCTGTGAAGATACTGTGTCAGAGTTTCATACCAGATACGTGGAGCTTGATGCAACCCATACAAGGATTTATCAAGCTTGTACACCTTCGAAGGAAAATCTGGATCCTCGAAACCCGGTGGTTGACATACGTAGATATCCTCATCGATATCTCCATATAGAAATGCACATTTAACGTCCATCTGATAGACTTTAAAGTCTTTGTTAGCAGCATGAGCAAGAAAGATTCTAATGGCTTCAAGGCGAGCGACTGGAGCAAAAACTTCAGTGTAGTCAATCCCCTCCTCTTGAGCAAATTCTTGGACAACCAATCTCGCCTTGTTTCTGATAACAACACCGCGATCATCTGGCTTGTTTCGGAAGACCCACTTAGTGCCGATGTGGCACTTATTAGGAGGAAGATCAACAAGTTCCCAAACTTTAAGCTTCCTAAATTGTTGCAATTCCATTTGCATGCAATCAACCCAACTAGGATCTTCAAGTGCTTGTTTATAATTCTTTGGAACAACTTGAGATAGGAAAGCAGCATAGAGACACTCATTAATCAAACCACTCTGACTCCGAGTTCGCACACCATCAGTAATTGATCCTATGATATAATCATGAGGATGATCTTTCAAAGTTTTGAAATTTGTGTTAAGAAGCAAAGGGTTGGTTAGATAGTTGTGAATGCACATTTGAAGTTGGAGGAATTGTATTAGTGGAAAAAGTTGGAATGGAAGTGGATGATGATGATGGAATATCTAATGGTGGAATTGGAACGGTTTGAGGTGGTGGAGGTGGAGGAATGTCAAATGAAATAGGAGGTAATTGTGTAGTCGAAGGTCGTGGTTGTGGAGGTGGATGGCTAATGATAGTAACCGGTGTGTGAGGAATGATATCATCATCATCAGAGATTGGAAGATTGAATGATTAGAAAACAGTGGTGGAATCGTAAAACCATGCAGGTTCACAGCCAATGCTTGTAGAGTTCGACTCTTGCCAGTCAACATAATAGGACTCTTGCACAATCCGCGTTCGCTTGTTGTAAACACGATACGCTTTTTGTGTGTTCGAGTATCCTACAAAGAAGCATTCATCTGAAACAGCACCAAACTTCGTTTTCTGATCTTGAGTATTCAACAGAGTGCAAGAACATCCAAAGGGGCGTAGAAAATCGATCAACGGCTTAATCCCACGAAACAGCTGGTATGATGTCTTCATCTTGTCTTTGACAATCAATACCTGATTCAGAACATAAGCCGCACAATTTACAGCCTCAGCCCAGAAGATAATAGGAAGCTTTGACTCAATCAGCATAGTTCTAGCAGCCTCCACAAGAGTTCGATTCTTCCTTTCAGCAAGACCATTTTGTTGTGGCGTTCGTGCGGCGCTACACTGTCTGAGAATACCCCGCTGTTCACAGAAAGAATTGAAGATACGGTTTCTGAATTCAGTTCCATTGTCGCTTCTGATGGCTTGAACCTTTCGCTTTCCAAGAACCTCGATTTGAGGAATCAACTTCATTAATTCTTCAGCAGTCTCACTCTTGTTTGCCAGGAATCTCACCCAGGTGTACCTAGAGTAATCATCTGTGACAACCAAGCAATAAGATTTCTTAGCAATAGATTTGACACTTATTGGACCAAATAAGTCAGTATGTAACAATTCGAGGGGTTGTGAAATAGAATTTTCAGTTTTTTGTTTATGTGGCTTTTTGTGCTGCTTTCCTTTAGCACAAGCCATGCATTTTTCAACCACCGAAAAGTCTTTAAGTGTAAACCCCTAACCAAATTGTTCTTAACCAACTTATTTAGTATTTTAAAATTAATGTGTCCTAAACGTCTATGCCATTGAAAAGATTCAAAAGATGAAGCTATAGATAAAAGACAGGTCATGGTGGAAGTTGATTCTTTTGATCCCATATTCAGCATATATGTATCATTCCGTCTTGGAGCTCGCATGATCACCAATTCTTCAGGAATAGTAAACTCTGGCTTCAAAAACAGACATTCATTTGGAAGAAACAACACTGGGATATTCTTATCACAGATTTGTGATACACTGAGAAGATTGAATGCCAATTCCGGAACATAGTTAACATCTTCCAAGGTTAGTGAACCATTCGAGACTTCTCCTTGACCAATCATCTTACCACCCTTCTTGTCTCCCGCAAAAGCTACATATCCACCATTAATGATCCGATAATTTGTCAGCAGGTCCTTCAACCCAGTCATATGTCTGGAACATCCACTATCAATGTGCCAATGACTATTTACAACGGCGCTAGAATGTTCCTAACATATTTCAAAAAGATAGGAATTAGACTTTTGAAATTGGTACCCAAGCCTTTGTGTACTTGGGTCGCGGAACAGAAGATGATTTACAGAAGAAATTATTTACAAACATATTCATTCTTTTTCCAAAAGATTTCTGCCTCAAACTATTTTTAGCTAAATCTGGGCATTGCTTAACAATATGATCAACATTTCCGCATTTAAAACAATGAGATTTCAAACCCACTTTCGAATCTTTAGAAACAAGAATTTTATCTATTTCAATTTCTTCATCACAATCAGATAATTGAGAATTACAATCACTGAAAGAGTCATAAGGTTCCTTTGATTTACCTGTTGTGACTTTTACCTTTTCAGATTCAGATTTCGATTTATCAATGTGATTCATGGATGAGAAAGATGATTCCCTTTCTTTAGGTTTTGAAATCCTCACAGGTGTGAAAGATGGAATTTGATGAGAAATGAACTTTTGAAACAATTTGTTTTGGTTTGACTTTCAGAGACATGACCTAAAAGTTCATCTTTGTCATTCACACAATCATTTTCAATCACATCATTATTCAACAGATTAATGTATGAAGTAGAGCACCCTAAATTACTATTACAAATAAAATTGTCTCAATGTAACGCATTACTAGGAACAAAATTAATTAATCTAATGTCTTCAACAGACTTCTTGGAATTAGAATTAGAACAACCAGAACTGTTAGAACAACCAAGGCCAGTAGTCCCACCATAAGCATAATCCTCTCTAACCTCTTTAAAATTTACTCCACTTAAACCTGCAATAGAGCTGTTAGTGTCATTCTGTATAATCTCTTGTATCAACTCATTCGAAGGATGAGGAATTGGAGTTGGAGAATAACAGAAGGTACTAGGTGGGGGATATGCATATGCATCATTGTTGTTATAACCCAAACCTGTCTTAACACTGGCCCCCCGTTGTTTTTTACAAAGTTCCTCCCTTTTCATACCGGAAATTGTCCATTGTTCAAGTTTATTTTTAACATTTCTGGTCTCAAATTCAGTAAGAGTGACTTGCTCAGTTAAATAGTTTATCTCACAATTCTTTTCTAAAAAAGATCTTTTCAAATGTTCGTTTTCTTTTAAAGCCTCTCTCAATTTAACAAAAAGTTTTGATTCGTTCTCTTTTAGCTCTTTGTTAATTTTCTTCAATTCGTTTTCATTTGTCATTAACAATTTATTTGCCTTATAAATGCCGATTAAACGAATTTTGCAAGCGGATGAACATATGTCCTCAATAACATCGTAAGGAAGACCAATTACCAGTTTTTCGGCAGCAAGAGCACGATCACACTGGCAATAGGGAGTGCTCCTCTTGAACTCATCCACACATCAAGTCTTGCTTTCTCGATCATGGCTTCCAAGTTTAGCTTTGACTCTTCATCGTTCTTCATCTCATTCACAGCAGCTTCACATACTAACCCCGAATTTTTCATCTTTTCATGATCCAGATGCCCTTGAGCAATAACATCTGACTGATCTTCATCAACTTCTTCCACTTTCCCTTCTTCATCTTTCTGTTCTTCTTCATCAACCTCATACTTTGACTCAGCAGTTTCATCAGAGTTCTCTCTATTTTCACCATAAAATTCTTTGAAGGGATCAAAGTAATTAATATGGTTAATTTCTTCTTTTGCTTCTTCAATTTCTGCACTCCAATCAAAGTTGGTGATCAATGCAGTTTCTTTTCCCGGCTTAACTTCCTCAGCTCTGTCCTGAATTGTAACAATTCTAGGATTTCCAGTATTCACAGGTTCAGTAACAATTGGTAAAGGACATTCCCTCTTGAAGTGACCCAATTGCTTGCAGTTGTAGCATCTCAACTTCCCTTTGTCATACCCAAGCTTGTTGTTCTGACCCTGATTTCCAAAACTTCTTTGACCTGTTCTTTCCATAAACCGTCTAGCACGAAGAGTAAGCATTGCCATTTGCCATTGGATATCGGTTTCTTCAAGATCATCAGGATCCACCTGATACATATCCTCAACAGTCATACCCTTTCCCTGTAATTCACCAGCAACAAGAGCTTCGTAACTATGAACGAACATTCCAAATAAAGCCATAGTGTCAGATGGAATCTGAGTGGTGACAGATGCATTTGAACCTGAACCAACACTTGTAGATGCACCAACAGATTTAATAGACCCAAGACTTGATGATCCTCCAGGTGCAGCACCGTAGATAGGAGAGTTTGCAGCGGATGTAATTAGTGCAGCATTCTGAGGAGGGATATTTGGAACCATCATAGACTGATTGTATTCTCTTCTCTTCACATCAAGATCAAATAACTTCAACTTGTTTATAACATCCATCAGCTTAAAGTCATGAAAGTTTCTGTCTTGCTTCAACAATTTGATTTGAAGACTCCACTGAGGAGGAAGTGAATCTAACAATTTTGTGACTTGCTCATAATTTCCCAGCTTCTCATCATACTTTTTCAGGTTGCTTGATACTGACAGAAAGCGGTTGGTAATAGCAGTCAAACTTTCTTGCGAATACCCCACGAATGAATTGAACTCTTTCTCAGCTTGAGCTTTTCTGTCCAACTTCAAATCCTCATTACCATCATAGAACTCGCACAACGCATCATACAAGCTTTTGGCAGTTGTGTGTTCAGCAAACCTATTGTAAATATCTTGATGCAAACAAAGTATCAATGCTCCAAGGGTCTTTTTATCACGATCAAGCAACTTGATGTCTCATTCAGTGAAAGTACTTGGATTAGTGTTTATTGAAGTAACAGTTCCTTCAACTTTCTTTGGCACATGCGGACCATTAACAATTGACTCCCATTGATTGTAGTCAGTATAGTAGAAAAACGCCTTCAAACATCGCTTCCAATCTTCAAAATTTTCACCACTTACAAGCCTCGGTGGCCTGTTTGGTTGAACACTCTCCAGATCATTCATTTTCAGAGTTGATGTAGTCATAATCACAACAGACTCTAGTTTCGCTCAACTAAGTTCGCTCAGTAGATTCGTTAGGCAGAGAATAGATTCGCTCGACAGGTTCGCTTGGTCAGAACAAAGACTTTGTGCCCAAATGAGTTTGGGAGCAAGTTTGCTTGCACAATGAGCCAAACAAGTGAAATTTCGTTCAATATAATCTCAGGTTCGCTAAACAGAAGCAGTAAATCCCAGAATACAAAATTAATTGTAGATTCGCTAGAAGAGCACGTAGATTCTCTGGATGAACAAATATTTTTGCTGGCTTACGGGCAAAACTGTTTCAGTCCAAAATCAATCACAACCGCTTCAAAACACAACCAATTGAAGATCCATTTGTTTCTATAGCTTCCTATGACCAAATATGACAAACCCCAAGCAAAATTCAACACAAAAACACACAAACCAGTCTAGAAATGAATCAAATAGTGTTTTGACACAAAAAACCCAAAAACATGACAAAAATCTCTATGGTCAAACAATCAAGAGCACTAAGGTCCTGATACCATATTGTTGGTTCATATTGATCGAGATTTCAGCGCTATAATGATTTGTAACAACAAAACACACTTTGATTAAGTAAAACAATAGTCCAATATTACTCAACAACCAATAACAAGATCAAAACAAGACAATCAGAGGCAAACAAGCTACAATGATAATGAAAATATGCTCCTAGCACCTCCAGCCGTCACACACAATTTAGGGTTTGAGAGAATTATGCAAAAATTGTATTGCAATGACAAAACATTACAATATATAGTTCAACTATAGATTCGCTGATAGATTCACTGACAGCGAATCTATCAGGCGAACCAAATAGCTTCGCCGGGCACAATATAGGTTCGCCCGGTCGACAAAAGTGAATAATAAACAAAACTATTCTATGCTTCCGGGCGAATCTATAGATTCGCCCGTAGGTTCGCTAGACAGAAACTACAAAATATAAACAAAAACATAACACCGACATGCCGGTGAGTCCGACCTATACATGACTACCTATACATGACTATCAAAACTTGGTCCCATTTCATAATATTTCACAATGTTTGCAAACATCATTTTCATATAACTGGGCTTAACTACCCGTTATTTGACATTGTTTTGATATAACTGGGCTTAACTACCCGTTATTTTATAAAGGAAAATTGGATTTTAAAAATTCGAACTTTGAGGTGTTGGCCGCTGAAGGTTCCAACTTCAAAAATAATTTATAGAGGTTCCAAGTTTGGACGATTTTGCTCACAAAGGTTCGCCGTCACAAATCACTAACGGCCGTTTATTAATGATGACGTGTCACGGTGGGCCCACATTTTCTTTATGGAAAATTGGATTTTAAAAATTCGAACTTTAAGGTGTTGGCCGCTGAAGGTTCCAACTTCAAAAATAATAAACGGCCGTTAGTGATTTGTGACGGCGAACCTTTGTGAGCAAAATCGTCCAAACTTGGAACCTCTATAAATTATTTTTTAAGTTGGAACCTTCAGCGGCCAACACCTCAAAGTTCGAATTTTTAAAATCCAATTTGCCTTTTATAAAACATACTAATTTCATATTACTATGATATTTAAAGCCACAAGATTTCTTCATCGAATGTGTCCATTCTTCCTTGATGTATCTCGTGCTTAATTAGCTAACATGCACATGTAAAACATCATATGTACAACATGGCACTTAGCATTTCCATTCTTTTATTCATTACCTGTAAAAGGTTTTAAAAATAAAACATCAGCGATAATGCTGGTGAATATCATTTGTAGACCCAAATCATTTATAAGCATTAAAGCATTAATTTAGATTAACCATACTAGGACCATGGATAAAATACACACCATCTTGCACATTGATAACAGTTTGTTGGCTGTAAGTTATTTCATTATAACTCTGGTGCCTAGGGAATCTCACTCCTTTGGGCACACAAACTGTACCAGCCACGCTTAGTTACAGAACTCACCGTATGAGTTCTGCATAAACACGTGTATACCATTTCTGATCAGACCGTACGTGCCAAGTGTCCGTCTCGTATTTTACCAGCATGCATTAATAAATTAACTACTTTTCCTGCTGGTTTCAAAATAACAAAGATTTCGTAAAAGCATTTAAAATACAAATGTATTCACCTTAATCAGAATAACTGTCATTGGACAACACTTCTTCTCACTCACTAACCCTTTGAAATTTCTGAGTAAGATCCTTGTGCACTTTGAATCTATACATGTGGCTTAACTGGCGTCACTATAACAGCTATGAATTTTGGTTCCTATTTATAATTAGGGCAAATCTTAGCTATTAATTAAGTAAGGAGTGTGTATTGGCTTGTCATCGTCGTGGTCAACTATGGATAACTCTATCTAGTTTAGACATGGTTGATCAGTCCATGTCTAGACCAGGGTCAAGTTATCCAATGTCTACCCTGACCCTGACCCTAAGCCCCATAAAATATATACTAATAAATATAATTATTAACTAGATATAAACTTAAACAAGAATATACCTCTTAAACTATCTACGGCAATTTGATGTAGAGTCTCCCTACTCGTGCTTCAAAAACGACTACTAACAACACCCATCAGGGTAGTGTATACTCGGGATTCTCTAAACTAGAGCGTTCCCGTTAAAAGAAATGGATATATAAAACTCTAACCTAAGCTTCTATATATAGAAAGCAAGCAGGCACCTCAATTTACTTCGTGTGGGATGAATTAAAATTGACATGCTAGCCTGCTAGCTTACTTATATTATTAAAACTAATTAATTCAGTTGCTTGATTCGTTTTTCTCGTATAACTTTTAAACTATAGCGTTTTATAAAATTATAAATATACTGCTATGACGAGCTCATCATTGTTTACGCATCGACCTAAGTTTCGTTAAAAACAGAGAAAATTCAAATATAATATAATTTTATTATTGTTCGACGTTTTCTTATATAATTATTGTTTGTCTTAACATTTCATATTTCTAAGAGCCATTTAATCCTTTTCTTACTCGTTCGACAATATTTGAGTTATAATTGTCACACACACACACACACACACACACACACACATATATATATATATATATATATATATATGTGTGGAGGTTCATTTGAGAAAACTCATATATTGCGAGAAGAAAAAGAAGAAACCTAAATCACTAAAAAAACTTTTTATTTGATTAATTTTTTAAAATAAATTCACTTCCTACATACAAATGTGTAAGGTATAAACTAAAAAAAATCATTAAAATATTTTTTACGTATGTATTTTTGGCGTTTAAAATTTACCTACACACGTGTAGGTTATGTGTAAGTAACCTAACATACACATGACTTCCACATGTGTAGGTTTAACAAATAAACGAAATTTATTAAATTTTATTTATTGAATATCAAAGTTAATGAATAAATGTTGCATTTCTATCATTGTTTTGTAAGTTAAAAACGTTTTTGGTTGAAAAAATGAAGAATTTTGCAATTTCTTTTTCTTCTCGCAATATTTGCTCTTCTCAAATGAACCCTCTCCTATATATATATATATATATATATATATATATATATATATATATATATATATATATATATATATATATATATATATATATATATATATATATATATATATATATATATATATATATATATATATATATATATATATATATATATATATATATATATATATATATATATATACCAACTATTTTTTTATGACCACAAGGTCGAGCATTTAACTACTATTTAAGACACAAAATATTTAGAGGTGTTACATCCTCCCCACCTTTATAAAAATCTCCTCCTCGAGATTTGATTGAACTAGTGTGGGTATTTCTTTATCATCCACTTTAATGTTTTATTTTTAGTTAAGTGTTACCAAGAACTTATTCGCAATATGATCTTTATTATGGAAATAAAATATTTTTGTTATCCTTGGTTTTAATCCGTAAGCCTCATCCGGGTATATTCGTTTTACATTTTAGAATCTTTTTTTTATATTATTTTTCATCTATTATACACAAAATTGGCTATGTGCGTGTGTTAAATATGTCATATTTAGAGTCACTAAGAATTTCTGTATATCTTATCTTTGTTATTGTTCGTTATAAAGGTTAATATGATATTATAATTTCTTTAAACATTTATTCATTAACCTTAACTGTTTTGACAGATCTTTGCCATATAGTGTTGGGAAAAATCTTGACGCTCTTATATTATATCTAGAATTCATCCTATTTTATTATATCTCCCAACTTACTTTCCTTCTGACTGTCAACATGTGTAGTAGTCCTTACAAGAAAGTTGAAAAGACCTTTCTTGCGTTTTAATAAATAATTATGATATTTTTCAGGAATTTAACGGAGTGCATGATTATCTTATTGTTCATTATCCTTTAGCAAGATAATGAATTAGCTACAAGCGTTTATCTTACCTTTCCTTATAGGTGTTACTTTATATTATAATAAAATCTTAGATGCTACGTAAGTATCAAATTTGCAAATTCTTGGATTTTTTTTAATTGCTCACTTTGTTCACATTGTGTTCAGATAGTAGGGAGTCTTGGCAACATATATTATGTGGAATTGGTTTGGTGACTACTAGGTACTTTAAATAAGTTTTTCATAAATACATTCAAGGTTTTGTACATGATAGGAATCTTGGTTTTCTTGGCTCCTTATATGCATTCTAAGAAACTTGCACAAGCTCTTTTAAAAGCACTCTATTGTTTTAAACTTGTTGATCTAGTCGCTTCCTTCCTTTCGAGTGACTTTATTTATGTCGGATTTTTATCCTCCTATCCATTTTGCAAACTTTCATGTGTTCGGGATATCTATCATCTTTTCTTATCAAATAACATTGTATTTGATAACTTTGTAATTGCTTATATGGTAGTTCTCTAGAGTCAAAAATGATGAACTATTCTTGATATGTTATCAAGTTTAATAGTATACTCCTCATGAGTTATACTATTAATTTAATTCTAACTTATCTCATCAGATCAAGATACGTAGTTTCACAAATTGTTTCTGGGTATGAATTTTCGTAGGCTTATTTCGATACTAAACACGGGTTCCTTCCATGTTATCAAACTTATCGAAAGTTTAATGGCATTGCACTAAATTACTCTTATTTCATGTTAACTACCTTTTGTTTCAAATGTGCTATTAGCCACACATATGTTAGTAACATCTACTACCTTTGATGTAATTTTATATGGGGGTAGCACTACTATGCTAGTAAAAACTTTTAAGTTTTCTATAGTCTTGATATCCTTAATATTCTCAATGTTCTTAATGTTCTCAACGTTCATGGTCTGTGATAAAGCTAGCTTGTTTTCTTATAACGGGTGATCCAACTATGCCATTATCTATATCATGACTATGGTCGTATCATCTACCAACCATTTCAAAATCTCACTATAGGGCAAGATTTTATATGATAGGTCATTTTCCTAAATTTAGGGGCCAAGTGTGGTTAGCCATTTACCACTTTGCATGTTCAAGACATTCTTAATAAGTTTCTTTTAGAAGTTATCATCTTCCCTTTATATAAATATATATTCATTTTGTCAAATGTGCCACTCACAATAGCATACACTTTTAGTTTGTTTATTATGGTTACGAGCACTTCACATATCGTAGCATGTGCTTTTAGTTTAGTCACCATAGTTCAAATACATGGCTACATCATACTTGACTGTATGCCTTTAGTTTACCCATCATTTTTCAAATATATGGCTACGTCATACTTGACCGTATGCTCTTAGTGTAGCCATCATTTTTCAAATATATGGCCACGTCATACTTGACCGTATGCTCTTATTTTAGCCATTATTTTTCAAATATATGGTCATATCATACTTGACTGTATGTTTTTAGTTTAGCCACCATTTTTTTTGGCAGGTCATACTTGACTGTATGTTTTCTTGTTTAGGAACCATTTTTCAAATATATGGCTATGTCATACTTGACTGTATGCTCTTAGTTTAGCCATATTTTAAGTGCACGACTGCGTCATATGCTTAGTCTAGTTATCACTTTCAATGTTTCCTAGCAGAAGTATGTTTAGTACAGTGTTCACATTCACATTGGCTTTTTATTCAAGCTTTGATGATGATTTTGACAATATTTTCAACAATTTGCCTTTTATGTCTCACTGATACTTATCAATCTGAATCCTTAGAGGTTTTATTAACTAATTATCTTTATGATAATTAATATGATTAATACTTAACTCAGAGTCTTTATTCTTGTCCTTAAGGTGTTTCAGGTTATTATAACACCATATCTCTCATGTTATTGAATATAGCATTAATACTTGCAACAATTCTTTTTCGATTCTTTTATCATTTGGTATCCATCTTCTATAGCTTCGGCTATTAAACTGGATTTACTAATGGTAGTCTTGAAGGTTTTATCTTCCTTCATAGTCTAACCACTAGATATAACAGACTCATTATGAGAAATATTAGTATTTTTATTCCATGAAAGTGGTCAGTTGTCATTGACGACTTACTTTACTTTTTACATTACAAAGATTTCTTTCATGGGTCATGTTAGTAAATTTAGTATTCAAGGTTCTAAATTCTTGGAACACATAACTCTGATGAAATATTATATTATTTCATAAAAGGATGTTTTCGTCGAATGCTAACTAAGGTTCGACTCAGTTATATGATTCAACCGGTCATTTGTCTGACGGAATATCTTAGTTAGACTAGTCATTTAGTTTCACTGTATCATCTTAGACTTTATTTGTATGACTTTTGATTCGACCTTTTAAACAAAGTCTTTATTTTATGGTCCGTTCTATAAGTTTCCATTGGAAGGTTTTTTTTCTTTTCTTTTGGTTTACTATTTTCATGATTCTTTTTTTTTTGAGCTTCTAGAAATTTTGGTATAGCATTTGCTATTTCTTGATTAATCAATTGCTTCACATCATCTCCTTTGACAGTTTGATCATCTAGATTACTATTTTCGTTTGTTGCACCTCATCTCTTTTGAGAGTTTGATAATCCAGATTGTTATTTCAGTATCGTTTTTCTTTCTCCTTCGAGTATTAATAGAAGGTCTTCTTATTCGTTTAGACATTCTATAGGAAAGTAAATCCTGAATATCATCAGACATAAAGTCTGGTGTACGATTATTATTATATAGATAGAAAACAAATTATTGTCTTCTAGTATGTTATAAAGCATTTAACTACTGTCACCTACCTACTTTTTTCTAGTAGGCATCATTTCTAAAGCAATTGAAAACAAACTATTGTTTTGACTTATACAGTAAGTCATACATTTCTATACAAATATCTACCTACTTTTCTTAGTAGGCATTCTTTCAGATCATGGTTAAAGCCTAGATACTAAATCAAGTATCTAATTCGCTGAAACCCGTGGCTCTGATACCAACCTGTCACACCCCGGGTTTGGCATGCCCGGACGTGTGACCCGATTGGTACCATTTCATATTATTTCACAATGTTTGCAAACATCATTTTCATATAATTGGGCTTAACTACCCTTTATTTGACATTGTTTTCATATAACTGGGCTTAACTACCCGTTATTTTACAAAACATAGTAATTTAATATTACTATGATATTTAAAGCCACAAGATTTCTTCATCGAATGCTTCCATTCTTCCTTGATGTATCTTGTGCTTAATTAGCTAACATGCACATGTAAAACATCATATGTACAACATGGCACTTAGCATTTCCATTCTTTTATTCATTACCTGTAAAAGGTTTTAAAAATAAAACAACGATAATGCTGGTGAATATCATTTGTAGACCCAAATCATTTATAAGCATGAAAGCATTAATTTAGATTAACCATACTAAGAACATGGATAAAATACACACCATCTTGCACACTGATAACAGTTTGTTGGCTGTAAGTTATTTCATTATAACTTTGGTGCATAGGGAATCTCACTCCTTTGGGCACACAAACTGTACCAGCCACGCTTAGTTACAGAACTCACCGTATGAGTTCTGCCTAAACACGTGTATACCAGAATAACTGTCATTAGACAACACTTCTTCTCACTCACTAACCCTTTGAGATTTCTGAGTAAGATCCTTGTGCACTTTGAATCTATACATGTGGCTTAACTGGCGCCACTATAACAGCTATGAAGTTTGGTTCCTATTTATAATTAGGGCAAATCTTAGCTATTAATTAAGTAAGGAGTGTTTGTTGGCTTGTCATCGTCGTGGTCAACTATGGATAACTCTATCTAGTTTAGACATGGTTGATCAGTCCATGTCTAGACCAGGGTCAAGTTACCCAATGTCTACCCCGACCCTGACCCTAAGCCCCACAAAATATATACTAATAAATATAATTATTAACTAGATATAAAATTAAACAAAAATATACCTCTTAAACTATCTACGGCAATTTGATGTAGCGTCTCCCTACTTGTGCTCCAAAAACGACTACTAACAACACCCATCATGGTACTGTATACTCGGGATTCTTTAAACTAGAGCGTTCCCGTTAAAAGAAATGGATATATAAAACTCTAACCCTGAGCTTCTATATATAGAAAGCAAGCAGGCACCTCAATTTATTTCCTGCGTCACATGCTAGCCTGCTAGCTTACTTATATTATTAAAACTAATTAATTCAGCTGCTTGATTCGTTTTTCTCGTATAACTTTTAAAATATAGCGTTTTATAAAATTATAAATATACTGCTAGGACGAGCTCATCATTCTTTACGCATCGACCTAAATTTCGTTAAAAATAGAGAAAGTTCAAATATAATATAATTTTATTATTGTTCTACGTTTTCTTATATAATAATTGTTCGTCTTAACATTTCATATTTGTAAGAGCCATTTAATCATTTTCTTACTCGTTCGACAATATTTGAGTTATAATTGTCACATATATATATATACCAACTATTTTTTTTACCACAAGTTCGAGCATTTTAACTACTATTTAAGATACGAAATATTAAGAGGTGTTACAAAAGATGTCATGAACATCTTGTTACAAGATGATGAGACTAAGAATGCTTTCACTGCATTCATGGCAAGTTTTCAGGCTTATCAAGGAAGTCATTTGACTCAATTAGATGTGGTTCTTCAAGACTTCTTTGAAAGGGATCCTAATGACGTTGAAGAGATGGACTTAAATTGGCAAATGGTTATGTTGCATATCGAACTCAGAAACATGCGTATGTTAACCGTAGTTACAAGCCAAATGCAAACAAGACCGTTGTTAGATGTTTCAATTGTAACTGCTATGGTCATTTTTTGAGGGAATGTAAAGCTCCTAAGAATCAGAGTTATAATGGTCAAGCAAGTTCAAGTGGACAGAATCAGCATCAAGGTCAAAGTCAGAATTCACAGCAGTCTTCAAGCTATTAGAACAGAAATCAACGATTCATTCAGAAGCCATGTCAAAGTCTTCCAATGCCAGAATTGAAATATGAATGTAAACAGCCTGAAGATCAGAACAAAGCGCTGGTGGTTAGTGTCAAAGACGGATACGACTGGAGTGCTTATGCGGAACAGTTTACAGCTGATCTCACTTCAAGTTTGGCACTTGTCTGTGAAATTGTGGAAGAAGACTGGTCCGAAGAAGGTGATTTTCAAGTGATTAATGATGCCAGTCAAGATTTAGAAGAGTATGATTGGAGTGCAAAGTCAGATCCAACTGAAGAATCTGAATCAGAGATTGCTCTTATGGCTACATCTGAAGAGTCTTTCTCATCTGCTGAATCAAGTCAACCAAAGGTTAGTACTGAATTACCCCCTAACTATGTTCCTATGCCAGATGATGTGAAAGGCAGGTTATGTTCTGAAGAATGTATCAAACAGGTGGAACATTATTGAAACCAGTCATTTAAAATTGGTGATAAACTAAGTAAACATGAAAAACATCATGAACAACTTAAAATTGATCATAAAATTTCTGATGATAAGATATTGTCACTTAAAGATTCATGGAACAAAATCTTGAAAGAACTGGAACTTGTAACCAAATAACTTGAAGAAATGACAAAGAACTTTGAACAAGAGAAAGTTGCACATGCTATACCACAAGTTGAATTGTCAAAAGTGAAAAGTTGTAAAACAATGGTACAACAAGTAGTAAGTGAAAGAGGAAACAAAAACAAAACAGGGTTGGGTTTTACACATGAACCAATGCCTAAATCAATCACAAACACTTTACCAGAAAACTTCAATGAATTTTATCATTAACTTGAAAATGAACAAAGATTCAAAGAAATTCAAAGAAGTAAATCTAAATCTGAAGGATCTGAAGTGTTGATTGAAAGTTTGAAAGAAGATGAAAGTGTGACTGTTGAAGCTGATGATGAAGCAAGTGACAAATCTGATCCCACTCTGGTGCAAGTTGTTGAATATCCAGAACTGAATCCGAAACCAGCAGAAACGGTGAAGGATGAAGCAGAATTCTCGGGATACAACGATCCAGAATACCTCAACTGGAAAAAGGAGCAGAAAATTCGTGTTGCCGATCAGTTGGTTCAAAAGGAAACAGTGAAGAAGAATGAGGTTTCAAAAACTAAAATGCAAAAACCGAAACTGTCAAACAATCAATCTGAAATAAAACAATCAAAAGGTAAAAAGGTCATAACATCAAATGACAAGACCAAAGCTCAAGTTGTCAAAGCTTAATCAGTAAAACCTGTGACAAAGATAGTGTCAAAAATCAAACCAATCAAGTTTGTGTCAGCAGGAACTTTTGATATGAATTCACCTCATGGTAACCAAACAAATTCTAAGATCAAATCTAACTCTGGTCTGAAATCAGGTTCAGGTCCTAAGACTTCCGCTGTCAATGATAAAAGGTTTGAATCCAAGAAGGTAACTAAGCAGGATGTTTCAAAATCAAATCATGTTCCCAAAGCAAACACACAATCTGATAACAAGAAATCAAAGTCACAACCACAATCTCCACAAAAGAACCAAGTTAACTTCAAAACAAACAAGTTTTTAATTAATCACATGTTGGTTCAACATCAAAAGTTAACAGTAGGCTCTTTAAGATCAGTAAGAAACATTGTAAGATTTGTAATCGTTATAACCATGCTACTGTTGAGTGTTTTTTTAACAGGTACTGTGATTACTATGATAAAAGAAATCACTCTTCAGAAGAATGTTTTTATAACAAGTTTTGTGACATTTGTGAAAGGAGAAATCATGATACTGCAGATTGTTTCTTTCGAAAAACCTCATCAAGAGAAATGACTCATGTCACACCCCCAAATCCATTAACGGAGTTTTATTGTTAGAGGCGTGACAAACCAGGATCTAGTCATTAATCACACCGAACGACTCTATATGAGTTTTGTAAACCAAACGTTTACTCATTAATTGTAGTAATTGAAACGTTAACCAGAGTAAATAGTTTTGCGTTATGCGGAAGCGTAATAATTAAGTAATTAAAGCAATCCCAAACCATGTAGTAAGTAAATGCGCAAAAACACGCGCCCGACACAAGACACACAGTTTAAATAGTTGTTAAATCCCAAAACACAATTTCTTTAAAGCAAATAAATGTTTTAATGAAATGCGGGGATGCCATGCCATGTCCTACGTGCAGTGTACCTCAGTGACCTGAAACAGTGAAAGGCTAACAAGTGTCAACACGACGGTTGGTGAGTTCACATAGTAAGTATGAAATCAAATAAGTTCAGTTTCAAGCTTGATATATAAATTAAGTGTGCCAGTGTAGGTAGCTAGTCTACAGTACATGTCTTTAGAGTCGTATGTATCTGACCGAAGCTGACGTATGTACACATTAAGTGTATTTTTCCTGTTCGTACATCCCATCAGGATGCACATGTATGTATGTTAGGTCATTCAACACCCGTTCGACAGGTCCTTCTGTCGTGCTAGCGCGACTAACCCGGGTAGGGTTTGTCAAACCCAGTAGTACTACCCAAAATTTCCCCGCTATTTCACAAATGCTAACGATCAACTAGGTATCCATGAGGTCTTTCATGAACAAAATAAAAGTTGCTCTAATCCAGACATGCGACATACAAAATTTGTAAGTCCGTAAAAGTCGTTGTTCAAGTTTTCATCCCATGACATGATAGAATAGTAATTGTTACGGTTCAGTGAACTCACCTAGGGTTGCACAGCAAATCAGTTTAAGAGTACACAATGTAATTAAGCAACCAAAATAATAGTAGGTCTATTAATGTGTGTTCATGTAGGGTTATAGAACCCTATGCATCCCAATAGTCTTATGGTTTGTGCAAGATTAGAAAAGTTTGACTCTTTGACCAAGTTTGACCAAATTTGACTTTTGTTGACCAGAGTTGACCCATGACCCGTTGGTGATTTATTAAGTGTAAGTATGTTTCATGGGATGTACTTGTTCATATTACATTCACAAATCACATCACACGACAAGCATTCAACAAACCAAATTTTGTATTTTCTTTAAAGTTTCCTTTATAGGAGAGTAGGACTTTTAGCACATCTTTTCATAATTCAACATCCTAGGTTTCCAAACATCTCTATGCATCTCAACTACTACACGATAGCCATAGCATGTTACACAAGACGATAGCACACTAACACCTTACGGTTTCCAATATAAGACATAGTAGCATGTGTGGTCATTTCAAAGCACATAACATTGTCCACATGTTTTGTTTCAATTATCATAGAAATACTTTCATAATGGCATCCTAATTAACTAGAGCACACCTTGTATATTCCTTCACAACCAATTCTATGCAAACGGGTTATTTATCAACTAATACTTTTAAATTTTCATGTCCAAAAGCTAGTTTGCCATACACGAAGTTGCCTACAATCTTCCATATGCAATTCATTTATGTTTGTATGTCCAAAGTCACCAAACATGCACGTTAGTGAAAGTTCATGACAAAAAGTTTCCACATTTAGCAAGTCACACAAAATCAAGTCGGATTTCCACATTTGAATAATCAAAATTCATCTAATACATTATACAAACATGCTAGTAACCTCATAACAACTCTTAGATGTCAACAACATGCAATTTCACGAGTCCTAGAGAAAAAGTTACTTTTTTTAGTAATATGGGCAAACGAGCATGTAAATTCAAAACCAACTAATCAACCTTCATCCAATTCATCATATAAACACATTTTTCATCCTATTTCATCATGATCACGCATCCAAATTCATGTTCCATTGACTTCCTATCAACACTAATTTTCATAAAACACTAACATGGACTCAACTAGCCATTTGATCATCAAAACACCAAATAACTCATAATTAATAACCAATTCCACAACAAAATTACCAATTGACAACCTTGGATGAACTAGGGTTTCATTCCTATAATTTTCGTAACATATATATATATATATAATGTTAAGGATGAAACTTACTTGTTATGTGTTTGTAACTTCAATCAACAACCAAAAACACCACCAAAGACCCAACATAACCGAACATCATCAATGGACGAACCAATCAGTCGAAATATTCAACTGGCCATAACTTTTTAATCGCTACGAGTTAGAAGACGTATTTACTATCATTGGAATTGTCTCGTCGAGACGAAGATTATGATATATAATAGGCCGCGTTTCGACGTCGGAGCTTGCCGGAATCTGGCCGGAAGGGTGACGGCTGTAAAAGGGTTTTTAGGGTTGGGTTTTCTTATGTAAAAAAATGAGAAGGAAAAAGGGTTTAGGAGGCTTTTGTACCTAGGGTTTTCATGTAGAGTCTTTTAATAACTAATGAATTTACGATATTGCGTCTCATTTCGTCATTTACCATAAATCATTGTCGACATTAACACTATACTTGTGATTTTGAATAGCGTTATCGATTATTATTTACTTGATTAAAACTAAATTCTGTGAACGTATCTGATCTAATGCGCGTTTCGTATTTAATTACGTTTATTATTTTTATAGAATCAATTACTTTGACTTTATTTTAAGTTTATAAAACATATTTTACACAAATATATCGGTTGAGCACTCGTTATAACTTATTGGGTCACTATGGGCTTTGTTTACCTTAACGGGCTTTGTTTATCAGGTTGGGTCACTATTGGGCCTTTAAGCCCAATTAGTACAATTACATGATTTAGGGAATATAATTAACAGATTTGTGTTAACGGAGTTAACATGAAAATGCTGGGTGTCACATCATCCCCATGTTGAAATTACACACAATAAAAAGGTCCGAACTGAAAAGAAAATTTTGTGAGTTGCTACATCATCCCCTTGTTGAAAGAAATTTCGTCCCGAAATTTAACTAATAGTTTTAGTGTTAGATGTTATTTGAAATAGTTAAGGATGCTTGTACATTAATTGATTTTTCACACTCATACGTAAACTTTAGTTATAGTGATCTTACTATGTTTGATTGTTTTGAATTCTTTGCCTATAATTTCAACAGATTTTTTTTTCGTGAAACGTAGTTGTTCATCGATTGGGACAATGAGTGTTCCATTACGTAAGAGCTTGATTAGTTTGAAGACATCAGAAACTGATAGTCATGTATAGGTCGGACTCACCGGCATGTCGGTGTTACTTAGTTTTTCTTATGTATTTATTTGTTTTTGTTCTAGCGAACCTACGGGCGAATCTATAGATTCGCCCGGAAGCATAGTTTAGTTTTGTCTTAAAGTTCAGTTCTATCAACCGTGATAGGTTCAATTGGATCGATGATATCGCTCAATGATCAGAATGATTCATACACAAACACAGTTCAATCATAAACACAGTTCATTACTAATAATTCTCTTCGTATATTGATGATCAAAGCAGGTTTGTAGTACAAATGTAGGAGAAAATAAATCACACACACTTAGTTCTCTCTCTAACGTGAATAGTGATCTAGCCTCCTCCTCACACTCTCTCACTACATGCTTTTAAGCAACAATTACAATTATTAGGGAAAATACAAAATAGACCCTAAACTATACATAAAGTATAAAATAAGTACAAAGTAAATCTTAACTGAAAATAACCCTAACAGTACTCCCACTAAGATTTATCTTTGTACTTCAACAAAAACTTCAAAACAGTTTTCATCTTGTTCAGCTTCAATCTCTCTCACCAATCTTCAGATTCTTCTTTGACATCCAGCAACTCTTTTCCTTTATATTCTTCTTGTTCTTTCAATGCTTCCTCGATGCATGACTTGAACTTTTCTGCGATCTTTGCTTGTCTTGGCTTTGACTTGTTTGTAAGGATAGCACAGGCATTCATTCGTCTCAGAGAATCAAGAGTTAAACCTGCAAAATCAATATTAGCATAAAATTCATATGGCAGTTCTCACCCTTTGACTTGCACTTCCAGTGTAGCCTTCGCAGACACTCGCATAAACTCTATTTCCGGAATATCGACCTTCACGAGGTTAGCATTGAGTAATGCTTTCCTTAGCCGAATCTTCTCTGACGCAGCAGCAATCACTTCAATCATTACCATAAACAAGTTTCGATCGGCTTCAGCAACTTTGTCTTTGCATTTCTCCATTCTGTAAGTTCTCAGATGATCAATGTATGAAGGATGTAGCAACTTCAGCTCGAACGTACTGAATAAGGTGATCATGTCCTTATCCCAGTCCTCCAAGTTTCGTACTAGTTTCAACTCAAAAGTTTCCTGATTGTAGAAAAACTTAAGAATTGGCTTTGTAGCTTGAGTACCATCTATCACTTTCAACCCCGGATCAGTTACCTTATCAAAGTATTCATCAGAAAACTCTTCTAAGTACATATCCTCACTTACCACCAACTTCTTCTGTTTTCTCGTTTTCTTTGATTGAACATAGGCACTATCCTTCTGTTGTCCTCTGAACTCCAAATACTTCGGCATACGGCTTATCCCAGCATCAAGCAGTATCGCACACTTATCACCACGCTCAGCATGCGTGTGATTGATCAATCTCAGCTTGTGCAACTCCTTCAAATCTTGCACCTCTAACTTGAAAATACTAGAGTAGTAATGGTATACATCGCATAAACCATTTACTCTTTTGATCAAGAACGCATCAAACACCTCGTCATATTTCCATGCAATAATTTTTACGTTTTTGGACTTCTCCGGTACGATCATGGAATCAAGAAGTTCAGCAACCGACTGACCCTTGCTCAGCAGTGATCTTACAACATCACCTACTGTGGCTGATTTATGCCATGATTCTCGTACGTCCATAGGCACATTGTACGATTTGACTTCACTCGGAAACATATCGATCAACTCTTTCCTCTTTTTGTGCGCATCTTCTGGTAAAGCCATCACCGGTAACTCTTTTGGTCCGAGAACTTTGTATCTCTTGGTCAGCTCATAGTATTGAGGGTTGTTGTAATCCAGATAGAACATCCGATTGTACATCTTCTTAGTCTTCATAAAGCTTACAACTATTTTCTTCAGAGATTCATGTTTCAACTTCTTCAAAGTTCTATATGGATAGTTCCTCGAACTCAACCATTCTCGCATGTTTCTGCTGGACATCTCTTCAGGATTTTGATGATAAAGCTCTTGTGGAGGTAAATCATCAATATTCAAACTTTCTTGTAATGGTGTCCATTCACCCATTTCAACTATAAATTCTTTCTCATCAGCAGCAGCTTTATCTTGTGCGATCAAACATTTTTCATACTCTTCATTAATTTGACTCACACTCAGTCCATTCAGATATACTGGATTGTACTTCATCTTCTCAAGATAAGCAAAGCGTTCAGGCAAATCGGCTGGAATCTCATCATTAGGATTAATTTCAGGCTCAGCTTCAGGTTCAGACTCAGTAAAGTCTATATCATCAAGATCATCTAGTGCCTCAATCATTGGTGCAGTTTCAGTTTGAACCGGCTCAAACTGAAATGCTTCTTCAGTCACATTTTCTGGCACAGTCTCAATCACTTCAACTACTTCAGGCACTTCCTCTATCACTACAGATTCAGATTGAATCGACTCAATCTGACTTTCTTCAATCCTTGCCTTTTTTGTACTACTTTCATCACCAGTAATCTCTGGCACTTCATCTAACTTCCTTTTTCCCTCAGCCTTGTCAGGATTGACAGTTTCAGCAGCTTCATCGGGAATAGTAATTGGAGATTCAACCCTTATGCCCACATTTGTCATGGCACGTGCTCGAGTATAATAAACTTTTGCTTCTTGAGAAGGTTCAGTCACTTCCATCACTTCATCCGAAAAATCTGTATCTGATGTGGACCCTAACTTCTTCGATCTGGTTTCTTCTAACCATTTCTCCAACATTTCCTTTTCAGCATCAAGAGTATTGCATTCTGCCTTCAACTCTTTATAATCATACTTCAAATTTTCATGTTCCTCCTTCAAGGTTTCATAATCAGACTTTGACATTCCATAATCCTCCTTCATTTTCAAATAATCAGCATCCAATGCATTGAATGTTTCAAGATTCTGATTATCTGTGGCCCAAAACTCTTCTAGTCTTTTCTTTTTTCGATCATTTGATGCCTTTAACTGTTCATTAGCATCCAAGAGTTTTGCTACCATCTCTTCTAACTCAGTGATTTTTTGTTTATCCTCATTCACACTAACACTTGACACAATTTTTGGTGAAGACTCCAAAGATTGTTCAATGTTTTCAGCTGCTGGAGATGATGTGGTGGGTATGTCAACTGACACAGAAATAGTAATGCCAGCATCAGTATCATCAACTACCTGTGCAGTAGTCTCTACTTCGGCCATTACTTCTTGTGCAATCTGGACAACATCTATCTGTTCAGGCACATCAACACCTTCAATAACATTTGGTTCCTCCTCAACAATAGGATCAATCACAGGTTTTGATCTTCGTGATCTAACATACTGCACTGTGATAGCCTTAGGAACTTCAATAACACCTTCTTCTGCAACTTTAACAACCTCGACAGGTTCCTCAATCACAGCTGATTCAATAACTTCAACATTTTCTGTTTCTATTTCCACAGGTTCGTCATCATCAACATTTTCTGCCTCCTCAGAAACTGATTCAGCACCATCATTACCATCTTCGTCATCACCACCATCATCTCTATCACTATCATTACCATTACCATCATCACTATCATCTTCTTCTTCTGGATGTCGAGCAAAGTACTCGTCATCATCCAATAAGTTATCAGGCACCTCATCAACTAGGTCCTGTGGATTTACAATCTCTTCATTAGATATGTGATGATATACAATTTCAATATCCTCCTCATTATTTGCTATATCACGCATATAGTCAAATAACTCAATACTTGGAACATTTCCTATACTTATCTTCCTATAAGATAAGTCATTCATATCTTCTGTATACAAAACTCCTCCAGCATAACCTTCTATTCTGATGATAGGATAAGCCACATTGATCATTAGTTGCAAGAATCTCGGATACATGAGAAACTTGAACCTTTTACCCTTCACAAGATTGAATATAAACCCTTTCATAATCCAACTCGACATGTTGAAAGGTTTGTTCTCAGCTATAGCAACAATTGGAGATGCTATGTCAGAAGGAAAGTTATCAAACCCGACACTCCTTCTAGACATGCACTGCTGAATCACATAACATAGCAGTTTCCACTTCTTCCCCAATCTAGCTCTGACAAACTGTGACTTTGGAAATACGGGAGGATGACCCATATTAACAAAACACGTTTGACATTCAGCAACAGTCAGCTCATCATTTGCTCCTATCTCATCCTCATCAATCCTTAATGCTGTTCTGATAGCTTCTTCAGATACAGTCAATACTAAGTCTCTGGTGATGTTCCCTCTAACAACAATCACTCCAGCCTCATTAGTCACAACTTCAGCTGTTCTCCAGAAACTCTTGATCAGTCTGGCATATATCACTGGCTTAGCACACATGGCATAAACATACTTTGTTCTCTTGATAAATCTCATCATATCTCTGTAGCCCTCAGTCTCTGGAATAGACTCATCTAAACAAGCAACAAGATTGTGCTTTGGCTCAAACTTCAAATTTTCCATCTGTTTACAAAAACAAACAAGACAAATGTGTTAGATTCTTCATTAATAAATTTCAAATTTTTCATAAGTGTTTGAACAAACAGTAGTAAAAGTAAAACATTCACATAATCATTTTAACTCCTAAATTGATCTAACAATCTGATTTTCATCACTTTGATCAAACAACTTTGGATTTTAATGATCATTCAACATTTTACAATTAAACAGTTTAACACTTAAGAACACAAATTTGACATTTGTATGATGAAGTTGTTTAACATATTAAGTTCTGTTTTAACAATGATTTGTCAATGTTTAACACACATTTTGTCCTTTTGAAGTCAACACTTAAGAACATTCAACAGTTCATCAATGGCGGTTTAACAATTATGGACAATTTGATTGATTCTGTTGATTTTAAGGAATTTTGATGCAAATTAATGATTGATTGTTGATAATCGGCAATAAATACATCTAAAATAACATTCGATTTAAGTTTTAACACGCAAAATCAAAATGTCGATTCAGTTGATCAAGTACTGTTCATCATCGTTTTTCATTTTAACAATTGATTTGCAGGTTTATCAAGCTCGAAAGTGAATGATAATCAACAATTTTTGTGCAGGGGATTTGTGCTTGAAAGTGAATGTGAAAAATGACAAGTGTTTGTGAAGAGGCGGGTTTTATATGCTTGAAAAATTTAGGTCAAACTTAAGGGACGGGTAAACAACTTAGACGGGTAAACAACTTAGACGGGTAAACACTTAAAAGCCCAATAAGCCTTGACGGGTCAAGCACTGTTGAGCCGTGTCATGCACTGTTGGGACGGGTCAAGTACTTGAGACAAGTCGCAACATGTGACGGGTCAACATAAAACCATGTAAAACACTTGACAGGTCAATCACTGTAGAGACGGGTAAACCACCGTAGAGACGGGTAAAGGTTAGGAACAACTACACCTGTTTGGTTTTTACACATCACCCGGCAACATAGTAGACTTTACAACATCACCCGGCTTGCATAGTAACCTTCATCACCCGGCAACACAGTTGTCTTCTTTTTCACCTGGCATGCTTTCTTCATCACTCGGCAACACAGTGTTTACACTATTACCCGGCGGCACAGTGTTACACTTACACGGCAAGATAACTTCTCTTTTACCCGGCTGTACAGTGAATATTTCTTCACCCGGCTGTATAGTAACACCACTTTGTCACACGGCAGATATTAGACTCCTTCACCCGGCAGATATTTGACATGTTCATTGCCCGGCCATACAGTAGTCATAATATCTTCACCCGGCTGTCTTCTTTCACACAATCACCCGGCTCATATCAGACACACAACTTTACCCGGCTAAATAGTATCTTCATTACCCGGCTAAATAGTGTTTCTGATATCTTCACCCGGCGAATAAAGACTGACAATTTTTCTTCTTTTCCGTCTGTTGACTTTTTCAACTGCATTTATTGCACCTGCAAACATTCTCGACATATTAATTAGACAAGACATCCTTATTAGGGTTTGTCAAATTAATTAACCAACAACATTTTTAGGGCAACAAAATTATTCAAATAAATTCCCTTTTTCATTTTCTTTTTTAAAAAAAATGTTTTTGCACAACCAAATTTTCTATATCCCGAAGCAATTTCTTAAAAAAAAACACATCACAAGACCTTGGGTTTGTTTTTAACACATCCAATGCCTTTTCTTTTCATACCACATAATCTTGTTCATTCAAAACACACTTATTCAAAATATTTTTTTTTTTGATTTTTTCAAATATTTTCTTCTTCAATTTATTCTCCCCCTAAACTTGAAATTTCTTGAAATTTTTAAGTTTAACAAGGATGTCGATGTGTCAATAAAGATTCCATATGCCTGCACACACAAAGCACACACATTAAAATAAAGACATATGCAATGCAATGAATCAAAATATCGCAGTGAGATCATACCACACATTATCTGAACATGTTTTGCAAGTTTTGAATAGACATTTGACTTATGTTTGATTGAGTGATGATATGAAAACATACCAATTAGCTCGAGTTGACACACTTACTTTTTCAGTATCATGATGATATTTAAGGTTCGATTAAAATGACTTATGTGACCCACATGTATACATATGTCAACATATTTCCTTATCAACCACCACTTGAATGCATGTTGTTTGTAATTAGTGATGCGGAAACTCACTAATCACGTATTGATGCTTGAATGTTCATGAAGATCAATGCAAAGTATGATGAAGATGATGATAATATGAATAGGTGAATTGTATTAGATCAATGGAGAGGTTACAAGGGATATTCAATGAAATGTATGCAACTCCCTAACAAATGACCTAGGTGATGGTATTTATAGTCTATACCATTCACCTTACAATGTAACCTAACCACGTGCAATTAAGCACAAACGTGCATTTAAGCACAAAACGATTACACAAATATTCTAAGACAAATACAAATTATGAACGTCTTCACCCGTGCTTGCTTGTGATGATGCTCGAAATATTCACTCGCTTATATTTGGAAAGTGACATCTTCAAATAACCCCAACAGTACTCCCCCTAAGATGACACTTTACAAATCTGACATATCAGCTTAAATCTTCATGTGGCGAGTATAGAGAGCAACTTAAAGTTTTGGTATGCATTATCTTCAAGAGGACCCAACAGTACTCCCCCTAAGATGATGCTGACAAAACTCTGTCTTTCAACAAGCAATCTGCATCCTTCTCTCTCTTTAGAGTAACATCAGAGGCTATGGAAAGAAATAAGCAGAGAGTAGATTCCGGTGAATCTATATATCAGCAACGGGATCTTCTTCAACGGTTGAAGTAGAATGAGAAGACTTCTTTGACTTAGAATACTCCCCCTCAACTTTTGCTTTAGAGGTTAACGGGATCTGTGTATGAGATATTAAGAGGAGGATTCTTAACACTCAACAATCTGACTTGGAGATCTTTGGACTGGAATCAGGCTTGAACAGGAACATCTTCAAGTCGCGTGGAAGCTTGTTCTGCAATGGAAACAGTTCCTGCAACTCATAGAAAACATTAGAACTCATGCAATAATGTGCATTTATTATCAATGAAGATTAAGTTCTCAAACGGATGAGATATTGCTCGATCAACAACTCCTACATCAATAACACATTTTAAACTGCCAAAACAGAAGAAAAAGATTAAAAAGAAAATATTTTTGTTCTTTTTGAATTTTTCAATGTTTTTGATACTTTTTGGAGTTTTCTCTTTACATATAGGAATCTTTAACCTGCAATGAGATCATACCAGCAATTAATCCAACACATGTTTTGTAGTTTTGAAAATAGACATTTGAATTGTGAAGTAATTGAGTGATGAATTGTTGAACAACCCAATTAGCTCAAAGTGACACACTTACTTTTTCTATTCTTGATGATCAATTAGGTTGATTAGGAATAAGTTTTGAGTGACCCATACTTTGCACATTAGAAAGTTATACACCTCATCTAAATATCCTGACAACAACTCAACACGTCAGGTCATTTACAATCATAAACAGTGTGGAATTTGGGTTCTATTTGGATTTGGTCCACTTTGGGACTTCTTTTGAATTCCTTTTTGGAATTTTTCTTTTTCCTATTGTTCCCCTTGGGAATCTTCTGAATTCCATTTTGGAATTTGATTGGTGACGGTCCACATTTGGGACTCTTTTTGTTCCATTTTGGAATCTTTTGCTGCACCTTGAAGCTCAAAAGAGACTTCCTGTGAGACTTCAGGTCTGTGGATACCACAACAAAGAAGCTCACGATGCGGTTCATCACACTGAATAGATTGCATCATTACCCGATGTATATCGTTGCATCACAAGATATCTATTTGATTTGTATAAACGTTTCACATGCACTAAGACGTTTCAACCACAAAAACTCATTAGAATTTAGTTAAATCATCATAGAATATATTTGTTCAGTATAATTGTCTGAGCTATCTCGCACATCAATTTTCACGCTTCAGTCTTTATTGTTTAAAATGATGCGTTGAATAACTCTAGTGTACTATCATTTCTCATGTACGTGCAAGTAGATTCAACATATTTTTGGATTTTTCTGATTTTCTGATTTTTTTTTAATAATGATTTCTCCCCTAAACTTTTAAATTTCTAGGAAAATTGAAAGTTTAATGAAAAGAAAATGGCATATATGTTATCAACGTATGAAGTGTGCAAGCAATATACTTAATCTAAACAGACGAAATGAAACATCGGTTGTTTCTTGCACTGCCATCATTGTTTGTTTTTTGAAAATGTTTTTAAAAAATCCTGCAATGATTCCTTTTTGTTTCCAACTCCATTTGGTGTCAGTTGCATCGAAAACATCATGAACAAGATTCGGTATCTTGTCATGATAAGGGATCAGCCACGGTCTTCTTTTCTTTGTTTGACCGGCCTCCATAACTGTCCCTAACACACTAACAAATCAGTTAGAGGTAATGACCCAAACCATTTCGGTTTTGGGTCGTCCAAATTCATCAACATAAGAGATATTCTCATAAGTGCAAGGAATACCTTCCGGTGGTGGTTCTGATGATACAATGTAATTTGTACTTTCATCTTCTTTCATGGTTTGTTTGTCAAAAGAGAAATTATAGTCATTTTCAAACAGATTATGATTTTCTTTTAAAAACATGTTTTGTTGACTATATTTCTTATTCAAAGATTGATTCACTATTGGAATCATTTTATCATTTAAATCGTGATTTCTCTTTTTATTTTGGCAAATTGGCCTAAAATAATCCCAACTAACACTCATTGGCCGAAAATAATCCCAACTCAGTTTATTCCCTCCAGTGGTCCCAAATCCAACTTTTTTGGCCTACAGTGGTCCGCCGTTAAGTGCACTTAACGGCCGTTAACTTTTTTTCTATTTTTTTCGAATTTCAAACCGATATTTTAGGGATTTTGATCGGGAGGAGAATACGAGTCTGTTGATGTAAACCTTACTTCCAATTGTTGCTCCAAATGGTTTAATTTTGATATCCGGTTAAAGCACCGTTAGGTTTTAAACACCCGATTGAAGACCGTTTTGTTGTTTGGAACACCAGTTCGAAGTAAGGTTTACATCAATTGGATCGTATACTCCTCCCGATCAATTTCCATAAAACCTTGTTTTGAAATTCGAAAAAAATCAAAAAAAAGTTAACGGCCGTTAACTGCACTTAACGGCGGACCACTAGAGGCCAAAAAAGTTGGATTTGGGACCACTGGAGGGAATAAACTGAGTTGGGATTATTCTCGGCCAATAGGTGTTAGTTGGGATTATTTTTAGCCAATTTGCCTTTTGTTTTTGACAAACTTTGGTGTCCATGAATCATTGACATGTTGATTTTCATCAAACGAATGTCTATGATTAGATCTTTTAAAGTTAGAAAAATACCTGGAAGGGTATGCACGCGATGAACTTCTTTGGACTGACCTTCTGGCTCGTAGTAGCACTCGGATGTGTTGTGATTGACCATGTCACAAATAGAGCAATACTTGTTGTAGTAACATTCCATTGTGTCGTGGTTGTACATCTGACAGTTGGTGCAGTACTTGCTGTAGCAGCATTCTGATGTCATGTGATTGTACATCTCACATATCTCGCAGTAATTCTGATGAGCCTTGAAGGGAGACTTCTTTCTTTGCTTTTGAGAAGTCTTTGCAGTTGAAGCTTTGACCTCTGAATCTTGTTGAAGCTTGCTTGAAGAAGCTGGAGTCTTGAACATTTTTGCTTTTGAACCATATGGAAAGACACCTTGACTGTAGATACAATCAGAGATATGATGAGTTTCAGAGTCACAAATTAAACAGTATACGTCACTGTTTGAATCACTCGGGGATTCGGAATCTTCAGACTTTGGAGTTGAAGAAAGCTGTGGTGTAGAATCAGATGAAGCGGCCTTTGTCTTGTTCTTCTTGGCTTTGCTCTTCTTTCTTCTAACCTTCTTCTTCTTCTTTGACTGAAACTCTTGTGTCTTTTCTTCTTCTTCTTGAGAAGATAGTGATCCAACAATTCCGGTTGGCACTAATCTCTCATTTTTCAGTTTGAATGACTTTGCTTTTTCAGCTTCTTCTTTGATTTTCACAAGATCAGATTGTGATCTGTTCAGTTTGTCAGTAAGCTCCATGAGTTGTACATTCAGATTATGCTTTTCGATAAGCATTGAATCAACATTCTGTGTAAGAGATTTGAATTTGTCTTCACACAGTTTGTGATCTTCTTGAAGACTTTTGAATTTCTCTTGTTCTTCTTGAAGCTTGGTTTTCAGACTGCTGTTTTCTGAATTAACCATTTCAGAGAGTTTCTTCAATGTTGTAATCTCTTCTTGCAAATCTTTGATCACACTGGATGAGTGTCCATTTGATTTTGCAGCTTCATTCTTGACATTCATTGCTTCTCTTTCACTTTTCTTGAGTGACTCTTCGAGAGATGTGATTCTTTGATCAGATATTTCGTGTTGATCTTTCAGATTCTTGTGTATTTGCTCTTCCTTCTTGAGTTTATCACAAATCTTGAAAGAGTATATTCTGTAGTGTTCAACTTGTTGAAAACATTCTTTGGTGCACATCTTTTCTCTGACTTCAATTGGCATTTCAACATAAGAATTGTTCTCATCTTTCTTGATTTCCTTTTCAGACATCAATTTCTCCATTTCTGATTTTAATTGAGCAATTGTCTCATTTTGCTTTGCAATGATTTCTGACAAGTTGCTAATTTCTTTATCTTTCTTTTCAATCTCTTGAATGGAAACAACATCATTGTTTTCACTCCAATCATATTCTTCTTCATCTTCCTGATTGTCATGAGAATTTGCTTCACTCACAAGAGCAAGTTTTGTGTGTTCATTAAAGTCTCTTCTCTTTTGATCACAAGCTTTGGCAACTTGAAGGTAAGTTGTTTCAAACATGTGATTGAATTCTGTAATAAATTTATTGATATCTTCTCTTTTATTTTCTTCTCGGATCACGATGGCTAAATATGACTAAATTGAAATTTTGGAAAAATGAATTTTTTTTTATATAGACGGGTCACTATTGGGACGGGTAACAACTTGGGACGGCTGAACAGTGCTTCACCCGGCTGAACAGTGTCTTCACCCGGCTGAACAGTGTCTTCACCCGGCTGAACAGTGTCTTCACCCGGCTGAACAGTGTTTCACCCGGCTGAACAGTGAATTTTTCTTCTTCACCCGGCTAACAGTGGATTTTTCTTTCTTCACACGGCTGAATAGTGTATCACCCGGCTGAATAGTATATCAAACTTCACCCGACTAAAACTTGACACGGCTGAACAATTGAGACGGGTCAAAGTTGTTTCAGATTATGATGCGTTTCTGGGCAAATATCAATCAATTCTTCAAATCTTCATATCAGGTTGACTTTTCAAAGTCAAAATTGTGATGAACACAAGATCAATTCTTCAATTTTTGTTGTTTTTGTTCAATTCAACACTTGTATTAGCTGAGGAATGATGTTTCTAACACTCCTTCAAAGTTTTTCTACCTTGAATCAAGCTAAATCTCATTCAGATCCAGATTTTTGATGAAGAACACAATAAGTGGGTTTTGACAAAATTGACAAAATACGGATTGAAATCAACAAATCAGTGATGTTTGATCATGAACGAAGCTTAGGATTATGATTTCTAACATATCTCAATCATCAATTTCTCAATATCAACAACAAATTCCAGATTTCAAATTTGAGCAGTGAATATGACGAACATGAACAATTTCTTCAAAAACTCAGTCAAATCTTCACCAATTGATCTCAAACTTTGCAGTTCTTTACACAAACATGAATCAAAGCTAATGGTAGCTAAAATTCCATCAATAACAACAACAATCAAAGATCACCCAACAGCTCTGATACCAATTGATAGTGCTAGATGCACCGAGCTTGGATCTAGATCTGAGATTGTTTGATGATGTTGTTTGTAATCAGTGATGCGGAAACTCACTAATCACGTATTGATGCTTGAATGTTCATGAAGATCAATGCAAAGTACGATGAAGATGATGATAATATGAATAGGTGAATTGTATTAGATCAATGGAGAGGTTACAAGGGATATTCAATGAAATGTATGCAACTCCCTAACAAATGACCTAGGTGATGGTATTTATAGTCTATACCATTCACCTTACAAAGTAACCTAACCACGTGCAATTAAGCACAAACGTGCATTTAAGCACAAACGTGCATTTAAGCACAAAACGATTACACAAATATTCTAAGACAAATACAAATTATGAACGTCTTCACCCGTGCTTGCTTGTGATGATGCTCGAAATCTTCACTCGCTTATATTCGGAAAGTGACATCTTCAAATAACCCCAACAAACTGGGCGAACCTGCTTGTGCTCGGCGAAGCTATTAGTTCCGCTCGATAGATTCGCTATCAGCGAATCTATCAGCGAACCTATAGCTGAACTATATATTGTAATGTTTTCTCATTTCAATACAACTTTTGCATATTTTATCAAACCCTAATTGTGTGTGTGTGACGGCTGAGGTGCTAGGAGCTTATTATTACCATCTTTGTATCTTGATTACCTCTGATTGTGTTGTCTTGATCTTGTTATTGGTTGTTAAGGGCATTTGGACTATATTTGATTGAATCTTAGTGTGTTATAGTTGTTTACAAATCATTATAGCACTGAAATCTCGATCTGATGGACCAACAATATGGTATCAGAGCATTAGTGCTCTTGATTGTTTGATCATTGAGATTTTTTTGTGAAGTTTTTGGGGTTTTTGAGTCAAAACACTGTTTGATTCATTTCGGGACTGTTTATTGTGTTTCTGTGTTGGAATTTGCTTTGGGTTTGTCATATTTGATAATAGGAAGCTATAGAAACAAACGGATCTTAAATTGGTTGTGTTTTGAGGCTCTTTTGGCTGATTTTGGACTGAAACTGTTCTTCCCGTAAGTCTGCGAATCTACATGTTCATCCAGCGAAACTAGATGTTCATCCCGCGAATCTAGTGTATCTTTGTGATTTGGAAATTTCTGCTTCTAACTAGCGAATCTGTTAAAGTTTTTGAATGAAAGTTCACCTGGTTGGTTCTGTGTGCAAGCGAACTTGCTGCCGAACCCATTTGAGCACAAGCCTTTGTTCTGTCGTAAGAAACTGTCAAGTGAAACTGTGACTTTGGTCGAGCGAATCTACTGAGCGAATCTGTTATCAGCGAATCTGAAATCTGTTTGTGATTATGACTACATCAACCATTAACATGAATGATCTAGAGAGTGTTCAACCAAACAGGCCACCGAGGCTGGTAAGTGGTGAAAATTTTGAAGATTGGAAGCGGTGTTTTAAGGCATTTTTCTACTATACTGATTATAATCAATGGGAGTCAATTGTTAATGGTCCTCATGTGCCAAAGAAAGTTGAAGGAACTGTTACTTCACCAAACACTGATCCAAGTACTTTCACTGAGCGTGATATCAAGTTGCTTGATCGTGATAAAAAGGCCCTTGGAGCTTTGATACTTTGTTTACATCAAGATATTTACAACAGGTTTGCTGAACACACAACTGCTAAAAGCTTGTATGATGCGTTGTGTGAGTTCTATGATGGTAATGAGGATTTGAAGTTGGTCAGAAAAGCTCAAGCTGAGAAAGAATTCAATTCATTTGTGGGGTATAAGCAAGAAAGTTTGACTGATATAACCAATCGTTTTCTGTCAGTGTCAAGCGATCTAAAAAAATATGATGAGAAGCTGGGAAATTATGAGCAAGTCACAAAGCTGTTCGATTCACTTCCCCCTCAGTGGAGTCTTCCGATCAAATTATTAAAGCAAGAGAGAAACTTCCATGACTTTAAACTGATGGATGTGATAAACAAGCTAAAGTCATTTGATCTTTATGTGAAGAGAAGATAAAATCAGTCCATGATGGTTCCAAACATTCCTCCTCAGAATGCTGCACTTATTACATCCGCTGCAAACTCACATATTTATGGTGCTGCATCTGGAGGATTATCAAGTTTTGGGTCTGTTAAATCTGATAGTGGTTCTACAAGTGTTGGTTCTGGTTCAAATGCATCTGTCACTACTCAGATTCCATCTGACACAATGGCTCTGTTTGGGATTTTTGTTCATAACTATGAAGCTCTTGTTGCTTGAGAATTGAAGGGAAAAGGAATGACAGTTGAAGACATGTATCAGGTGGATCCTGATGATCTTGAAGAAACTGACATTCAATGGCAAATGGCAATGCTCACTCTTCGTGCTAGAAGATTTATGGAAAGAACAGGTCAAAGGAATTTTGGGAATCAGGGTTAGAACAACAAACTGGGTTATGATAAAGGAAAGTTGAGGTGTTACAACTGCAAGAAATTGGGACACTTCAAGAGGGAATGTCCTTTACCAATCGTCACTAAACCTGTGAATTCTGGAAATTCTAGAACTATTCCAATTCAAGACAGAGCTGAGGAAGTTAAGCGGAGAAAAGAAACTGCATTGCTCACCAACTTTGATTGGAGTGCAGAAATTGAAGAAGCAAAAGAAGAAATTAACCATGCTTTGATTGCTGAGATTGCTGAAGAAGTTGCTCTTGCTGATAACTATATTAATTGCTTTGATCCTTTCAAAGAATTTTATAGTGAAAATAGTGAGAACTCTGATAAAGCTGCTAACTCAAAGGTTGAAGTGATTGGAGAAGAAAAAGTTTTGAGTGAGGTTGCAAAGCATGGGATTGATGAGTTGAAAGTGGTAAGGAATGAAGAAGTTCAAGATGGTATGGATTGTGAAGCTAGTGTCACAACTGAGGTTCAAACAGATGTTTTTGTTCAAGGACATCTGGGATAGGAAGAGATAGTTCAATCTGGGTTTGTGTGTGAAGCTGCTGTTAATGAGATGAAGAATGATGAGGAATCAAAGATGAACATGGAAGCTGTGATCGAAAAGGCCAAGCTTGAAGCTGTTGATGAGTTCAAAAGGAACACTCCCTATTGCCAGTGTGATCGTGCCCTTGCTGCTGAAAACTGTTAATTGGTCTTTCTTATGAAGTTATTGAAGATATGTGTTCATCTGCATGCAAAATTCGTTTGATTGGCATATACAAAGCTAATAAATTATTGATGTCAAATGAAAACGAATTGAAGAAAATTAACAAAGAGCTCAAAGAGAACGAATCAAAATTTTTTGTTAAATTGAGAAAGGCTTTAAAAGTAAATGAACATTTGAAAAGATCTCTTTTGGAAAAGAACTGTGAAATAAACTATTTAACTGAGCAAGTCACTCTTGCCGAGTTTGAGACTAGAAAAGTCAAAAACAAACTGGAACAATGGACGATTTCTGGTATGAAAAGGGAGGATCTTTGTAAGAAACAACGGGGGGCTAGAATTATGACCGGTTTGGGTTATAACAATGATGCACAAGTGTATCCCCCACCTAGTACCTTCTGTTATTCTCCGACACTAATTCCTCATCCTTCGAATGAGTTGATACAAGAGATTATACAGAATGATACTAACAGCTCTATTGCAGGTTTAAGTGGAGTAAATCTTAAAGAGGTTAGAGTGGATTATGCTTATGGTGGGAGTAGTGGCCTTGGTTGTTCTAGCAGTTCTGATTGTTCTAATTCTGATTCAAAGAAGTCTGTTGAAGAGAGTAGATTAATTAATTTTTTTTCCTAGTCATGTGTTACATTCAGACAATTTTATTTGTAATAGTAATTTAGGGTGCTCTACTTCAAACATTAATCTGTTGAATGATGATGTGATTGAAAATGTTTGTTTGAATGACAAAGATGAACTTTCATGTGATGTCTCTGAAAGTCAAATCAAAACAAATTGTTTTCAAAAGTTTTTTTCTCATCAAATTCCATCTTTCACACATGTGAGGATTTCAAAACCTAAAGAAAGGGAATCATCTTTCTCATCCATGAATCACATTAATAAACCTAAATCTGAATCTGAAAAGGTAAAAGTCACAGCAGGTAAATCAAAAGAGCCTTATGACTCTTACAGTGATTGCAATTCTCAATTATCTGATTGTGATGAAGAGATTGAAATTGATAAAATTCTTGTTCCTAAAGTTTCCAAAGAAGGTTTGAAATCTCATTGCTTTAAATGTGGAAATGATGATCATACTGTCAAGCAATGTCCTAAGTTAGTTACAAATAGTTCGAGGCAGAAATCTTTTGGAAAAAGATTGAATACGTTTGTAAATAATTTCTTCTGTAAATCTTCTTCTGTTCCACGACCTAAGTACACAAAGGCTTGGGTCCCAATTTCAAAAGTCTAATTTCTATCTTTTAAATATGTCAGGAACATTCTAGCGCCGTTGTAAATAGTCATTGGCACATTGATAGTGGATGTTCCAGAAATATGACTGGGTTGAAGGACCTTCTGACAAACTATCAGATTATTAATGGTGGATACGTTGCTTTTGCAGGAGACAAGAAAGGTGGTAAAATGATTGGTCAAGGAGAAGTCTCGAATGTTTCACTAACTTTGGAAGACGTTAACTATGTTCCTGAACTGGCATTCAATCTTCTCAGTGTATCACAAATCCGTGATAAGAATATTCCAGTGTGGTTTCTTCCAAACGAATGCTTGTTCTTGAAGCCAGAGTTTTCTATTCCTGAAGAATTGGTGATCATGCGAACTCCAAGACGAAATGATACATATATGCTGAATATGGATCCAAAGAATCAACTTCCACTGTGACCTGTCTTTTATCTAAAGCTTCATCTTTTGAATCTTTTCAATGGCATAGACGTTTAGGGCACATTAATTTTAAAATACTAAATAAGTTGGTTAAGAATAATTTGGTCAGGGGTTTACCACTTAAAGGCTTTTCTGTGGTAGAGAAATGCATGGCTTGTGCTAAAGGAAAGCAGCACAAAAAGCCACATAAACTCAAAATTGAAAATTCTACCTCACAACCCCTCGAATTGTTACATACTGACTTATTTGGTCCAATAAGTGTCAAATATATTGCTAAGAAAACTTATTGCTTGGTTGTCACAGATGATTACTCTAGGTACACCTGGGTGAGATTCCTGGCAAACAAGAGTGAAACTGCTGAAGAGTTGATGAAGCTGATTCCATTAATTGAAGTTCATGGAAAGCGAAAGGTTCAAGCCATCCGAAGCAACAATGGAACTGAATTCAGAAATCATATCTTCAATTCTTTCTGTGAACAGCGGGGTATTCTCAGACAGTTCAGCGTCGCACGAACGCCACAACAAAATGGTCTTGCTGAAAGAAAGAATCGAACTCTTGTGGAGGCTGCTAGAACTATGCTGATCGAGTCAAAGCTTCCAATTATCTTCTGGGCAGAGGCAGTTAATTGTGCAGCTTATGTTCTGAATCGGGTACTGATTGTCAAAGACAAGATGAAGACATCATACCAGCTGTTTCGTGGGATTAAGTCGTTGATCAATTTTCTGCGCCCCTTTGGATGTTCTTGTACTGTGTTGAATACTCAAGATCAGAAAACGAAGTTTGGTGCTGTTTCAGGTGAATGCTTCTTTGTGGGATACTCGAACACACAAAAAGCGTATCATGTTTACAATAAGTGAACGCGGATTGTGCAAGAGTCCTATTATGTTGACTGGCAAGAATCTAACTCCACGAATATTGGTTCTGAGCCCGCATGGTTTTACGATGCCACCACTGTTTTCAACTCATTCAATCTTCCACACTCTGACGATGATGACATCATTCCTCACACTTCTATCACAATTATTAACCATCAACCTCAACCACCATTATCATCACAACCCTCTGCCACTCAAATACCGTCAACCACATTTGACATTCCTCCACCTCCGCCACCTCAAACTTCTTCCATTCCTCCATTAGATATTCCATCATCATCTACTTCCATCCCAACCTCTTCTACCAACGTAATTCCTCCAACTTCAAGTATCCCATCCCAACCGTCTAACCAAGCACCCTCTTCACAATCCAACCAAATGTTTCTCAACACAAACTTTAAAATCTTAAAAGATCATCCTCATGATTACATCATAGGATCAATCACTGATGGTGTGAGAGCTCGGAGTCATAGTGGGTTGATTAATGAGTGTCTCTATGCTGCTTTCTTATCACAAGTCGTTCCGAAGAATTATAAACAAGCACTTGAAGATCCTAGTTGGGTTGATGCCATGCAAATGGAATTGCAACAATTTAGGAAGCTTAAAGTTTGGGAACTTGTTGATCTTCCTCCTAATAAGTGCCCCATCGGCACTAAGTGGGTCTTCCAAAACAAGCCAGATGATCGCGGTGTTGTTATCAGAAACAAGGCGAGATTGGTTGTTCAAGGATTTGCTCAAGAGGAGGGGATTGACTACACTGAAGTTTTTGCACCAGTTGCTCGCCTTGAAGCCATTAGAATCTTTCTTGCACATGCTGCTAACAAAGACTTTAAAGTCTATCAGATGGACGTTAAATGTGCATTTCTATATGGAGATATCGATGAGGAGATCTACGTATGTCAACCACCAGGTTTCGAGGATCCAGATTTTCCTTCAAAGGTTTACAAGCTTGATAAATCCTTGTATGGGTGTGAATTTCTTGTTTCCTGGCAAAGCAAGAAGCAAACAACCGTCTCTCTGTCCACAGGAGAAGCTGAATACATTGCTACTTCAAGCTGCTGTTGCCAAGTGCTTTGGATTCAGCACCAGATGATACATTACGGCATCAACTTCCTTCATACACCACTCTTTTGTGACAATGAAGCCGCTGTTGGAATTGCCAAGAATTCAATTCATCACACACGTACCAAGCACATCGAAACAAGAATTCACGCCATCCGAGACGCTCAGCAAAAGGGGTTCATTGATATTATTCCTATTGAAACCAGAAAACAAAAAGCTGATCTTTTCACAAAAAGTTTTGACAAACCACGTTTTTATGAACTGATTTCTATGCTGGGATTGATATCATTTTGAAAACCTGTGTCTCAGTAAAATGGCTTTGTAAATATGTAAATATCTTTTTCATTTTCTTTCTTGAGAATCCGGGTGTCACATATTTCTTCGCTCCTTCTTTTTAGTTTTTTTTATTTATTTCATTTTTTTTTTCTGGTTCTTATCCTTATTCTATATATATATTAAGAAAAACCTGAAAAACCTGAAAAACAAAAAAAAAAATTCTTATTAGATGGCTATTATATAGAAATTTTGGGGGAGATATTAAAGATTAACTACTTATAGTTTTTCAAATTTTGCTATTTCAGAATCCCCGTTTAAAATGATGTTGAAGAGACGTTGAAGGAGGTCAGAAGTATTGTGTTTGGGATATGTTAGATAGGCTCAGCCCGAAAACAAAGTAAACAGTGATTGTGCAGCCAAACATAACGTTCAAGAACTCGGCAATGAGGATTATCTCCTTGACATGATTGCCCTGCACAAAGATACAAGTCCTATCAAAAATGGGTTGAGAGCGTCAAATCATTGACTTGATTTCCCCAAAAAATCCCAAATCACCCACACCCTAGCCCTGAATTGAGTTTCTAGTTAGCAAAACAAAATAAAATGCTGCTAGTGTTGGTCTTCAGAAAAACCTCTAAGTGAGTTACTTGTTAACTCCTCAGAATGTATTTTGTCAAACTGCTTAACTCCTCTGCTATACGGAAGTATTGACCTGGAGTTGGTGGATCTTCTCTGCTTTACGGAAGTATTGACCTAAAGATTCACCGAGCATGCTCAAATGTTTATCTCCTCTGTTATACGTCGGTATAGACCTGGAGCTCTAAACCATTTGAGTTTCCCAAATAATAAGTCGCAATGTGTTCAAAAGAATCATTGTTGACAAGCTCCACTCCCAAAAATGCAAAATGCGTAAGTCAAAATTGATCAATATTCAAGATTTGATCCAAGAAATTCGAGCAAAGTCAATCATATTGCTCAATAAACCCTGATGATAGGACAAGTTCTTTTTACCTAGATGTCTTTGGGGACCGAGTTGCCTGAGCTTCTTCAATCAAACCAAAACATGATAAATGAAGCTGCTGATCTCTTGTTGAAAGGACTAAGGCATGGGTTTAAATGGACAAACATATCTGCAATCCCGCCAATCTATGATTCTCCGGATCCTGCTCGTAAAACGTCAAGAAAAATATATATATATATCCTTCTTTAGTTTTAAATTCTAGTCTTCTTTCATTTTACTTTTTCCTTTTTTGTCTTTAATTTTCATTTAAGTTTTTTGTTTTCGGAGCGTAGAAATCGTGTGGAGTTTTCATGGATTCGTAAAGGAATTAAAATTTAAGAAAAACCAAAAATATTTTATTTTTTTTTTTATTTTGCATCCCAGCGAAACTGTCAGCGAATCTACAGGTTCCCCTGGAACTTATTCATGTCGCCGTGTCTTGTCTTGACATTAAGCTCCGATCGAATCTTAAGTTCGCCAGGTTGCATTGCCAGCGAACCTGTGTCTGTATATATATGCGTCGTCTGCGAAATCTTTTCACAAGTTCGCTGTCACTGTTACCTGTCATTTTTCAAAAGGTTTCAAGTTCGATTCTCACTCACCGCACTACACTATCTTTGAACTGTCTTAATTGATTCCGGTATGTAAACGTGTTCAACTTAATCCTTATTTCATCTCATAAATCGTGTTTTTAATCGCAACTAATTACATCGACCCGTTTAACTCTGTGACTGATGTTTGAACTGTGTTATTGTTAAATGTTAACATATTTAGGGTGTTAGGCTTATGATTGTATGGTTTGATTTGTGCTTTTTTGTGTGATTAATGGTCTTTCGTCTGAGATGCTGGCCGTTTTTCAAAAACTAGGGTTCCAGCGAACCTAGTGTTCGTCTGGCGGACCTGAACGAAAGTTCAAAACATTCGAGCGAATCTATGCCAACATGTCGTCCGTGCATCAGCATAGATTCGCCCGACTGTTTCTAGCGAACCTATACATTCGCTTGACCTTATGTCTGTTTTTCATGCCTGCTCAGCGAACCTGACATTCTCAACGAATCTATACACTGTTTTAAAATTTATGTTTCTGATCAACTTCCGTTTGTGTTTCAGGCACAATGTCTATGTTATTCTTTGAGAAGAAGCACAATATGTGCGCGTTACTTGATGAAAATCATGAGAAGGCCACTGGATACAAGGATTGTATCAGGTGGTTGAAATCTTCTCACATTCATTATGCTATATCTCATTCACCGACAATATATGAGTTGCATGTTCGAGATTTTTGGAGGACAGCCGTAATGAATGTTTCTGGGCAGCCATCAAGGATTTGTTCGAAGGTAAATGGCCATGATATAGAGTTTACTGAAGCCGATGTAGCTAGGATTTTACGGTTAGAAGGTGATGTGGGTGATGAAGTCAAAATGACGTCCTTGGAGGTATATGGTGCTCTTCGAACCGCTAGTTATGAGGGTCCAATGCCGGGGGAGAAAAAGATGGAGTTTGTTAAGTCGTATATAATCAAGGAATGGAGATACATAGCCCATGTTTTTATTATGTGCCTGGATCATAGAAAGGGAGGGACAGATGGTCTGAACTGGGATTGGGCAAGAGCTATGGTTCTGTTTTGCAAAGGTCTGAAGGCAAATCTCGCAAAGCTGATCTACAACTATAAGCTTGAGAACATTCATGCTGCAAAACGGGATAAATGGCTGCTGTATCCTCGGTTTGTGTAGATGATTCTCAATGACAAACAGCCCGATCTTCCTGTTATAGGTGATACTTTGACTATCTGGACGATGCACTCCAGGATATTTGGAGATTGTAAGTCGGTTCGTTCTGATTGCATAGGGAGAACTTCCTACTTATGGGAAAATATGTACCCAGCAGACAGATGGGTGCATATACAAAGATTGATTAAAATTGAAAGGAAAAGAGGTGGTGAGAATGTAGAGGTTACTGAGAAGAAGTTGAGAAAAAGGAAACAGTATGCCAAAGATAAGGATTATTCTCTGGATCGAGAAATTGATGAGGTACAGGCTGAGATAGATGCGGGTAGGGAGAAAAGGACCAAGAGAAAATCAGATGCACCCGCTGAAGCTGTAAAGAAATCTAAGCATGATGTTCCGGTTACATCTGCTGAATCTGTTACTGAATTGAAGGCTGAAATGGTGAACGCGGAGTCTGAATTAGTGGATTTGAAAGGGAAGTATGCTGATTTGGAGGCGAAGGATGCTGAGAAATTGATTATTATTACTGAGATGGGCAGGATGATTAGAGACCAACAAAGTCTGATTGTTCGGATATTCAAGGAATTGAATAGCTTGAAGGAGAAAGATGGGTCGGATCCATCAATGTCTGAGATGGAGTTGAAAAGTTTAACGGATGCTGCAAAGTATCCGTTAATGCAATCTGTGTTTGGGGCCGAGGCAGAAAATAAAGCTACTGAAGATATTTTTGATGAAGATATGGGGATTGATTTGGATGAGTTTACTGGGCCGGAAATTGGTGTTAGTACTGAGAATGTTGAAGAAATTGATGATGATCCAGTGGATGAGCCTGAAAAATATAATGTTGAAGATAGGGATGTCACTTACTTATTCGAGCACATCGATCTTGACAAATCTGAATGGTTCAAGAAAGATGTTGTTGTCATTCCCGAAGTCCCTATCTTTCCACACCTGGATGAGCTGAATACCTCACAGATGGACAGGCAGGTGATCACATGGAAATACAACAGTGAGGTGGACGCGTATATGATTAAAAGGAGAGGTGGTGATATAAGTTACATAAAAAATAGGAAGCATTTTGCTACTTTGCCACGATGGGATTTGCGAAGGTTGGCTGAACTCCATCTGCTGGGCAAGGAGGATAGTGGGAGAGCTTGTGCTTTTGAATTTATAATCAGAAAGGCTGCAGAGAACAATTTTGTTGATTTTGGGTATCAAAAGCCTAAAAGGATGAGGCAGAAAAAGGATAAACATTGGGTTTCGTGGAAAGGGAAGGTTGTGTTGAAGTTAGATGCTCCAAAGATCATGAATAGGGTGAGAGTTCCTGATACACAGCCACCAAGGTTACAAGAATTTCTGAAGTGGTTTTATGATAACAGTACTGGTGAAGCTGTTATCAGACTGAAAGGGGAAGATCGTCCTGAGAACCGACTGTTTGACCCTATAGAGATCTTCTCCTTTTGTGATGAAGATTTGAAGATATTATGTGAGAATGATATAAAGCACGGGGCAGGAGATGATACGAGGATCGAAGCGAACTTGTTCGTTAAAGTTGTTAATAAAGCCCGAGGAGTTCGTGTTGAATTAAGGAAGGTGAATGAGAGTTTGAGAAGGACTGATGAGCAGAGAATGGATATGGATGATCTATCCAAACAGCTTGATGAATCAATTGTGAAAAGGTTTGAGAAACCAGTTGAGGTTGTAGAGACTGTGATCGGGGAGGAACAAACTAAAGATGTTCAGGCGGAAACTATTGTTCTTGATTTGCCTGATACTGAAGTCACTGAAGCTGAGTTTGTTGATTTGATTGAAGATTTGGGAGATAGTGAAGAGGTTGGATCTGAAGACGTGACTAATCCATTGGCCGGGATCGAATCGAGGGCCGGAGCTTTCATTAAGCATTATTGAAGCCGACAAAAGACGGAGCTAAAACAGAAGACTTCCCCTGGTATGGGCCAACCTAGGGGGAGTATTGATAGTCATGTATAGGTCGGACTCACCGGTATGTCGGTGTTACTTAGTTTTTGTTATGTATTTATATGTTTTTGTTCTAGCGAACCTATGGGCGAATCTATAGATTCGCCCGGAAGCATAGTTTAGTTTGTCTTAAAGTTCAGTTCTATCGACCGGGCGAACCTTCTTGTGCCCGGCGAAGCTATTAGTTCCACTCGATAGATTCGCTGTCAGTGAATCTATCAACGAACCTATAGCTGAACTATATATTGTAATGTTTTCTCATTTCAATAAAACTTTTGCATATTTTATCAAACCCTAATTGTGTGTGTGACGGCTGAGGTGCTAGGAGCTTATTATTACCATCTTTGTAGCTTGATTACCTCTGATTGTGTTGTCTTGATCTTGTTATTGGTTGTTAAGGGTATTTGGACTATATTTGATTGAATCTTAGTGTGTTTTATTTGTTTACAAATCATTATAGCACTGAAATCTCGATCTGATGGACCAACAGAAACGTTGTGTACCATGTTTATCTTTTAACACTTATCCAGTCAATGGTCTAGAAGGCCAATACCCTAGGATTCCAAATGGTCTAATGTATCATGGATTTGATGGAATTCCAAGGTTTTTGGATGAGATTTATAAATAGCGATTTCCATACTTAATGTTTCGGGGATTTAGATTAATGAGTTTTCTGTTGTTATTTGGCTAGCCGAGGACCGTGTCCTAACTAAGGAGTTCGTATATTGATATAGATAGTTAAACTTAGACAACTTGTGTTCGAGGTAAAGAGGAAATAAACTATTCCCCGTGTGTAGGTACTTTGCTTTATTAAAAGGAGCCTTATCAAACCTCTAGCAACATGGATGCCATAGAACCCATACAAATAGATGGAGGAGGACGAATAATGGCACTACTTATATGTTCAGAAGTAATGTTTAAAACAAAAATGATCAATAAATTTAATAATTATATCTATCTTCGATAATTATAGAATTTTTTGTGATTGAGAGGGAAAACGGTTATATGACATACGGTAATATGTTATCAAAGTTCGCGTATTGAAGTGGTGTTAAAACAAGAGAGTCGGTGTTAGATGAGGTGTTTCTAACCCTTCAGAGTATAATGCATCTTATTGTGAATCATATGGTTTTGTAGTACTAAGTACATAGTTATTTTAGACTCATAATTCTGAATTCGTTTGAATTATAATTCCTATAACAATAGCCGAGAACATGTGTTCTTAAGAGCACCATATTCTAGATTGAACCCTAGGGTAATGTTTACAAGGGTGCAGGGATTATATGATACACAACCCACTTTCTCATAGAGGAAGGTTCCATGAGGTTAGTAAGTCGGCATTAAGTGGAGATTTGATTCACTTTTTGGATATTCTTTATGAAGATATAGTTGTAGTCTAGTTTAATATTTGTGGTTTTAGTTCCATAACATATTAGATAGGGGTTTCAAGTTCAAACAGTAAGATTCTAGCCATGATTTTTATAACGGGATTCATCATACGATAGTGTTTAGATTCACCATTTGGGTATATAAAAGACGATGAGGTATAACAGTCCTGTTAAAGTCTAGAGTTCTAAGTTCATTAACGGGTTAGAAAAGGATCCCACGTTATATCATTACATGTGTCGTGTGGTTTCAATATCATCAAAGCCTATATGGTTTCCTCTACTAGGACATTCACAGGTTAGATTAGCTAGGTTAAAGTTTCTTACGTTGTGAATAAAAGAATTTTGTACAAGGATGTTAATTAAGTTTAATACGGAAATTCTTGAATAATGAAGCTTCTAAGAAGGGACACCAGACTTTTATAGTGTCAAATGATAATGAGAGCATCCAATATTGTCTTTCTTAGTAAATACAAAGGTGTATTAGGAATGAAAGGAAAATGGGAAGTGGATATCCTGGACCGTAATGGATAAAGCTCCCCCCAAAACATCAACTGATAGTGTCGGTTCATTGTTGACGGTGGTAATCATCACGATAATTCTTAGAGCCGTGGAGTGTAAATCATAATTTATATGTGTGTGTCGGTTATGAAACATTTGGTTTTTTTTTGTGAATAAAGGTTGTATGAAGGTTATAACTACCTAAGTACATAGCAGATTACCCTATGAATGATGGATTGAATAAAATTATTAGAAATCATGTGTTGTTATAAGGTATGAGAATGATCCGTTAGAGTTTTCCTAGTTAATTATTGGTTTGGTTTCGAGTCCCACATCCAATGTGCTTTTAGTGTTTGTGTATAGGATGTACCACAGCTAACCCACCGCACCACAAGCACCTTGAAGGCGTACGTGTCACCTACTAACATTCTTGCCTACTTACTAAGTCATTCAAAGGGGTTAAGGAAAAGGAATATATATTAAGTGAAATGGTAACGTTATAATATATACTATAACATCGGGTATGTATTAGAATTTTATGTGGTTCGAATCTGAATGATCACTGACCTGAGACTTTGAGAACGCTTAACTTGTTTCTGTTACGCGAAGAATTTGGTAGAGGAGTTTGAATATATATTAAATGAAAAAATTAAGAAAATGTTTTTAAATTCAATGTTCTTGAGAGAAATTTTTTTTTTTACCCAAAACTTGTTTTGCCACTGTGGAGATGTAGATTAGTGTGAGAATTAACATTTACGAGAGTATTGGATCAAGACGAGTCATCCAACTAGATCGAAACGTATACTTACCACACACGTGGTTAATTGGTGCATCGTTAATAGTAGAAACATCATGAGTCAGGATTATTTTTGGGTAACTTATTATCAGAAACAATTTGAAGTTCTGTTTATCTTGAAGAATTAAGAATATGTTATGGTTAGGTGAAGTACTTTTAGGACAAGCCTGATATGTTAGGAGGTATTGACATGAATGTTTAAGCAATACAGATTTACTTCACAAGAAGTGATTTTGAATGGGAAATATTAAGCGGTTGGTTTATCATATCAACAAGAGTTTTATATATGTATTATTTTTTTTATTTTTTTTATTTTTTAGTTGTTAACGTTATAAGACTCCTCCATGGAATCCTAGAAATTATAGGGTTTATTTAGCCTTCATTTACAGAAACGATGATGTTAAGATGTTACAGGCGTTTGGCAAAAGGTTGTAGTACACTGACCAGAATTTAAAGCATCTCATATGAATCTTCAGGTTGTGACTTCTGTAAGGTATATGTTTTACTGGTGGACTCAGATTGATTATATGTGAAATGAGTCTTCATCATTAGAGGACAAATATAGTAATAGTAAAACATTATCAAGTTTTTGAACATAGATCTCTGCTCTTATTTGTTTGTCGTCAAGGAAAGATTTCAGTTATTTGTTATTTAGTTATATAACGTAAACTGTATGCAGTTTAAAGATAAATTCCTAATATGTCATCAAAGGTTGTATTGTAATTGGCTACCATCCATAGATGGTTTTTATGTGTTCAGTCAAGGATAGACTTGATATCGGTGCGTTATTTAAAGATGGATGTTTCTTTCAGATGAATTTGTATTGATTGGTTCTTCACTTTTGTGTTTCTTTTTGGGTGTCACCGACCTGGCAGATTTTGTCAGGATCATCATGTATTATGTAAATTCACCATTACGTTGTGCACCCGTAATCGTCAATATACCTTACGAAATCAACCCAGTTTGTCTCCTATCGGGTACATTATTCTTACATTTTATTATGTTCTTTGGTTTACATGCATCTGTATGGTATTGTTATCCCATGTGTATAAGAAAAGTATGGTATACCTATAACTAGGAGACAATCATACTACATGTGTCAGACATTGACAAATTATTTGTGTGATGTACCTATGGGTTTCATATATCATGTATAATGTAAGTTCGTAATAAGTGTAAGACTACTAGTCTAAACACAATGTGAGCATACCATGAGCAATGATAACATCAAATGAAGTACATAGCACATAGTGGATCACAGAATAAGCGACATGTTACAACAAATAATATGTCTCATATTAAGTAACATGCTATAGCACACGAATGTCTCATGTAATAAGTGACGTGTAATAGCACATAGCAGGTCGTATAACTAACAAGTCAAGACCTCTCTATGAATAAGTTTCTGGCGAAAAATCCATTACTGTTGTTCATGTACCTCTATACCTTAGGCATCGGTCTCTGCCGATTGGTTGCCATAATAAGGTAGATAATTCAAAAGTGAGTTGTTTAGGCTTCATACGAAACCAGATTTTTGCCATAATGTTGTAAGTGTCAAGTTATAATGAAATGTAAACATATATCAACTAACGCCCCCCCCCCCAAAAAAAAATATTGGCCTAAAAAAACGGAATAACTTTTGAACAAAATCCTGGTCAAACATGTCTTTTGCATATTTCAATGAACAACTCAGAAGCTAACAAATACCTTATCTAGTTTAAGCTTCAGTAGTAGAGCAAGTCACTAAAAAAAGAAAAATTTGCCATAATACAAGTCGGTCACTTCATGTAATGCTAGTGTAGGTGTGTGTATATGTAAATAACATGTATATGGGTCACAAATGAATTCACACAAGTGCAACTAATGCAGTGTACAGTTATAGGCTAGAATGCAATGCAAACCTAGTTCGCTATAACAAATGTCTCTGATACCAATCTGTCACACCCCCAAATCCACTAACGGAGTTTTACCGTTAGAGGCGTGACAAACCAGGATCTAGTCATTAATCACACCGAATGACTCTATATGGGTTTTGAAAACCAAACATTTACTCATTAATTGTAGTAATTGAAACGTTAACCAGAGTAAATAGTTTTGCGTTATGCGGAAGCGTAATAATTAAGTAATTAAAGCAATCCCAAACCATGCAGTAAGTAAATGCGCGCGCCCGACACAAGACACAGTTTAAATAGTTGTTAAATCCCAAAACACAGTTCCTTAGAGTCGTATGTATCTGACCGAAGCTGACGTATGTACACATTAAGTGCATTTTGCCTGTTCGTACATCCCATCAGGATGCACATGTATGTATGTTAGGTCATTCAACATCCGTTCGACAGGTCCTTCTGTCGTGCTAGCGCGACTAGCCCGGGTGGGGTTTGCCAAACCCAGTAGTACTACTCATAATTTCCCCGCTATTTCACAAATACTAACGGTCAACTAGGTATCCATGAGGTCTTTCATGAACAAAATAAAAGTTGCTCTAATCCAGACATGCGACATACAAAAATTGTAAATCCGTAGAAATCGTTGTTCAAGTTTTCATCCCATGACAGGATAGAATAGTAATTGTTACGGTTCAGTGAACTCACCTTGGGTTGCACAACAAATCATATTAAGAGTACACAATGTAATTCAGCAACCTAAATAATAGTAGGTCTTATGGTTTGTGTAAGATTATAAAAGTTTGACTCTTTGACCAAGTTTGACCAAAGTTAACTTTTGTTGACCCGAGTTGACCCACGACCCGTTGGTGATTTATTAAGTGTAAGTATGTTTCATGGGATGTATTTGTTCATATTACATTCACAAATCACATCACACGATAAGCATTCAACAAACCAAATTTCGTATTTCCATTAAAGTTTCCGTTATAGGAAAGTATGACTTTTAGCACATGCTTTCATAATTCAACATCCTAGGTTTCCAAACATCTCTATGCATGTCAACTACTACACAATAGCCATAGCATGTTACACAAGACGATAGCACACTAACACCTTAAGGTTTCCTATATAAGACATAGTAGCATGTGTGGTCATTTCAAAGCACATAACATTGTCCACATGTTTTGTTTCAATTATCATAGAAATACTTTAATCATGGCATCCTAATTAACTAGAACACACCTTATATATTCCTTCACAACCAATTCTATGCAAACGGGTTATTTATCAACTAATACTTTTAAATTTTCATGTCCAAAAGCTATTTTGCCATACACGAAGTTGCCTACAATCTTCCATGTCCAAAGTCACCAAACATGCACTCTAGTGAAAGTTCATGACAAAAAGTTTCCAGATTTAGCAAGTCACACCAAATCAAGTCGGATTTCCACGTTCAAATAATCAAAATTCATCTAATACATTATAAAAATATGCTAGTAACCTCATAACAACTCTTAGATGTCAACGACATGCAATTTCACTTGAGTCCTAGAGGAAAAATTACTATTTTTAGTAATATGGCCAAACGAGCATGTAAATTTAAAACCAACTATTCAAACTTCATCCAATTCCTCATATAAACACATATTTCATCCTATTTCATCATGATCACGCATCCAAATTCATGTTCCATTGACTTCCTATCAACCCTAATTTTCATAAAACACTAACATGGACTCAACTAGCCATTTGATCATCACTACACCAAATAACTCATAATAAATAACCAATTCCACAACAAAATTACCAATTGACAACCTTGGATGAACTAGGGTTTCATTCCTATAATTTTCGTAACATATATATATATATATATATATATATATATATATATAATGTTAAGGATGAAACTTACTTGTTATGTGTTTGTAACTTCAATCAACAACCAAAAACACCACCAAAGACCCAACACAACCGAACATCATCAATGGACGAACCAAGCAGCCGAAATATTCAACTGGCCATAACTTTTTATTCGCTACGAGTTAGAAGACGTATTTACTATCATTGGAACCGTCTCGTCGAGACGAAGATTTTGATAATTAATAGGCCTCGTGACGACGCTGGAGCTGGCCGGAATCTGGCCGGAATGGGTGACGGCTGTAAAAGGGTTTTTAGGGTTGGGTTTTCTTTTGTAAAAAAAATGAGAAGGAAAAAGGGTTTAGGAGGCTTTTGTACTAGGGTTTTCATGTAGAGTCTTTTAATAATTAACGCGTTTATGATATTATTGCGTCTCGTTTCGTCATTTGCCATAAATCATTGTCGACATTTACACTATACTTGTGATTTTGAATAGCGTTATCGATTATTATTTACTTGATTAAAACTAAATTCTGTGAACGCATCTAATCAAATGCCCGTTTCGTATTTAATTATGTTTATTTTTTTTTTGTAGAACCAATTACTTTGACTTTCTTTTAAGTTTATAAAACATATTTTACACAAATATATTGGTTGAGCACTCGTTATAACTTATTGGGTCACTATAGGCTTTGTTTATATTAACGGGCTTTGTTTATCAGGTTAGGTCACTATTGGGCCTTTAAGCCCAATTAGTACAATTACATGATTTAGGGAATATACTTAACAGATTTGTGTTAACGGAGTTAACATGAAAATGCTGGGTGACACAACTCATTTTCCAAATTTTTCAAGAAATCAATCTTTTGGTTTTCAAAAATCAAGTCAAAGTCATTTTTCTACTTCGAGACCCTTCAAAAGAATCAATTTTGGTTTTGATGAGACTTCACCAAGAAACTTTCAAGTTAACAGATTCACACCAAGAGCTTTGATGGTTCGAAATCAAAGAAATGAAAACAACCTTGATCCTAATTAGAGGAACGGTTTTCAGCTTTAAGAAGAAAGCAAATTAACCAAGCCAGTGGCAGAAATAGTATTCAACCAAAATCTCTCAAATGAATCAAGTTTTAATAAGTTACATTATCAGCAAGTTACTGTTACAGATAGATTTGGAAAACCCAAGACCATGTGGTCCTGGGTTGACCAAACTAACTAAGTAATTGTTGAAATGCAGGTGCGCCCTCGAAGACCTGTCAACTCGTGGTTTGTTGATAGTGGGTGCAGTCGGCATATGACAGGCAATCATGCATTGCTTCAGGATTTTAAGCAAAAGAATGGTACTCATGTTGCATTTGGAGGAAATGCTGGTGGAAAAATCACTGGTGAAGGAACCGTGTCAAATGGGATTATTAGCTTTGATAAAGTCAACTACTGTCCCAGTTGAACTTTAATTTTGCTAAGTGTATCTCAAATTTGTGGCAAATCATATTCAACGTTATTTGATGGTTCTTTTTGTTACATACTCAAACCAGGTTTTAAGATTGACAATGAGTGGGTTGTCATTAAAGCTCCAAGAGATCGAGACGTGTACAAACTTGATATGTCTCAGATTGATGCTGAAACCGAAACCACATGTCTCATTGCTCATGCATCAAATGATGAGAGTCAGCTATGGCATAGACGGCTGGGCCATTCAAACTTCAGAAACATGAACAAACTGGTGACTGGAAATCATGCTGTGGGAATACCTTCAAAGAAATTCTCAACAACTGATCTCTGTCAAGCATGTTTGAAAGGAAAACAGCACCGAATGTCTTTTAAGTCCAAGCTATAAAACTCCATTTCAAAACCCTTACAGATGCTACATATGGATCTTTTTGTACCAACAAATGTGCAAAACATCGGAAAGAAATCTTATTGTTTAGTCATCATCGATGATTTTACAAAATTTTCTTGGGTTTATTTCTTGCATGTTAAATCTGAAACTGCTGAGTTGTTTGTAGGTCCATAATGATCGTGATTTCAGTGCTATAATGACTTGTTTAACAACGAACACTCTTGACTCAAACAAACAAAGTGTATTATAACCAAATAACCAATAACGAGATTAAAACCACACAACAGGAGGTAAATACGCTACAAAGATGAGTAATATATGCTCCTAGCACCTCCAGTAAACACACAAACGACACAATCAGTTGGATAAGGTTTTTGTGAAAAGTTGTCAAAAGTTGCATTTCAACAAGATAATGTTACAATATATAACAGACTTAGGTTCGCTGATAGATTCGCTGTCAGCGAATCTATCTAGCGAACCACATAGGTTCGCCGGGCACAATCAGGTTCGCCCGGTCGATACCAACACAAAAGCTAAACTGTGCTACGGGCGAATCTATAGATTCGCCCGTAGGTTCGCTAGAACTAATACATACAAAATACATACAAAATATATAACACCGACATACCGGTGAGTCCGACCTATACATGTCTATCAATACTCCCCCTAGGTTGGACCTCACCTGGGGAAGTCTTCTGTTTAAGCTCCGTCTTCTGTTGGCTTCAAAGATGCTCAATGAAAGCTCCTGCCCTTCCTTTAATTCCGGCCATTGGATTAGTAACGTCTTCAGATCCGGCCTCATCGTCTTCACTAAATATCAGCATTGATTCCACAAACTCTGCTTCGGCGACCTCAGTATCAGGCACATCCAGAACAATTGTTTCCGCCTGAATGTCTTCAGTATGCTCCTCGCCAGTTACATCCAAATCTACAACCTCTACTGGTTTCTCGAACCTCTTCTCAATCGTTTTGTCAAGCTGCTTTGACAAGTCATCCATTTCCAAGTTCTGATCATCTGTCATTCTCAGTCGTTCATTTACCTTCCTCAGTTCAGCACGAATTCCCCGGGCTTTGTTTGCAACCTTCACAAACAGGTTTGCTTCAATCCTTGTGTCATCTCCAGCCCCGTGCTTAATGCGATTCTCACACAAAACTTTCAAATCCTCGTCACAGAAAGAGAAAACCTCCATTGGATCAAACAAATGAATCTCTGGACGGTCATCTCCTCTAAGTCTGATAACAGCTTCACCTGTACCATTATTGTAGAACCACTTCAGAGATTCTTTCAGTCTCGGTGGCTGTGAATCCCGAACCCTGACCCTTGTCATGATCTTCGGCGCTTCAATCTTCAAAACCACCTTACCCTTCCACAAAACCCAATGCCTATCCTTTTTCTGTCTCATCCGCCTCGGTTTTTGATACCCAAAATCCACGAAGTTAGTCTTTGCAGCTTCTCTGATTGTGACCTCAAACGCACAGGCTCTTCCACTGTCCTCTTTTCCCAATAACGGTAGCTCAGCCAGCCTACGTAAGTCCCATCGAGGCAGTGTAGCGAAATGCTTCCTGTTTCGGATGTAACAGATGTCACCTCCCCTCCTTTTGATCATATACGCATCCACAAGGGAATTGTATTTCCATGCAATCACCTGTCTATCCAGCTGGGAGGTGTTTGGTTCATCGATATTCTGAAATATGGGCACCTCGGGAACCACTTCTTCTTCTTTTCTGAACCACTCCGATTTATCTAAGTCAATATGCTCAAACTGATAACTGACCCCTTTCTCCTCAACCTTGTATTTCTAAGGCTCATCATCCAAGTCTTCCTCACTGTCAGCATTTATGTCAACCTATGGTTCATCTATCAGACTAAAATTCACGCTTGAGCCTCCAACAACCTCAGCCCCCTCAAACACATCCAGATCTATACCCATATCCTCATCAAACAGCTCCTCAGCAGCTTTACCTTTGCCTTTGTCCTGATCCCCAAACACAACGTCCATTAACGGGTACTTTGCAGCATCCATTAAGTTCTTCAGTTCAGCCTCAGACATAGCAGGTTCTGACCCATCTTTTTCCTTTAGGCTATTCAGTTCCTTGAATATCCTAACTATCAGGCATTGTTGATCCTTCATCATCCTCCCCATTTCAAATATAACAGTCGACTTTTCAGCATCCTGGGTCTCCAATTCCTCATATTTACTCTTCAGTTCCCCCAATTCTGCCTTCAAACTGTCAATCTCACCCTTCAATACACTAACAGATTCAGTAGATGTACTCGGAGTATCATGCTTCGCTTTCTTTGACGCTTCAGTCGGTGCATCAGATCTCCTCTTTGTCCGTTTCTCCCTACCTGCATCAACCTCAGCCTGTATCTCATCTACCTCTCGATCAAAAGAATAATACTTTTCTTTAGCGTACGCCTTCCTTTTCTTCATCTTCTTCTCAACAACCTCTATGTTCTCACCACCCCATTTCCTCTCAGTCTCCATTAATCCTTGAATTTGTACCCATCTATCGGCAGGGTACATGTTTTCCCATAAAAACGAGGTCCTACCAACGCAATCAGCACGAACCGACTTACAATCCCCAAAAATTCTAGAATGCATCTCCCATATTTTCAGAACATCACCAACCACCGGCAGATTGGGCAACTTGTCATTCAGAATCATCTGGATGAATCTAGGGTACATCAACCATTTTCCCGCCTTCGTAGCATGAATGTTCTCTAGCATGTAATTGTAGATGAGCTTTGCTAGATTTGCCTTTTGCCCCCGACAAAACAGCATCATAGCCCGAGCCCAGTCCAAATTCAACCCGTCAGTACCCCCTTTCCTATGATCCAAGCACATAATGAATACGTGTGCAATATATCTCCATTCTTAGATCAGATATGACTTCACGAACTCCATTTTCTTTTCCCCCGGCATTGGACCTTCATAACTAGCTGTCCTGAATGCCCCGTAAACTTCCTCAGCTGACATACTGACTTCCTCACCGACATCCTCCTCTAACCTCAAAATCCTGGCCAGATCAGCCTCAGTAAACTCCAGATCAAAACCACTAACTTTGGCACATATACGAGATGGCTGTACAGACACGTTCATCACTGTTGTTCTCCAGAAATCTCGAACATGCAGCTCGTATATAGTCGGTGAATGAGAAATGGTGTGATGAATGTGAGACGACTTCAACCATCTAATGCAATCTCTATACCCACCGGCTTTCTCGTGATTCTCGTCAAGCAAAGCACACATATTGTGCTTTCTTTCAAAGAATAATGTAGACATCGTGCCTGAAAAACAAACGGAGATTGATCAGAAACGAAGATTTTAAAAACAGTTGATAGATTCGCTGAATAAATAAGTTCGCTAAAAGAGCGAACCTGAGATTTGGTGCCAGAACCTATGGATTCGCTGACATGAAAAATCAGTCATTTGGTCGAGCGAATGTATAGGTTCGCTAGAAACAGACGGGCGAATCTATGTTGATGCACGGGCGGCATAACGACATAGGTTCGCTCGAAGTTTTGAACTTTCGTTCAGATTCGCCAGACGAACACATAGGTTCGCTGGAAACCCTAGTTTTTGAAAAACGGCCGAAATCTCAGTCAAAACACCATAATCAAGCAAACAAAGTAACAGTCAAGCAATATAGTCATCAAACGAGGATATTATCAAGTAAATTCCTAACTAATAACACACATCAGACATTTGATTTACATAATCATCATAGATCAACGGATTTAAGGAGATTAAAGTGCGATTGATGGGTTGAAACATAGAGTAAGATGGAGACGATGATATACCAGACCAAAATAAAGGTGTTTAAGTGTGAAAAACCGGTTGAAGATAGAGAATCGAACGTTCGTCGGTTAGAAAATGAAAAACCAGCTACAGTAATAGTGACAGCGAAATTGTGAAATATTTCGCTGTCACTACATATATATATATATAGACACAGGTTCGCTGGCAGACACACTAGCGAACTTTAGATTCGCCCGAAGACCAAAAGTCAAGTGAAACCACGGCGGCGATGTAAAGAGGTTCCGGGCGAACCTGAGGTTCTGGCGAACCTGTTGGTTCGCTAGTAGATTCGCTGACACACAAAAATTAAAATATTTTTGGTTTTTCTCAAATTTTAAATTCTTTGTAAATCCACGAAAACGTCCCACAATATCAATGCTCCGAAAATAAACACATTAACCTAAATAATAATTATAACAAGAGAAAAATAAAATAAACTAAAATAGGATAAAAGAAAAAGCAAGAATTAAAAGCTAAAGAAGGATATATATATTTTTCATGACGTTTTGAGCAGAATCCGGAGAATCATTGATTGGCGGGATTGCAGATATGTTTGTCCATTTAAACCCCTGCCTTAGTCCTTTCAACAAGAGATCAGCAGCTTCTTTTATCATGTTTTTGGTTTGATTGAAGAAGCTCAGACAACTCGGTCCCCACAGACATCTAGGTAAAAAGAACAAGTTCTGTCATCAGGATATATCTGAGCAATACGATTGACTTTGCTAGAATTTCGAGGATCAAATTTTGAATATTGATCGATGCATTAGCTTCTTTTGACACTTGTGCAATTTTTGCATATTTTTGTGAGTGGAGCTTGTCAGCAATTGATTCTTTTGAATACAATGCGACTTATTATTTGGGAAACTCAAATAGTTCAGAGCTCCAGGTCTATACCGACGTATAACAGAGGAGATAAACATTTGAGCATGCTCGGTAAATCTTCAGGTCAATACTTCCGTATAGCAGAGAAGATCCACCAACTCCAGGTCAATACTTCCATATAGCAGAGGAGTTAAGCACTTTGACTCAATACTTTCTGAGGAGTTAACAAGTAACTCAATCAGAGGTTTTTCCAAAGAGCATCACTAGCAGCTTTTTATTTTATTTGTTTTGCACACTAGAAACTCGATTCGGGGATAGGGCGAGGGTGATTTGGGATGTTTAGGGAAATCAAGGCAAAGATTTAACGCTCTCAACCCATTTTTGACAGAACCTGTATCTTTGTGCAATCCAATAATGTCAAGGGGATAATCCTTGTGGCCGAGATCTTGAGCGTTATGTTTGGCTGCACAATCACTTGTTTACTTTGTTTTCGGGTGAGCCTATTTGACATATCCCAAACACAATACTTCTGACCTCCTTCAACGTTTCTTCAACATCAATCAAAACGGAGATCCTGAAATAGCAAAATTTGAAAAACTATAAATAGTTAATCTTTAATATCTCCCCCAAAATTTCTATATTATAGCTATCTAATAAGAAATTTTTGTTTTTCAGATTTTCTTAATATATATATACAGAATAAAAGAAAATGAAAAGAAAATAAAAAGGAAATAAAATAAAGTAAAGGAGCGAAGAATTGAGTGACCCGCGGAATTTTCAAAGAAGAAAATGAAAAAGTTATTTACATATGTACAAATTGGTTCACATAGAAAAAGGTTTTCAAAAAGATATAAGTCCCAGCATAGAGATTAGTTCATAAAAACGTGGTTTGTCAAAAGTTTTTGTGAAAAGATCAGCTTTTTGCTTTCGAGTTTCAATAGGAATAATATCTATGAACCCGTTTTCCTTGCATCTTTGATGGCATGAATTATTGTTTCAATGTGCTTGGTGCGAGTGTGATGAATAGGATTCTTGGCAATTCCAACAACAGCTTCATTATCATAAAAGAGTGGCGTATGAAGAAAGTTGATGCCATAATCCATCATCTGATGATGAATCCAGAGCACTTGGCAACAGCAACTTGAAGCAGCAATGTATTCTGCGTCTCCTATGGACAGAGAGACGGTTGTTTGCTTCTTGCTTTGCCAGGAAACAAGACATTCGCCAAGGTATTGACATCCGCCAGTGACTGATTTTCGGTTAATCCTGCAACCTGCATGATCACTATCAGAAAAAGCATGTAAACAAAGTTCCCACCTTTTGGGTACCAAAGTCCCAAACGAGAGGAACCCTTAAGGTAACGAAAAATTCGTTTAACAGCTTTCTCATGTGATTCTTTTGGATTGGCCTGGAAACGCGCACAGTAGCACACAGCGAATGTAATGTTCGGTCGGCTTGCAGTCACATACATGAGAGATCCGATCATCGAGCGATACCGATGAGCATCCACAAGATTCCCATTATCATCAGAAGTTAGGCATGTTTGAGCGGTGAAAGGAATCAGTTCCGGAGAAGAATCATCCATGCCAAACTTCGTGAGGATCTCTTTGATATATTTCTCTTGGTGAATAAGAATTCCATCTGGCTTTTGTTCCACTTGCAGCCCCAAGAAGAAACACATCTCCCCCATAATCGTCATTTCAAAGCGATCCATTATCACTTTTTCAAACTCTCTACACAGCCCTTCATTAGTCGAACCGAAAATTATATCATCAACATACACTTGAACGATCAGCAACTCGCCATTCACCTCCTTCTTGAACAATGTCATATCTATAGTCCCACAAGAGAAACCTTTGCTGAGAAGATACTGTGTCAGAGTTTCATACCAGATACGTGGAGCTTGATGCAACCCATACAAGGATTTATCAAGCTTGTACACCTTTGAAGGAAAATCTGGATCCTCGAAACCCGGTGGTTGACATACGTAGATCTCCTCATCGATATCTCCATATAAAAATGCACATTTCACATCCATCTGATAAACTTTGAAGTTTTTGTTCGCAGCATGAGCAAGAAAGATTCTAATGGCTTCAAGGCGAGCTACTGGAGCAAAAACTTCAGTGTAGTCAATCCCCTCCTCTTGAGCAAATCCTTGAACAACCAATCTCGCCTTGTTTCTGATAACAACACCGCGATCATTTGGCTTGTTTCGGAAAACCCACTTAGTGCCGATGGGACACTTATTAGGAGGAAGATCAACAAGTTCCCAAACTTTAAGCTTCCTAAATTTCTGCAGTTCCATTTGCATGGCATCAACCCAACTAGGATCTTCAAGTGCTTGTTTATAATTCTTCAGAACAACTTGAGATAGAAAGGCAGCATAGAGACATTGATTAATCAAACCACTCTGACTTCGAGTTCGCACACCATCAGTAATTGATCCTATGATATAGTCATGAGGGTGATTTTTCAAGGTTTTGAAGTCTGTGTTGAGGAGCAAAGGATTTGTTTCGGTTGAGGGTGTTTGATTAGAGGGTTGTGAAGGTATGTTTGAGGTTGGAGGAATTGTATTAGTGGTAGATGTAGGAATGGAAGTGGACGATGATGGAATATCTGATAGAGAAGTTTGAACAGTTTGAGATGGTGGAGGTGAAGGAATGTCAAATGAAGTGGGAGGTAATTGTGTAGTTGAAGGTTGTGGTTGTGATGGTGTAGGTGGATGGTTAAAGATAGAAACTGATGTGTGAGGAATGATGTCATCATCGTCAGAGTCAGGAAGATTGAATGATTTGAAAATAGTGGTGGAATCGTAAAACCATGCCGGTTCACTGCCAATACTTGTTGTGTTTGACTCTTGCCAGTCAACATAATAGGACTCTTGCACAATCCGCGTTCGCTTGTTGTAAACACGATACGCTTTTTGTGTGTTCGAGTATCCTACAAAGAAGCACTCATCCGAAACAGCACCAAACTTCGTTTTCTGATCATGAGTATTCAACAGAGTACAAGAGCATCCAAAGGGGCGCAGAAAATCGATCAACGGCTTAATCCCTCGAAACAGCTGGTATGAAGTCTTCATCTTTTCTTTGACAATCAGTACCCTGTTCAGAACATAAGCTGCACAATTAACTGCCTCCGCCCAGAAAATAATTGGAAGCTTTGACTCAATCAGCATAGTTCTAGCGGCCTCCACAAGAGTTCGATTCTTCCTTTCAGCAACACCATTTTGTTGTGGTGTTCATGCGGCGCTAAACTGTCTGAGAATACCCCGTTGTTCACAGAAAGAGTTGAAGATATGGTTTCTGAATTCCGTTCCGTTATCGCTTCTGATGGCTTGAACCTTTCGCTTTCCAAGAACCTCGATTTGAGGAATCAGCTTCATTAGTTCTTCAGCAGTCTCACTCTTGTATGCCATGAATCTCACCCATGTGTACCTAGAGTAATCATCTGTGACAACCAAGCAATAAGATTTCTTAGCAATAGATTTGACACTTATTGGACCAAATAAATCAGTATGTAACAATTCGAGGGGTTCTGAGATAGAATTTGTAATTTTAAGTTTATGTGGCTTTTTGTGATGTTTTCCTTTAGCACAAGCCATGCATTTCTCAACCACTGAAAAATCTTTAAGTGGTAAACCCCTGACCAAATTGTTCTTAACCAATTTATTTAGGATTTTAAAATTAATGTGCCCTAAACGTCTATGCCACTGAAAAGATTCAAAAGATGAAGCTTTAGATAGGAGACAGGTCACGGTGGAAGTTGATTCCTTTGATCCCATATTCAACATATATGTATCATTTCGTCTCGGAGCTCGCATGATCACCAATTCTTCAGGAATAGAAAACTCTAGCTTCAAGAACAAACATTCATTTGGAAGAAACATCACAGGAATATTCTTATCACAGATTTGTGATACACTGAGAAGATTGAATGCCAGTTCAGGAACATAGTTGACGTCTTCCAAAGTTAGTGAACCATTTGAGACTTCTCCTTGACCAATCATTTTGCCACCTTTCTTGTCTCCCGCAAAAGCAACATATCCACCATTGATGATCCGATAGTTAGTCAGCAGGTCCTTCAACCCTGTCACATGTCTGGAACATCCACTGTTAATATGCAAATGACTATTTACAACGGCATTTGAATGTTCCAGTTTTTCTGCAGCAAGGGCACGATCACACTGGCAGTAGGGAGTGTTCCTCTTGAATTCATCAACAGCATCAAGCCTCGCCTTCTCAATCATGGCTTCAAAGTTAAGCTTTGACTCTTCATCATTCTTCATTTCGTTTACCGCAGCTTCACAAACCAATCCCTAGTGATTCAGATGCCCTTGAACAATAGCATCTGATTGATCTTTGTCAACTTTCTCCAATTTCTCTTCCTCATCTTCACCATAAAATTCTTTGAAAGGATCAAAGCAATTTATGTAGTTATCATCAACCTCAACAATTTCAGCAACTAGGGCATGATTAATTTCCTCCTTTGTCTCTTCAATTTCTGCACTCCAATCAAAGTTGGTGAGCAGTGCAGTTTCATTCTTTGATTTCGCTTCCTCAAGCCTTTCTTGATTTGGAACAGATCTTGGATTTCCAGAATTCACTGGTTCAGTAACAATTGGTAAAGGACATTCCCTTTTGAAGTGACCCAATTGTTTGCAGTTATAACATCTCAGCTTCCCTTTGTCATACCCCAGCTTGTTATTCTGTCCCTGATTCCCAAAACTTCTTCTACCTGTTCTTTCCATAAACCGTCTAGCACGAAGAGTAAGCATGGCCATTTGCCATTGGATGTCGGTTTCTTCAAGATCATCAGGATCCACCTGATACATATCTTCAACAGTCATCCCCTTTTCCCTTTAAATCTCCAACAACAAGAGCTTCATAGCTGTGAACAAACATTCCAAACAAAGCCATAGTGTCAGATGGAATCTGAGTGGTGACAGATGCATTTGAGCTTGAACCAACATTTGTAGAGGCACCACCAGATTTAACAGACACATGACTTGATGATCCTCTAGGTGCAGCACTGTAGATATGAGAGTTTGCAGCGGATGAAATAAGTGCAGCATTCTGAGAAGGAATATTTGGAACCATCATTGACTGATTGTATTCTCTTCTCTTCACATCAAGATCAAATGACTTAAGCTTGTTTATAACATCCATCAGCTTATAGTCATGAAAGTTTCTTTCTTGTTTCAACAATTTGATCTGAAGACTCCACTGTGGGGGAAGTGAATCTAACAGCTTTGTGACTTGTTCATGATTTCCCAGCTTATCATCATACTTTTTCAGGTTACTTGATACAGACAGGAATCGATTGGTAATATCAGTCAGATTTTCTTGCGAATACCCCACAAAAGAGTTAAACACTTTCTCAGCTTGAGCTTTTCTATCCAACTTCAAATCTTCATTACCATCATAGAACTCGCACAACGCATCATACAAGCTTTTTGCAGTTGTATGTTCAGCAAACCTGTTAAAAATATCCTGATGCAAACAAAGTATCAATGCCCCTAGTGCCTTTTTGTCACGATCAAGCAACTTGGTGTCTGCTTTAGTAAAAGTACTTGGATCAGTGTTTATTGAAGTAACAGTTCCTTCAACTGTCTTTGGCACGTGCGGACCATTTACAATTGACTCCCATTGATTATAGTCAGTGTAGTAGAAAAAAGCTTTCAAACACCTCTTCCAATCTTCAAAATTTTCACCACTAACAAGCCTCGGTGGCCTGTTAGGTTGAACACTATCCAGATCATTCATATTCAGAGTTGATGTAGTCATAATTTTAAACAGATTATAGATTCGCTGAAGACAAACAGATTCGCTGGAATAGATTCGCCCAATGAACAAACAGATTCGCTGGCATATTCGCTGGCAGATTCGCTAGACAAACAAACAGATTCGCTGACCAGCAAGAACAGTTTCGCTCGACAGATTTTGGCAGCAGTTTCGCTTGCACAATTTGCCAAACAAGTGAACTTTTGTTCGATGAAATGTCAGATTCGCTAGCCACAAACACAAAATTTCAAAACACAAGATTTGTACTAGATTCGCTGGATGAACAGTCAGTTTCGCTGGAAGAAGAGATAGGTTCGCTGGGTTACGAACAAACCTGTTTCAGTACGAAAACAAACAGAACAGCTTCAAAACTTGACCATTTGTAGACCCGTTTGTTTCAGAAGCTTTCTATGACCAAATATGACAACGCTTGAGCAAAATATAACACCAAAACACCAAAACCAGTCCAGAAAAGAATCAAATAGTGTTTTGACACAAAAACCCCAAAATCAACACAAAAATCACTAGAATCAAACAATCAAGAGCACTAAGGCTCTGATACCATATTGTAGGTCCATAATGATCTTGATTTCAGTGCTATAATGACTTGTTTAACAACGAACACTCTTGACTCAAACAAACAAAGTGTATTATAACCAAATAACCAATAACGAGATTAAAACCACACAACCGGAGGTAAATACGCTACAAAGATGAGTAATATATGCTCCTAGGACCTCCAGTAAACACACAAACGACACAATCAGTTGGATAAGGTTTTTGTGAAAAGTTGTCAAAAGTTGCATTTCAACAAGATAAGGTTACAATATATAACAGACTTAGGTTCGCTGATAGATTCGCTGTCAGCGAATCTATCTAGCGAACCACATAGGTTCGCCGGGCACAATCAGGTTCGCCCGGTCGATACCAACACAAAAGCTAAACTGTGCTACGGGCGAATCTGCCCGTAGGTTCGCTAGAACTAATACATACAAAATACATACAAAATATACAACACCGACATATCGGTGAGTCCGACCTATACATGACTATCATTGTTAAAAGAATTCATTATCAAACTTGAAAATTAGTTAGAATCTAAAGTAAAAATCTTGAGAAGTGATAATGGAACCGAGTTTAAAAATACTAATGTAGACTCGTTTTGTGCAGAAAAAGGAATTGCCCGCCAATTTAGTGCTCCAAGAACTCCTCAATAGAAGGGAGTTGCAGAACGGAAAAATCGGACACTAATCAAAGCAGCAAGATCCATGCTCGCAGATGCCAAAATCCCTAGCACATTCCGGGACCAAGCTATTGCTACTGCCTGCTTTGTACAAAATAGGACATTATTGGTTCAGGATAAACATAAAACGTCTTATGAGTTATTGTTTGGAAGGAAACCGACTAATTCGTATTTGAAAGTATTTGGTTGTCCTGTGTCGATTTTAAACTTAAGTGATCATCTCGGTAAATTTGAGTCAAAATCTGAAGATGGTTTCTTCTTAGGATATTCATCTGTTTCAAAAGCTTATCGGGTTTTTAACAGCAAAACAAATGTTGTTCTTGAAACTTTCAACGCTAAGTTTTTAGAAAATTCTTTTCCATCAGTGGCTCATGGTCCCGAATGGTTATTTGATTTAGATTCACTATCCAAATCTTTCAACTCTAACTTATTTGATTTTTCAGGAAAATCGAAGAAGGAATCATGAGACTTAGGATGTTTCAGTGATGATTCAGACAATAACGACGATGATGATCTCAATTCCGAGTATCCTTTCATGGCATTTCATAATCCTAACATTGTTTCTCCAAACCAAGATCAGGGTCCATCAGTTTCTCAAGAAGATCAGGAATCAAACAATCTTGATGATGTTTTGAATCAGCAAAATTCTCCTAATGATGTTGGATCTGTTCACACTCAACCATCATCAGATCCGAATGTTGAAGTCGTTCCAGAAACATTTGATTACTTCATCAATTCACCTGAACAAGTTCCTAATTTCACTCCGCATACTTCTACAATTCTACAAGACTTACCGAATTTGAATCAATCTAACCTGGAGACTCAAGTACAAGGTGAAGAGATTCCAACTCACCGTGTTCATAGGAATCATCCTATCTCACAGATTATAGGTCCTTTGAATCAAAGAACCATTAGAAGTCAGACTAAACATGCAAACGTTTTCTTTCTCAAGTGGTACCGAAGAACATTTCAGAGGCGTTGCATGATAACAGTTGGATTGAAGCCATGCAAGAGGAGTTACTTCAGTACAGAAAGCAAGAAGTTTGGAAATTAGTGGACTTACCTGAAGGAGAATATGCTATTGGTACAAGATGGATGTACAAGAACAAGCCAGACTAATTGCACAAGGTTACACTCAAGAAGAAGGTATTGACTACGAAGAAGTGTTTGCTCCGGTCGCTCGACTTGAAGCTATTCGCGTTTTTCTAGCTTATACCTCATTCATGAGATTCAAAGTGTTCCAAATGGATGTTAAAGGTGCATTTTTGTATGGACCGATTACCGATGATGTGTACGTCAGGTAACCTCCAGGATTCGAAGACCCTGAGTATCCACATCGTTTACACAAATTGAGCAAAGCTTTATATGGTCTACATCAAGCTCCAAGAATTTGGTACGAGACGTTATCTAAACATTTGCAGGAACATGGTTTTTCAAGGGGTCAGATTGATCCAACTTTATTCATGAAGCGGGATAATGAAGATCTTTTATGTGTTCAAGTGTATGTTGATGATATCATCTTTGGATTAACAAGTTCATCCATGTGCAAAGAGTTCGAGGAAATTATGAAGTCTAGATTTCAGATGAGTTCTATGGGGGAGATTAATTTCTTTCTCGGTTTGCAAGTAAAACAGTCTGCAGACGGAATCTTTGTTAACCAATCAAAGTTTGTTGAAAAGTTGCTGAAGAAGTTCAAGATGCAAGATTGTCAAACTATTAGAACTCCTTCTGATGTCAACTGCAAAATCCAAACTGATCCAAAAGGCAAATCTGTTGATCAAACACTTTACAGATCAATGATCGGTTCGTTGATATATCTCACTGCATCAAGACCATACATCATGTATGCTATATGTGTGTGTGCCAGATATCAGTCTGATCCTAAAGAGTCGCATCTGATTGCTATCAAACGGATATTCAGATATCTCAAAGGGAAACCTAATCTCGGTTTATGGTATCCTTATAAAGGAAATTTTGAATTATATAGTTATTCTGATAGTGACTTTGGTGGTTGTGCTCTTGACAGGAAATCGACTACAGGTGGATGTCAGTTTCTAGGTCCTCGCCTAGTCTCATGGTAATGCAAAAAGCAGACCAATGTTTCCGTATCCACTTCTGAAGCAAAGTACATAGCTGCATCTGCTGGATGTTCTCAAGTTTTGTGGTTACAAAATCAGTTGCTTGACTACGGGTTTAACTTTCTCAAAACTCCTATTTACATAGACAATACTGCTGCTATGTTCATTACTGCTAATCCTGTTCAACACTCGAAAACAAAACATATCAAAATTCGATATCATTTTCTCAGAGACAACTTTGAAAAATGTTGAATAATTTTGATTAAAGTTCATACCGAAAAACAACTGGCAGATCTTTTCACAAAACCATTTTTGTCAGGACGGTTTGAATTCTTAATTCAATCCATAGGATTAATCAACCATGATTAATTCTATTTTTATGTAAATCAAAATATGAAAATATAAAATCCATAAATATAATAAGTCGATATCGATTATTGATTCCTATGCCTTTTTATTCTTGCATTGTGAGTGTGCATGAAAAAGAAAAAGAAAACAAAACGATAAATCATGTCTTAAGAATCTGAATTGCAAAAGTGAGAAATGATAGATACATTAGACATTATCTGTTACATCATTTTTAATAATGAACACTGATAAGTGTAAATTGATGTGCGAGACAGCTCAGGCAATTAGACTGAAAAAAAATAAGTTCATTGTTGACAAACCTAAACTTCATGATTTTGTGTTAAGTTCCGTTGTTATACATGTCTAAATGTATATCTTTTGATGAACTTCTTGTGATGTTATTTCAACATAATCGGGTAACGATGCAACCTATTTAATGTGATGAACCGCATTGTGAGCTTCTTTGTTATGGTACCCACAGACCTAAAGTCTAACACGAAGTCTCTTTTGAGCTTCAAGGTGCTGCAAAAGATTCCTAAAGATGTAACAAAAAGAGTCCCAAATGTGGACCATCACCAATCAAATTCCAAATGAAATTCAGAAGATTCCCAAGGGGAACAATAGGAAAAGAAAAATTCCAAAATGGAATTCAAAAGAAGTCCCAAAGTGGACCAAATTCAATTAGAACCCAAATTCCACACTGTCTATGCTTGTAAGTGACCAGGTTTTTGTACAACATGCATTCGGGTTGTTGTTGATAAGGAAATATGTTGACATATGTATAAAGGTGGGTCACATAAGTCATTTTAATCGAACCTTAATCTCATCATGATACTGAAAAGTAAGTGTGCCAACTCGAGCTAATTGGTATGTTTTCATATCATCACTCAATCATACATAAGTCAAATGTCTATTCAAAACTTGCAAAACATGTTCAGATGATGTATGGTATGATCTCACTGCGATATATTGATTCATTGCATTGCATATGTATTTATTTTAATGTGTGTGCTTTGTGTGTGCAGGAATGTGGATTCTTTATTGACACATCGACATTCTTTTTAAACTTAAAATTTCAAGAAATTTCAAGTTAGGGAGAAATAAATGAAGAAAAAGTGCAAAAAATATATCAAAGATATCAAGAAATAAGTTGGAAAACATTTTTGTTTTTATAAAAAGAAAAGAAAAAAAAATCAAAAAACCATGTGTTGATTGTAAAGATAAAGTGGCTAATGAAAGCAAATGTGTTGGTTATGATAAAAATTAACCTATAGTCTTGTGATTATTTTTGAATGAAAAATGCTTCGGGATATAGAAATATTGGTGGTGCAAAATGTGCAAAACATGACATTTGAGGAAATTAATGAAAAAGAAATTGTTTGTGTGAAAACTTATTGGATTAAATTTGTTGTCCTAATCATGCTTGAAAATTAATCGCAAAAACCTAATAAGGATGTCTAGTCTAATTAATGTGTCGAGAATCATTGCAGGTGCAATAAATGCAGTTGAAAAAGTCAACAGTTGAAGAAGTGATGAAAAATTGTCTTAAGTGTTGAAGAAAAATCTGTTACTGTAGCCGCATAATGTTTTAACTTGCCGGGTGAAAATGTTTTTAACTAGCCGGGTGATAGAAGCTTATGTAGCCGGGTGAAGATTTGAAACTTCTGTGCAGCCGGATGATGAAATTTTGAAGTTACTATGATGCCGGGTGATGATGTTTTTTTTAACTAACCGGGTGATAGAATGTTATGATGTCGGGTGACAAAATTTTGAAGTCACTATGTAGCCGGATAATGAAATTTGCTGTCACTATGCAGCCTGGTGATGAAATCACATGTCACTGTGTAGCCGGGTAAAGAAGATTATGCTACTGTACAGTCGGGCGATGGATGAATATCCTCAAGTATGAACCAAAGCACAGTATTGTGGCATTATTGGATGGTTCTATACCAGAAGCATATGGGTATCAAGAAATGATCCGGTTTATCAGAAGAACCAAGTATGTATATGCAATGTGTGCCAAACCCATTGTATATGCTAGGTTGATCAAGTCTTTTTGGAGATCTGCTGAGGTAATTACTGATGAGGCTGGTATATCAGTTATACGTGGGGAGATTACCAGACAGTTACAACTAACTGTGTCTGAAGAATCTATCAGAAATGCACTACATCTAGATAATAATGAAGTAGGTGCATTGGATGAATTTACGACTGCTGAATGTCAGCACTGTTTTATCAATATGGGACACCCTCCGCTTTTCCCTGAACAACAGTTCGTAATAACCAGACTGGGCAAGCAGTGGAAATTATTGTGTTTTGTGATATAGCACTGTCTATCCAGAAGAAGTGCGGGCTTTGATAATTTTCCATTTGACATTGCATCCCCAATAGTTGCAATTGCCACAAATAGACCATTTAACATGTCTAAATAGATCATGAAGGGGTTTATATTCAATCTGGTTAAAGGGAAGAGATTTAAGTTTTTGATGTATCCCAGATTTCTATAGTTACTGATCAATGATGCTTATCATGTGATACGAGAAGAAAGATATGAAGGTGGTATGTTATATACAGATGACATGAATGCTTCATCTTATCGAAAGATGAGCATTGGAAATGTAGCAAATGTGCAAATATTTGACTATATGCGAGATATAGCAAATAGTGAAGAAGATATTGCGTTGGAATATCATCATATCTCCCAAGGTGAACTGATTAATCCATTAGACCTTGTGGATGAGATTCCAGATAATCTTTTGGATGATGATGAGTACTTTGCTAGACATCCAGAAGATGAAGAAGGAAATGATGATGGTAATGATGAAGATGAAGGTGGTTCTGAGAATGATAACAATGAGGATGATAATGATGATGATGATGATGATGATAATGGTGATGATGGTGATAATGAGTGAGATAGAACTGAATTGGATCATGCTATGTCAAATAGTGATGATTTAGATGATGGTATTGCTGGTGATGAAATAGAAGAAGAAGAAGAAGAAATGGCTGTGAATGTGTCTGAATTGGAACTTGTTACTATAGAGGATGTTATCGGGATAAATCTAATTGAAGATGTGATTGTGCCTGAATATGTAGATGTGACTCAGATTGCACAAGAAGTAATGGCTGAAGCTGAGTCTGTGGCACAGACAGATGATGAAGTTGAAGTTATTATGCCTGTTTCTGAACCTGTTGATTTTGCCACAACTTCTACTCCAGCAACTAAATATACTAAACAACCCTTGGGGTCTTCACCTAAGGTTGATTCAGATGTTGATATGAATGAAGAAGAGAATGAAATCTTTCATTTAAAGAGGATGGTAGCCAAGTTATTAGATGAGAATGCTCAGTGGAAAGCGTCAAATGAAAGGAAGAAGAAGAGATTAGCTGAGTTCTGGGCTACGCATTAGAAAAATACTGAAACATTCAAGGCATTAGATGAAGAATATGAAAAGCTGAAAGCTGATTATGAGGAATTGCATGTTGAACCGGATGTTGTTTCTTGATTACAACAATCTACAGTACTATGAACTGACCAAAAAGTTCAGAGTACTAGAGCCGAGAGAAATTCCATTGATGTCATTACCTCAAGATGCTCACAAGAAGCGAAGAGAAAATATCGATATGTTTCCAAGTGAGGTTAAAGCTTATAACATGCCAATGGATGTACGTGAATCATGGCATAAAGCTGGCACAGTAGGTGATATTGCTAGATCACTGCTGAGCAAAGGTCAATCTGTTGCAAACCTGCTTGATTCAATGATCGTACCGGAAAAATCCAAGGACGTTAAGATCATTTCGTGGAAATATGATGAGATATTTGACATATTTTTTATCCAGCGTGTGAACGGTTTGTGTGATGTTTATCACTATTATTCAAGCATTTTCAAGCTTCCTGTCCAAGATCTTAAGGAGTTACATAAATTGAGGCTGACAGAGCGTGGTGAAAAATGTGCTATGCTACTTGATGTCGGGATTAGTAGGATGCCTCAATATCTGAAAACTCGAGGAGATCAAGAGGACAGTGCATATCTGAATTGTAAGATAAAGAAGGAGAAGGTATTGATTGTGCGTGACATGTACCTCGAAGAATTTTCTGATGAATATTTTGACAAAATCATTGATCCTGGATTGAAAGTGAACGATGGATCCCAGAAGACGAAGCCAATACTGAAATTTTTCTATAACAAGGAGACATTCGAGTTGAAATTGGTTCGTGATCTGGATGATTGGGACAATGGTATGATCACACTATTCAGCACTTTCGAGTTAAAACTGTTGCATCCATCATACATCGATCATTTGAGGATTCATAAGATGGAAAAATTGAAAGATCCGGTTGCTGAAGCTGATAGGAAATTGTTTGAGATTATGATTGAGGTTATTGGTGCTGCGACCAAGAAGATTCATCTGAGGAAAGTATTACTGAATGCAAACATCGTGAAGATCGACATTCCTAACATTAAACTGATGAGAATCACGTCAAAGGGTACTCTAGAAGTTCGTGCAAGAGTACTGAAGAATCCTTATGAATTTTATGCTAATATTGATGTTGCAGGTATTACTTTAGAGACTCTGAGGAGAATGGCAGAGTATGACATACTGACGAATGAGTCAAAGCCCAAACAAGAAAAAATCACGGACAAATTCAAGTTCTGCATTGCTGAAGCAATTAAAGATCAAGAAGAAAATGATGTAAAGCAGTTGCTGAAAGTCAAAGATAAACCAGAGGAACTTGAATGACTGTATGTTGATTCGAGAGAGATTAAAGAGAAGAAAAGATTAAAGCTGAAGGATTTTCGAATGAAGACCAAAGATAAATCTTAGGGGAGTACTGTTAGGGCTCGTTCCATATTTAAGATTTACTTTGTTCTTATTTTGTACTAGTTTGTACAGTTTAGGGTTAATTTTGTATTATCCCTAAGTAGTGATGTATAAAGCATGTTGCTAGTGTGTGTTAGAGAGAGAGTCTAGATCACCAAAACACTGAAGAGAGAGAAAACGAGTGTGTGTGATTGTATTCTCCTGCACTTTGTACTGCAACAATTTTGCTTTGATCATGGTGATAACATATGACTTTGTATTTTGATGGAAGTGTCTGTGTTTGATCCCTAACGGTGACAATTTTAATTCTTTTATATAAATTTAACTAGCAAAACTAACCAAGTGAAACTATAATTTGATCAAACTCTGCTCTGGCAATGTTATAAGTTTTTTACAAGATATAGAACCTAAGTCATATTTGAAATAAACTCATTTAAATTATTAATTTTAACTAATCGAAAATATAAATTGTTTATCTAATGTTATGACATGATTCCGCTTGCGTTTAACTTCTAGCCAAGAATGCAACATTTTAAATATAAACGTTGCATTAAGTTTTCACAATGCTAACATTCATTAGAAATAAAAGTTGCAAATGTTAATAAAATTTGCAAGCTTTTAATAAAATGGTTACAATGTTCATTATCATTTGCAACTTTTGAATAAAAAGGTTGCAGATTCCGTTTATTTTGAAGCTTTTTATAGAAAGGGTTGCATTACATCTTCTAATGCAACCTTTATATTCAATGAAGTTGCACTAGACTCAAATGCAACTCATTTGAAAAAGGTTGCCTTTAAAAAGTTGCATTAGCCTTGTTTTCTAGTAGTGATTGATTCAAACTTTTTATGTTCAGCGTAAGACTTTGATCCCGAACCTGCTTTCGGATCAGAAATTTGTTTGACCTTTGAGTTAGTTTGGTTATATTCAATGTTAGGGTTATTTCCTAGTTAAGATTTACTTTGTATTTTGTTTATATGTTTGTATATAGTTTAGGGTCTATTTTGTTATATTCCTTAAACTTGTATTTTGTTGCTATAAGCATGTAGTGAGAGAGTGTGAGGAGGGAGGCTAGATCACAATATTCACGTAAGAGAGAGAACTTGTGTGTGTGATTTATTTTCTCCTGCACCTTGTATCACAATACTGCTTTGATCATCAATATACAAAGAGAATTATTAGTATGAATTGTGTTAATGATTAAACTGTGTTTTGTGTTTATGTTATTCTGATCATTGAGCGATTTTCACGATCCAATTGAACCTATCAATTGGTATCAGAGCCTTGGTACTGTGTTCTTCGCTGTTCTTAAGCAAAAACACATCAAAAATTGCTCAAAGACAATGATCTGAATGAATTGTTCGTGTTTTTAGGTGTGATTCATCATCATAATCACTCCAATACACAACGATTGTGCAGATTTCATCAGATCATCATCAGATCTGAGAAATTAAAAAACTAATGTTCGATCGAATTTTTCATAAATTCATCAAAAATTGGACATGTTTCAGATTGATTGATATAAGGGATTGTTAATCGGGGTGTTTCACAGCTTGTGTGTGAATTTTGGACAAATTGGACAAGTTTTAGACAAAACCCAGAAAATTCTCATGAAGAAAATGATGAACAGTAAGAACTTGGTTGAAGATTAACTTGCCGGGTGATTAATTTGACTTAGACAATTTTCCTTGGACTTAGATTGAAGAACAATTAGGTCCTGTGCAGCCGTGTAAGGGAATTTGTGCTAGACAGGTAAAGAATTTGACGTGAAAAAGTGTTACTGTTCAGCCGGATCAACAACTGTTGTGCCGGGTGATACACTGTTACGCCGGGTGATTAAGAGATTTCAGCCGGATAATCATCAACTGTGTAGCCGGGTGATTAACAACTGCCGTGTGATCGAGTACTGTTCAGCCGGGCAAACCTTTTTGCCGTGTCAAGATTCTGCCGGGTCAAGTTTATCTGTCGTGTGAAGTTTTTCTTGTTGTCGGGTAACTGTTCAGCCGGGTCAAGAACAAAAGTATTACAACTGTTGAGCCGTGTGACTGTTTAGCCGTGTAAAGACTTTTTCTCTGCCGGGTGAAGAACAAAGACACTGTTTAGCCGGGTGAAGAAGGATTTTCACTGTTCAGCCGTGTGACTCATTTTAGTTGTTTTAATTCTTGTTTTTCTTATTTGTCTTTAATTACTTGTCTTTATTTTAGTACTTTAATCATTTCTTTTCAAAAATTAACAAAAACCAAAAATATTTTCTTTAAAAAAAAATTGTTAAAAAATGGCTCCTACTGATGATTCTGATAACCGTGTTCCTAGACTTGTCAATCGTGCAGATTTCAAGAACTGGACAATCAGGTTAAGACATCATTTGTGTTCTATTGACAATGATTTATGGAAGTCAATTGAAAAGGGTCCTCATATTCCAACTCAGACTGCTCCAGACAGTGCAAGTACCTACACCAAAGACTCTACTGAACCTTATCCAGAAGATAATTTGTCAGCAGAAGATCTGAGAAAAGTAAAGAATGATAGCAAGGCTTATTCTTTAATGTGCAAGGGACTGCCACTACAAGTTCTGTCAAGATTGGATGCATATCAGACTGGTTATACATGTTTCAAAGCTTTAAAGTCGATATGTGAAGGAGGAGAACAATTGAGAAGTTTGAAGAAATCTAAGTTGAAAAGACAACTGGAATTGTTTGAGCATATTAATGGAGAAACAGTGCACCAGATGATGAACTGGTTTGTTCACTTAACTACTGAGATGTCAAACCTCGGAGTGAAGAC